>CM076848.1:33448848-33848202 GCA_039519185.1 Astragalus membranaceus
TTATATTACTAAGATTTCATTGAAATAGGTCCAGCCACAACATCAAAGAGGGCACCACGCTGCCTCACCTTCTAAGAGGAGCACTCACTATCATGTCCTAAAAGGCTAGACAAAGAAAATACATTGTCCATAAATTGGCCATAAATTTTCATCGGTGCTTCACCAACACTGAATTAGAAAATGTTCTTATTTGGGGTAGTTGGGTTAGATTGATACTTGTCTATAATACTTGTCTATAAGATTATATTGATTCTCTTACCATTTTATGTATTTGGGCTAATATTTTCAATTTTGTTCTTTTGCAGTCCAATATTTTTGCTACTTTTAGGAGAAAATAAGGAAAAGTCAAGATGGTAAGTTGATAAATGAATACTTGGACAGCAAAGTGCACTTTGCTTCTATTTAAGCAGCTAACTTGTTCACCTAATGAATTACAGTATTTCATGTCACGGATCAGTAAGGAAAAAAGATAACAGATAGCAAAACCATTGACTTAATTGAAAAGGTATACATCTTCTTTCTTCAACATATTTATCTGATATATAGTTATTTTAAGATACAATAGCTATCTAATCAGCATGTGAAAGACTCAAAATCATTGCTAAAAAATTGAAGTACTTCAAGAAGAGAGGTTTTGATTATATTTCGTTACTAGTTGTTAAGACTTCATTGTTGTTACTTTTTCTTTTATGGTTTTGTACTGTTTTTATTTTTCAACTTTTTCAGGGCAGAAAGAGCCCTAAGGAAAGCTGAAATGGAGGCCACAAAGGTATATTGATCAGTTATTTTTTGGTTTTACTTCCCTTATCACAGTGTGCCTTAATTGTGCTTGCATTTTATCTGTTGACAACTTATCTTAGTGAACATCATTTTCATAGTAGCATCACTTAGAATATTGTCTTCATAGTACTGTACTGTATTCTGTGACTTTGGTTACTGGCCTGTCCAAACATGGTCTTAGTCTTATATACACACGCTATCCTAAAACTAAATTTTCTCCTAACTGATTCACCCTATATACGTGATATGCTACTGTAAATACCTAAGGTTTTCTAGCAATTATGATACATGTGATGAAGGTTGGCTGCCTCCCTTCAATGTTCTGCAATCTTTAACAGTGAAGGTTACTAGCAGAACTGGTGATTAACTGACAGTTTTTTGGTTCAGATCCTCCCAATCTTGGATAAGTAACCTTGAGTTGTTTTCCTTTGTATCTAGGGATTGGGCACAATGGTTGGTGACCTTGGAACTCAGCTGTCTGGTGGACAGAAGCTGTGCAGTGCCATTGCAAGAGCGATTTTGAAGAATCCAAGAATTCTATTTCTTGATGAAGCTACAAGTGCACTTGATGGTGCAAGAGGCTCTAGTAAGGATCATGGTCAACAAAACTACAATTGTCGTGAAACTATATTGTTCATGTTATTTTGATGAATTAAGACTACTTATGATGGATAATGTAAATTTTGTTAGTCATATATATTATTTTTGTGTGGTATTTAAATTTGAAAAAGATTTTGTTGTGTGAAAGAATAAAATCCATAACTAGTATAGCTTTTTTGGATGTATGATTTAATTTAATTTTTATTTTTTTTTAAAATTACCGACGGATTTCCGACGGAAATTTCCGTCGGAAATGGTTTTTTTCCGACGGAATTTGCGACGAAACTTTGCGACGACTTTCCGACGACTTTGCGACGGAGACATTTGCGACGAAAAAATCCGTCGGAAACGATTTGTGACGAGCGATTTTGCGACGACTTTTTGTCCGTCGGAAAGTTCGTCGGAAACGTCAATTTTCGACGAAAATCAGTGCATTTCCGACGGATTTTGTCGTCGGAAATCGTCGATTTTCTTGCAGTGTCCTTTTTATAATGCTCTGTAATAAGGTTGTGTTTATTCCTATTTTCAATTCCCTCTCGTGCGCTGAATTCCTTTTCTTTTTTTTTTGTCAATATAGTATGATTTCATTGCAAATGGGCAAGGCCCAAACCATACAATCAAAGAGAACAAAGCCCAAAGGCAGCTAGGCACCACACAAGTGGAAGTGGGCTCAAGCACTAAAACAGCAAACAACAACTATTTTGGCTAACCCGCAAAAGCAGCCAAAAGGAAGAGAGTTTGACGAAGTTCTTGAAAACAGATCCAGGGAAGAGGAGATTCCTTGCGATTCCAATAGCATTCAACCTTAATTCCCACGTGCATGCCTTTATTTCTGGACTTGGGCTCATCATGTGGACTTGGGCTCATCATGTGTGCTGCTCTCCAATTGATCCGTGGACAAAGCTAGCTCCAAATAAAAATTGATCTTCTCTTTTCATTCAAGCTCATATATAATTTTGATTTTGTGTAGCTTTAAATTTGGACTTTCATTTTTTTGCCTATTTTCTTCTTTCTACAAATAAAGAGCAATTTAAGTTAATAAATTATATACTTAGTAATAATTGCTGTAAAAATGACCCAAAGATATCTCTAAAAAATGCACTAAATTGGAGTTTATCAATTTAAGTTTAAGTTTCCACAAAATGCACATTACCATAAGCTTGTAATTTGACCAAATCTCCACTAAATAGTTCACATGCATGCAAAAGATGGGGTTTCATGGGTTGTAATGGGGTCAGGGTGAATTCATGCAGGGTAGAAAATAAGAAGAAATGGATAATCAAAGGGCTAAAAAAGAGAAATAAATAGTAACATTTGAAACCAAATATGGAGCTCCTATCTATTTTACAATTTTTGTCCAAACTCCGAATTAATTTCACTTTCCTTCTTCACTCTTCTTTTTCTATTGAGTCGACTCTTTTTGATTTGCTTTTTGCTCTTGAGAAGACTCTTTTTTTTTGGATTTGCCATTTGGCTCTTTCATTCTTTTGATGTGCCTTTTCCTCCTTCTTGCTTTCCTTTGTTCTCTTTTTTTTCAACTTTTCATTTTCCTATATTTTTCTTAGGAGGAAAAAGTATTTGTAACCATATGAGTCATTCTTATTTTGTTTTTATGTCCTGATGAGATAGACAATTAAAATACAGGACAAAATTGTAACTTTCAATAGTTGCTCCAAATTTAATTTCAAATGGTTACCACAAAAAAAAATTATATCTGGGTACCAAAGAAAAAATATAACAAATAGGCTCAAAGGGGGCAACTAATGGATAAATTCAAAAAACAACTCTGAGGTCAGAAAAATACCTAAATTCTCGAAATCTTTTTACATTATGCAAATCAATTTTCGCCTTGATTGTAACGGTTTGGGCTTAGCCCACTGATATGAAAATCGTTCTTTCATGACTAAAAAAATCCATAATCTCAAATTTTAAGCAAATTTGGAATGGTCAAATCCGTAATAATTATCAAATCCATATGGTTGCGTTGAAGCCTTGAAGGTACTTATCATTTGAATTCCATAATATGAGGATACTATTATGGTCAAATCCATAATAATTGTCATATGAGGAAGTGTGTTGAGACCATGGTGGAAACCATATGAAATTCAACTATACGCAATGAACTGATTATTACATATGAAATTCAACTATACGCAATGAAACCATATGAAATTCAACTATACGCAATGAACTGATTATTACATATGGTTGCCATGTTATTCTAATACTACAAGTCTACAATTAATATATAACATAAAATACTTTATGTAGTATTAATTGATTAATGAACTAGAAAATCATAGTATCAAAAGCGATGCTAACATCTGTAATTCAGCCAAGGAACATTCTGAGCAGAGTTTCTCCATCATGTACGTGGTTTATAATTTGATTACGGTAGTGTATATCCTCCTCCACCAGGAGGATATGGTTCATAAGTGTTCATTGGCGGAATATATTGGAATAGTTTTCGCCCTGCATGCATCATATAAAAATTCAACGAATTAACAAGTTAAATTTTGTAATTTAACTTGTTAATTTTGTAATTAACAAGTTAAATATTTTATATTTGTAATTTAATACGTAGTTTTTGCCCTGCATCATGGGGGGGGGGTATTTTTAAAAGCAGTGGCAATTTTGTAATTAACATGTTAAATTTCTTTTTAGTGCATGACTTTTTATACTGATTTTATGTAAAACCGGCGTGAAAGTATTTTTTACGCTAGTTTTTCAAAAATGATGTTAAAAGTATTCAAAGTGGTGGAAAATTTTCAGTTTGAGAGTCAAATTTCATTTTAGCACCCCACTTTTAACACAGTTTTTTGGAGAAACGGTATTAAAAGTATTAACGTTTTTTAGCACTTCAAACGCCATTCAGTTTCACTTTTTACACTGATTTTTGGTGAAACTAACGTCAAAAGTCTAGTTTCAATTTTTATACTTTTCTGAAACCCTACTCATCTCGTTCTTACTCTCAGTTGCATCTTCTTTCTTCTGTTTGCCACTTTTCTCCACTGGTCCCCTCGTCCATCCTATGTTTGTCAATATGTCTGGTAGAAATTGCTAGATTGACAGCAACTCTAAATTAATCAAGGACGTTCCCTTATGGCTAGAGGATGAGAATTGTGGGGTTCATCCACAGTCACACGGCTAAGATGCATGTGATGACAAGTAGCATTTGCATGCAATGCAAAGTGAAGATTGAAACCAAAGTTAGGCAACGATGCAAAGGTGATTTTGATTTAGGTCAAAAAAGGCACAATAGTGAATTGTAATTCATTTATTTCTCTGTTCTTTGTGTAAATTTACTGTCAAATTGCAATTGAGATACTGTTAAACTGAATTGAGTTCCATTTCATTGCTTTTCACGATCCACAAATCTCTCCCACTATTCCTTTCTTGTAATTTACCATCAGTTCCATTTCACGATCCACAAATCTCTCCTACTTTTCTTGTCCTTCCAGAAATCAAAATGCTATCCTTAACCATTCACTACCAATCGTTGTTCTTTGTTGTTTGTTGCAGCGATGCTACTTGTTTTTTGGAGCGAGAATGTGAAGGCAGTGAGATTAGGGGTGGGATTAGGGAGAAAGGAAGAAGATTATGGTTCCTTAAAATCCACATAAGCAAAAATCAAATCGATCTGGCGTGTAAATGCCAACATGTAACTTATTTGTTAGCAGAAGGATATATTTAAAACAAACATATTTTGTAGGGACTTATTTAAAAAGAAAAATTTTGTAGGGACTTAATTGAAAAACAACTATATTTGCAGAAACAAAAAACATATTTAAACCAAAGATTAATTAGGCATCTTAAGATGTAATGGTGATTTTTCTTTCGCATGGGAAAAAATGCTGGAGTGAATATGTTTTAGGTGTATCATTGGCACACGATTTGTTTTTTTGACAACAATTGTCAGAGTCACACGATTTGGTTTTGGTGCGTTTGTATTATCTTTCGCTTACCTATATATAGGTGCTAATAATATTAAAAATTCTCAAAGTTGCCATTCTGAAAACTAGCTCTCCTGGCATATACCAAGAAATTGGACCAGCTTCTATTTCTCAACCGAAAGTTAACCCATTAATTGGTGACAACATTCTTCAGAAAGTAATTCAGTTGACAGGCTGATAGTAAATACGATGTTATTATTTTAATACATTCATATGGTTATGGCAGACTGATATTACATATGGTTGCCTTGAAGCATCATGGTACATGCCACCATGTTATTCTAACATAAGATATTTTGTATAATTCCTTAACTAGAAAATCATATCATAACCAATGCTAACATATCACAGCATTCTGAGTAGACTTTCTCCTTTATGTGGTTATATAAAATTTCCTTACGGTGGTGGAGTGGTATATCATTTATGTGGTGGAGACGGAGTAGTATATGCTCCACCACCAGGCCTACCATAACCACCCCCATAAGTATATGGTCCACCACTAGACCCATAAGTCGGTCCGTAACCTTGGAAAAGTTTTCGACCTGCATCATATAAAAATTCAATGAATTAATGAAACTAACAGGATGGGAAAACTAGAGTTAAGGAAAACTCGAATAAGCATATATATGGTTATTTTTTAGTAGATCAAAGTGTGTGTTGCAAACTACATAAACAGCATGCATGCATCAACTTACCGTGTTTGAAATTGATTTGAGCAGCACTACCCAACGAAGACGACATGAGTAATAAAAGTATCGCTAAAAGAGCAGCAAACGACATCAATTTGGAGGCACTGACTTTGAGGATGCTCATTTTTAACAAAAGATTGCAACTAATTATTAATTGCAAGTTTGAGGATGTGAAGTACATCATTTGGAGAATATGAATTTATAGATGGATGGAGATACGAGTATTTTAGAAACGTGATCTTCCCGTCACTGACTAATTCTTCCACCATGTGCTATTGGCTGGCTAATCTAACTAAAATTCAACCCTTTTACCTAACACGGTGACTAATAGATTTGAATAATATTAATATACACAGATTATCTCTGAATTACAATAGAAGGTAACTAGGATAAATGCTCAAAATGACGAAATAAAGCCAAAGAAAAAGAAAAAAACGTACTTTAGACTATTATTCATTTAGTGACGTTGTGATGTTACATAATGCATGTTAATTATTACCTGTTAGTTAGACCATGTGAACGCAGACTATAATTCTTCCACCATCTAACTAAGTCACAACTACTGGTGGAAGACTATAAAAATACTTGCATGCTGTTGAACCGCACATAAAAGTGTAACCCAACAACAATATTACCTTACATCCCCATGATATGAGGAAACATAGTGTACCAACCGAAAAATCCGGATGAGGGATTCTTCGAAGTTTTTAGAATGAAGCCGCTACCAATATTTATTTTTAGGGAAAACATTGAAAAAACCTTTTAAATGGATAAGGGGATTCTGCGGACCAAGTTTAGGCTCGGGAGTCGTTTATGTGTAAGGAAGGTATTAGCACCCTACGACATCCTTCCTAAGGAAGACTACCTTTTTCCTAAATGCGTAAAAATTCTTAATTCAAAAATATGTGTATTTTACCCTTAATTACAAATAGAAAAGACTTGATAAATAGTTAGTTATTTTTTGTACTTTTTGAGAAATAGGAGAGAAATAAATTAAAAGAAAAAAAAGGTTTTTTTATTAATGCACTTGACAGAGGTGGCCCCCCTCTGCTCCTACGTATCTCCTAGTGGAGAATCAAAGGCTACATAGTTCTTCGTAAAAAATATTTGCGCGTTGGGAATTTTTTATTAATATTTTTGGTTAAAGGGATTTTTGATGAAGAGTAAAAATAAGGAGGAATATTTTAAAAAACAGAATAGGTTGCAAAACAGTAATCATAGGGGTGCAGTTAGCAGAGTCCCGTTTTATTCATGTTCTGGCCTATGCATTAGGGCCTGTTCGCAGGGGGTGTATCATAAAAGACAAGGGTGTAAATAAAAATCTGGTTATAAAAACTTAAAAATAAAATAAATAAGTAAATGAATGGGAATGTAAAAGTATTTCGATCACAATTATCATTTTTGTAAGTGTGATCATATCTATTGAATATGATTATAGCAAAGTGAAATATCTTTAGTTATATTTCATATATTTTTATTTTTAATTTAATTTTTTATTGAAGTATCCCCGCCGTATCGTATCTTGGTTTTCAAAAATTTTCCCGTATCCACGTATTTGTGTCGTGTCGTATTCCGTATCGTATCCCGTATCTAGGCTACATAGGGGCCTGTTTGCAAGGGGTGTATCATAAAAGACAGGGGTGTAAATAAAAATCTGGTTATAAAAAATTAAAAATAAAATAAATAAGTAAATGAATGGGAATATAAAAGGAAATAAGTGAGTTGAGAGAAACCCTGATTTTCACCACTTCTCTTCCAGCTTCGTTTCCATTTTTTCCAGAGGAGAGAGAGGGAAGTTTCAGGAGAGAGAAAGAGAAGAAAGAACGAAGAAGAAGAAAGGCAGAGAGGAAGATGAACGAAGGGCAAAGAAGAGGGACAGTGGTGATGTGGTGCCCGCCGGAGATCACGGCGACGGGGCGTTGGTGCGCTGGTCACGATGGCAGGGGAAGATGCCGGAGGGAACGCGAACGGTATTGGAGGCAGTTGGTGGCGATATCGCGGGTTCCAACGATGATAAAACCGATGACGGACGACCATTCCTTGGTCGTCGAAGACGGAGGCGACACGACGCCTTGATGGTTCACGGCGGTGTGTTGTCAACGACGACAACGATGGTTCAAAGTGGGACAACGACGTTCTTTTTTTGCGACACGACAGAGGGGAGGTTCGCGGCGGGCTTTGGCGTATGGCGTAGTGGTTGGAGTACGGTGGTCCGCCTGGCGACGACGACCACCGCTGGAGGTGGCGGCTTGAAATAGGTCCGATTCTAACCTTTTTTTTGTGCCAAATCGTATTCTACCTTTTCCTCCCCTTATTTTGGTTTTGTTACTGGTTTTTTTAACCCTAATTTATTTACAATATGCACCCTATATACAGAATAAACCCTAATTTATTTATAAGTCTATTTCATGCATGAATCTGTTCAAAGCACTAGCAAAAACATAAACTGAAGATTCGATTTTTAGTTCATACATATATTTTTCAGATTTGGATTGTTACTGGTTTCTGATTATTAGTTCATATTGTGATTACGGTTCTTTACGAAACAGCCTATTATGAACTAAAATTTGTAAAACCTAAAGGAGTAAAAAATGAAAATGTGAAGACTAACCTCTTTTCCAGTTTCTGAAAAAAAACTCCTATTGCTTGTTTATTTGTTACTACTGCTGCTAGCTTGCTACTGTTGATCCTATGCTTTTGTCTACTGCCTATGCTTCCATTTCGTAAATACTGAGTATGTTGTTGATTAGGGTATTTTTCTGAATTTGTCTGTCTTTCTCTGATTTTCATTT
This sequence comes from Astragalus membranaceus, assembly GCA_039519185.1. Classification (NCBI taxonomy): domain Eukaryota; kingdom Viridiplantae; phylum Streptophyta; class Magnoliopsida; order Fabales; family Fabaceae; genus Astragalus; species Astragalus membranaceus. Next base: position 33,457,663 of record CM076848.1, read on the forward strand.
AGGTATTTATAGGGATTTTTTAGGGTTTAGGGATTAATTTCTTTGATTCTAATTGATCTGGTTTCCTATTTCAGGATTAGGGTTGGAGAAAATGAGGCTTGGTGAGCAAGGAGAGGGGTGGAGGCGCATCTGTTGGTTGCTGCTGGCTCCATTTTTGATATTTGTTAACTTTGATTATTTTTGTAATTATTATTATTATTATTATTATTATTATTATTATTATTATTATTTTCATGTAATTTTTGGTAATTTGTAATTAATTGAGGACTAATTTTGTTTTCCTTATCATTTTACAAAGTTAATTTTATTTACTTTTTTTAACTTATTTTATTCTATTTTTTGACTATATAAACAAAAAACTAAATTGGGTCAAACAATAAGGAGAAGAATTTAAAACCAGGCCCAATCAGGTAAGGCACAAAAATCAGGCCCAATCATGCAAGTTATTAACATAAGCCCAAATTAAATTAGTGTGCTCGAACGAAAATTGAAAAACATTGGCACGCGCTAATTGGTCCTGAGACCTACAAGGTATCTACTATCTACTATCGTCCTTGACACACGTGAACTAAAAAAGTGTCAAAATATACAACAAAAGTGGACAAAATTAGGGTATGACAGCTGTCCCTCTTTATTTATATTCTGCTAGAAGAAATTATGGGTTTTCAGGTTCTTAGCAAGAATAGAAATAAAGATAAAACAAACACTAATTTTTCCGATTAGAAAGGAAAGTTGGGGATTTAGAGGATTTACAGTTAGTGGTTAACACTTGGTGTGTTAACGAGAATGCAATAAATAAGGATCACTGGGGATCTGATAGACCGATTGGTCTGAAGGATCGATGCCTGGAAGTGTTGGCATAATGATCTAAAGGTCTAACTCGCAGTCGATGCTTGGCGCATTGATTTGAATTAAACTGAAGGACCGGTTGGTCTGAAGGGTTGTCTGGGCCTGATAGACCTCAACTAGCTATGGTACTGGTATAACGGTCTGAGGGTGACCTACGTTATGGCGGCCGCGAGGGTCAAGATCAGATCTAGAACTGATATTCTGACCACGAACGATGTCCACTATGTCTTGGGCAGACACATCTTATCTCAAGGACCTATTGGTCTGAAGGATCCGTCGGGCTCAGTGGCGACGTATGATCTGAAGGTGTAGCTCGGAGTCTGCGTTTTGACGCGTTGACCCAACCTGAATTGAAGGACCGATTTGGTCTGATGGATCTATGCTAGACTATGTGCTAACATTGCGATTTGGTTTGTGATATAGGATTCAACGCTTGCCGCATTGACTTAAGAATTGGAAGTGATAAGGATCGACACTTGAAGTCGATTGGAGAGCAACTGATGATATGTATAACATGCATGTAATGTATGCATCTGTAATGATTGATGTTAAGTGAAATGATGAATGAAATGTAATGGACGACTTTTTTCTCCATTTGCTTTTTTTTTTTACTTTTTTTTCTTGCTTTTTTGCTTCTCATTTTTTGCTTTTCTTTTGGCTTTTCTTCTTTTTACTGGTCTCGCCAACTCACTGGACTTCCGGTGTAAGACACGAGGGTCATCCAGAGCAGTGGTGTTGCTAGATCGAAGCACGGGTTATTATGATTCGTCATTGAAGTGATCATGCATGTATTTATCCTCTCTGTGATTTTTAGAAATTTCATAATGGTTGTAATGTTTTTAATCATGCCACATGTTTCACAATTCAGTATCATCTACCATAAAACATCATTTTAAAGCATATAGGGGAAAACAGAGAAAGTGTCTAATATTCAAATGGAAGTCGAGTGCGCAGAAGGTCACATCGACCGAAAATTACATTGGGATTAAACTAAAAAAAGAAACAAAAGGAAAGAACAGATCTCTTGATAGTTTGTATCCTTGAAGTAACGACATCGATCACCCATGCGCATGACCTTGACCACCCATCCTCCTACTTTCGGATATGTTGATTGCCTTAGTATTTGCTCATTGTCCAACTTTTTGACCCTAATTTTTTCCTGGATCGCTCTTTGGAGTTTTCAATCCATCGGATCGCTCTAACTTTTGCCTAGGTCGCCCTTTTGGGTTTTCGACCTAGCGAGCTCATTCTTGCTTGGCTCATCTTTCTCTTTTTTCCATATTTTTTTAGGCATAGTACTTTTTGACTGCATCTGAGTTTACCGCGAGTGGGAGGTTTCCACCGTCCATTTTTGTGAGGATTATGGCTCCTCCGGAGAATGATTTCTTGACCACAAAAAGCCCTTCATAATTCTGTCCATTTCCCACGGGAATACATTTAGATAGGCAAGATTTTCTTGAGCACCAGATCTCCTTCCTGAAATTTTCGAGCATGAGCTTTCGTCATTCTTTGTCTCCATCGATACTCACAACGAGGGGATTTCAATTTTGATGGGAAGGAATGCTTCCATCAATGAAAACGGGGTTGCCCCTGTTGAAGTGCAAACTGAGGTTCGATACTCATGTAAGGCGAACAGGAGCATTTCATACCAGTATTTGAAAGTCAAAATTATATTTTGCATGATCTTCTTTATATTCCTATTTGCTGTCTCGACTGCCCCATTTGTCTTTGGTAGAGACGGGGAAGAGTTGTGGTATTGAATTTTGAAGTCATCACACAACTCTTTCATCATTTTGTTATCTAGACAACAATAGATCTTGTTACATTGGCAAACATGCAGACTTTAATGGCGACTTAAATCTGACTACATTATGTCTTGGTATATCCATGCGAAGACGTTGACATAATGAGCCAATTTATCCTGTTCGTTGTCCTTAATCATTGTGCCACTTCTAGCTTCTTTTTGTTGTTTTCATTGCCCAGATTAGTTGGTTCCTCATGGGGCTGGATTACTTCATGCTTCATCACTCACCTTAACTCGGGAGGGGTTTCCCCAGGTGTTTTCAACATCTTCCTCAGTATGATTAATGGGGTGATCAAAGTCATAGTATGAGTTACCGACGTTGTTATTTTCAAGGACAATATTTTTAGATCCGTATTAGAGAAGTTGACGAAACAACAATAGATAAGAGAAGAAATGAGGCGAGCAAGCGAGAAAAAGAAAAGAGGAAGAGGAGAATGAAATTTACTAGAGAATTCAAAATGCTATTTTACTGATACTGATGCTGAAATGAAACATATGTGCCCTTATGAAATGTCCTACAAGCCTTGGGCAGAGCCATAGGATTTGCATTACAAGAAAATTACTTTAAACTAAAAATCAAAGAAAATTCGATAATCTCCCAGTTCTTGAGTTGTTCACTTGCAAGACAAAGGCGCACAAGGTCGGCGACACCATTTTTGCATTTTGATCACCTTAAACGTCATTGACAAATAGTTTTCCATGCCCCGGTAGAGGGTTAGTGGCCACATTCGGACCATCTTCCTTGAAATTCAACCACTTGGACTCGATCAAATCCTGAACCACATATTTTAACCCTTTGCAGTTTTCTATACATTGTCCAACTGCCCCAGCATGAAATTCACATGTAGGATTTGGGTCATAACCTCTTGGAAAAGGAGGTTGAAGGGGCCTCATCGGGCGGGGAGTGATTAGACTGTGACTGATAAGGTCTGAATAGGACATGGGAATTAGGTCAAAATGGACAGCCTTTCTTTCTTGGTAATTTGGTGGTCTATAGCTTTGATTGATTTGGTGAGGTGAGGCAGATAGTGTTTGGGTAGGGAATTGGAAGGTTTGAGGTGGATTAGTATAAGAGGCTTTTCCGGATCCCATTATAGCATTGGTTTCTCCTTCTTTCCTTTTAGGAAATCCAGAGAAAGGTTTTTTCTGGTCACTGGTTCCAGCTAGTCCATGAGCAATTTTTCCATTTCTCATTCCGCTTTCTAATCTTTCACCTGTAATGACCATGTCTAAGAAGTTCGAAGACACACTCCCAATTAATATGTCAAAGAAGGGTGACTGTAGAGTGTCCATGAACATGGATACCATCTCCTTCTCCGGTAGAGGTGGCGACACCTGTGCTACCAATCCTCTCCATTGTTGGGCATACTCCTTGAACGATTCATTGTCTCTTTTCATCATATTCTGCAACTGTGCTCTATCAAGAGTCATGTCAATGTTGTACTTGTAATGCCTCAGAAAGGTATCAGCTAGATCTTTCCAACATCGGATATGGGTACGCTCTAGTTGCATGTACCAACTTGAGGCTGCCCCAGCTAAACTGTCTTGAAAATAGTGGATGAGTAGCTTGTCATCATGCGCAAACGCGGCCATTTTCCTGCAGTACATAGTTAAGTGACTTACTGGGCAAGTTGCTCCCCTATACTTTTCAAAGTCTGGAACTTTGAACTTGGGAGGGATGACCACATTAGGGACGAGACATAAGTCATATGCATTAGGGACGAGACATAAGTCATATGCATTCCACGGCCCTTAAGCGCTCCTCGAGCATTTGAAACTTGTCTATGGGTTGAGGATTCTCTGTAGGGTAGCCATGAGGAAACCCACTCATACCGTAGTAAGGATGAATCATCGAACCTACAGCAGGGTTCGCATTTGGGATATGCAAATGAGAAGGGTTCCCAAGGTTGGGTATATGAGCCTGACCACTTGTCACCGGTGGTGAAGTGCAGCCTTGTGGCACGACCCGTGGTGTAGTTGTAGGACATGGGAGTTGAACTTGTAGTATTTCTGTATTTGCATTATGACCTGGAGGCATGGTGTGATTCGCATCCGTGGCCCCCGAAGGACCACCTTCTAAAGTGGCTTCCATTGTAGGAGGTGTGTAACCGACAGGAAGTCCATAACGAGGCAACTGTTAGCTTTGACCATTCACTCCAGTGGGATATATGGAATATGGGAAACCAGAGTTGTGAGGAGGAAGACGTGTAGCATAGTTTTCAGTATTCTCTACCGAAGCGCTTTCATCTGCATTTCTTTTTTCGAGAAGCTTCATGAGATCTGCCATTTGATCTTTCAGCAACACCATCTCGTTCATTTGATCTTTCAATTTCGCAATGTCATTCCACAACGCTTGGTTGTCATCTGCGGCCATGCTTCTTGCTTGAGAACGAGTCCAGTATTGATGTTGACGAACCAGTTTGCCCTTTTTTATTCTGGTGATGGAGAGTACATGTTATGAGTACATGAATGGATGCATGAAATAATGAGCGGATGAGAATGCGCAAATGTATGAGCCTTATGTTGTGCCAGGAATGCATGTAAATACTTATTAGCAATTTTGAAATAATGATTTTGTACGTTGAATGAAGTAAATGATGTGCATGTGCATGCAAACAGAAGAAAGAAGCATGAAAAAGTTTTTTGGTGGTTTTATTATTTTTTATTATTTAGTTTTTTGGGAAACATTAACCATGTGTATCTAGAGAGTAAGTATAATGCCCTTGCGTCCTAGGTGGGTCATGTCTAAATTGAGAATTTCAACATGATCGATCGAGGGTCACTTTAGAGATCATCCTTTCGGGTGGTTCTAATCACTTCCTCAGGTGTGGGATACCATAACGAGGCGCACTCTGGTTGAGACTTTTGTGAGAGTGATAACTCTATTTTATATAGGTTATTTGTGCTCTTAATACTTAAATCAACACAAGTTCTCAAGTAATATTTGTGCTATATTAGGTAAATATTAGTTATTTAGAGGAAAGAAGGGTTAGGAGCTTGTTTGTTATCATTTGACACATTTAGTGCCTTTGTGAATATATTGATGTTTTGCTTGAGTGCTGCAGCGGTAAGCTAGCGGTAGACGCTACAACGCCTATATGACGGTGGGACATTTGGATATTTATAAAGCCACTTGCTGAAATGATGAGTCATCACCCTTATCTCTTATCCTTAGCATGACATTTCAGCACCCAAGTGGATGCTTCAAAGACACTTGGCGCCTCCTACATGTGTCCCATGTGATAGTTGGTGATTTTAATCATCACACCTTTTTGTAAAGTAGCTTTATGAATAATAACTAAGTTTTATGATCATAAATTAATATTATTATTTTATTAAGGCTTGGTTAGATAAAATTAGAATAGAATGCATCTATAGGAAGTAACATACGTAGAGAGAGTTTTAACATGGAGGGAACTATCTTGACATAGTAGTTTTCCTCCATTGTTATTTCACTCTTAAGCTTTTATTTTTAATATAGTTTTCTAGTCTTCATTCAAGGTTTTGCTCACACCTCAACTTCATCCTTTGTATGCTACTTGGGATCATTGGAGTGTATCTTTTGCAACCACTCTTCTCTTGTCTTCATACGGTAATACATACTCTCTAGTTGTATTATGTTGATGGAACTTGTGATGAGCTAACTTTGTTGTAGTTGGATTGTTCTTAGTGTGTAATGAACTTTGAGTAGCTTTTATGTAATATTATGATGTTTGCGTTTTATTCCTTGTGTCATAATGCTTTCAACTTTGTTTTGGGAATGGCCAACTAAAACAAGGGGGCTTTGTGGGTACAGACATGGTTCACAAAGAGAACTCAAGGAATGATATGAATGAAAACCCTTTAAAGACATTTAGAGGAAGTACTACTTAACTCTAGACATAGGGGAGTAATAGTTCATAAGGCAAATGTTGTATGAGCTTAATATACAGGGGTAAAACTTATTTAGAGCCTAGACATAGGAGTCTTGTAACATAACCCTGACGATAGTGACTGAAAGGCACGCCACCAAGGCGCTACAGCGTCTAAGGATTCTGAAGCGCTACAGCGCTTAACGCTACAGCGTCTAATATTATAGAACACTACTCTTGGGAATTTACATAACTACTGAGCTATCCAACTCACTCTTAAATACTTTCAATTCATTACTGGTTTCACATCTTTACTTGTTTATTTACATTCATGTTAATCACAATGACAATACTTGTTGACAACTTGTATTTGTTACTTGTTTTTCTCACTAGCTAAATTACTAATTTAAATATAGAAATAAACTCAACAATCTCCGTGGGAACGATCTTTATTTATCATTATATTACTTGTTGCGATTGTGTATACTTGCACATCACCTTTTCGCACAACAGAGAGTCAGACAGAAAATCCAGAATGACCGTCACTAATCGTCTCCACTCATCCCAAGTTTCACACAGACTCGAGTATAGGGCCCCACTCAAAAGTGTGTGCAAAGTGTAGGTGATGTGTGCGATAAGGGCAAAATATTTAGACTACCCAACCTGTAAGAAATATAGATACAACAACCAGCAACCAGATAAAGTTGTCTACCCTAGAGTTCAAAAGAATAAAGGCATGCTCATAAATAAATTCAAAATTAAATAAACAAACAAAAGGGTAAAAGCAAAATATTAAATTAAAATAATTACACATTTAATTAATTAGGTTTGACTCTATAAATTATTCCCCAGTGAAGTTGCCAGCTGTAGCGACCGAAAAATCCGGAGGAGGGATTCTTCGAAGTTCTTAGAATGAAGCCTCCACAAATATTTATTTTTAGGGAAAACATTGAAAAAACCTTTTAAATGTATAAGGGGATTCTGCGGACCAGGTTTAGGTTTGGGAGTCGTTTATGCATAGGGAAGGTATTAGCACCCTACAACATCCTTCCTAAGGAATACTACCTTTTAACTAAATGCGTAAAAATAACTAATTCAAAAATATGTGTATTTTACCCTTAATTACAAATAGAAAAGACTTGATAAATAGTTAGTTATTTTTTGTACTTTTTGAGAAATAGAAAAGAAATAAATTAAAAGAAAAAAAGGGTTTTTTATTAATGCACTTGACAGAGGTGGGCCCCCCTCTGCTCCTACGTATCTCCTGGTAGAGAATTAAAGGCTACGTAGTTCTTGGTAAAAAAAATTGTGTGTTGGGTATTTTTTATTAATATTTTTGGTAAAAAAGATTTTTGATGAAGAGTAAAAATAAGGAGGAATATCTTGAAAAACGGAGTAGGTTGCAAAACAGTAATCAGAGGGGTGCAGTTAGCAGAGCCCAGTTTTATTCGTGTTTGGGTTTTTGAATTTCTGGCCTATGCATTAGGGCCTCTTCAGCCCCGATACTCCAAAAATGACCAAGTACCCGTATCTGACACGTATCTGATACCGATACGTGTCGGATACGTCCGGATACGTATCTAGGGAGTATCCTGGAATTTATATTTATTTTTAAATTTAAAAAAGATCGGATACTTACCGGATACGTGAGGGACACGTTGGGGATACAGCGCCATTAGCAGGATACGGCGTAAACGCAGGATACGCTTTGAAGCACTCTTACCGTTTTTTAATATATTTAATTATATTATATTTAATTATTAATTAATATAAGTCAATAAAATAATTGGAATACAAACAAAACCCTATTTTAAAAATTAGAAGCGATGAAAACGTGAACAATCAACAAAACGCAGTACAACGACGAAACCTTTCCTCCATAGCTGCTCTGAATCGAACTCCTTCAAAGCAAAGCACAGGTGCAGAACCGATGCGACCCACCCTCCATAGCCACTGCAAGCTTGCTGCGACGCCACCGTGAGGTTGCTGCGACGTACCCGGCATCGCCATAGCCACCGCGAGCACAGGTTTGTTTTTTGTTCTTTTTTTCCTTTTCTAGTTTTCTTCTTTGTTGCTCTTCCCTGTTGCTAATCTTCTCTATATGTTTGAAGCTGCCTGTGTCTTCCTTAAAACTGGTTCTTCTACGCTGTCGTCATCGAAGCTTCCTGCGTTTATTGTTTGTGCTCTATCACTGTACCTCTACTCTGCGTTATCCCTTCTATTTCTGTGGTTGCGGACTTGTGTGGTTAGTTTCCTTCTAAACACATTTGCTTTTTTACTTAGTTTATATGATATATTTTGAAGTTGCAAAATGCGACTGTAGTATTATTTTATTACTTCTCTTTAGGTGTGGGGTTCAATTTTCTTTATTACTACTAACATACCCGTGCATACGGACGGGTCGATCGCATTACGTGATTTGAAAAATAGTGAATGAATGTAATTAAAAGGGAGTTAGCAAATAAGAGAAATGGATTGTAAATTGAAATTTGTAAAAAACGACATAAATAAGATCATAAAATAAATTAGAATCATGTAATTAGAGCATACATTGTGAAGTCTAAGTTAAGGAGAATAGAACAAAATATAAAAACAGTGCAATAAATCGAAATAATTCAAATGAAATTAGACTCAAACATAATTAAATTACAATAAATATTTCTATAAATGAATTGAAATAATTCAAATGAAATTAAACTTAGACATAACTTAATTACATCAATGAAAATGAATTGATGACTCTTTAGAGTAAAATGCAATAAATCTAAATATATGTTCCTGGAAATTGATAAACTGAGATGGAGTAACTGATAAAAGAGAATATATATTATGTCAAAAAAAAAGATAAAAGAGAATATATATGGTATTGCTGGAAATATATGTTCCTTTGAAATTAAATGACAAAAATGAGAAATTGGTATTACTGAAGGGAATATTACTGGTATTGCTTAAATTGGATTCCTTGTTACAGATACAACAGAATGTATGAAATGGGAGATGGAGAAATAGTTAGGGTAAAATATGTTTTTAGTCCCTACAAAATCGGCTCCTTCTAAGTTTAGTCCCTACATTAACGAAATAGGCGTTTTGGTCCTCATCTTATTTTTTCGTTTTCAATTTTAGTCCCTCATAACTTTTAATAGCGCTTCAAAACTTTTGATAGCGCTTATAAATGGTCAAAAAAGCGCTATTAAAAGTTTTGAAGCGCTATTAAAAGTCATGAGGGACTAAAATTGAAAACAGAAAAATAAGATGAGGACGAAAACGCCTATTTCGTTAATGTAAGGACTAAACTTAGAAGGAGCCGATTTTGTAGGGACTAAAAACATATTTAACCCAAATAGTTATGTAGCAATTACAAAAAACCAAAAAATATCTCCTCAAAAGTAAACTGCAGAAAATGGTCCAATTACAGCTTGTACCAAAAGGTCACCAGAACAAAAGATCGTAAGCAAAATGCATTATATTGATCTGTGCCTTCAACCTGAAAACCAGAAAATTGAATAACATTGATGTTACAAATTAGAAGATATAGTTATTTTCAGAGATTGGAGTATGCAGAAATTAAGTTATTAGCTTACATATGTTAAGGAAATAATGAATTGCGGCAATATTTTATATTAAGGAAAGTTAGTTAATTTGTACAGTTTATTTAAATTGAGACAGTTAAAACTGAAAATTGAAGTCTATTATTACATTTGTTTCCTAAAATGAACAATAATAAGTGTTCATACACATAAATTATGTAAATAAACATAAAAGAGGTCAAGTTATATGATTTGAAAGAAGTCATAAAGATAAAGAGTTGCTACTTACATTTGGCTATAAGTTCTGAAACACTTCTTTGAATACAACATTGGTAGTTGTCTTCAAAGGTTTCTTCTCCTTGTCATGGATCAAAATCTTCAAGCCTTGTCTACTTTTCACCCTAGATATAGCTACATACAATTGACCGTGACTAAAAACATCTCTTGGCAAATATAATCCAACTGATTCCAGTGATTGCCCTTGAGATTTGTTTATGGTCATGGCAAATGAAGCTATGATAGGAAATTGTCTCCTAATTAGCTTAAATGGCCATGGTGATTGAGAAGGTGACATGGTCATTCTAGGAATGTAAATAATGTTACCAATATTCTTTTCTGAAATTATTTTTGCTTCAAGGACATGTTTGCCAAGCTTTGTCACAATTAATCTTGTACCGTTACACAAACCTTCTGCTTGGTCAATGTTTCTTAGTAACATGATTGGACATCCCACTTTGAGTTTAATTCTATTGTTTAGGAGGCCGGATGTTCTAAGGGTGTTCAAAAACTTAGGGGTTAGGACATTAAAAGCATCTGTGTGACATGCTTCTGTTTTGTCAAGAGAATCTTAACTAAGGTACTCTCTCTCATCACCTAGTGAAGTAAAAATATTTGATGTCAAGCCATTTTGACTATTAGATGTGCAAAACATAAAAAGTGGTAAAAAATATACCTGAAAGAAGTTTGAGAACATGTCCATTAATTTGATCCACAGTCTCAATTGTTGAAGCAAGAATAGCTCTATTTTTCAAGAAATCCTGATTTGTATAATTGTTGAGAAGATTTGGATAGGTACTTTTCACAATAGTATCAATTGGATCTTCAAAGTTGATTATTAGAAGATCAGTTGGTATGCCTATCTTTGCAATTCCATCATTTGGAAAATTGATCTTCCCATCCCCAACATCTAAAATCTAATTAGAAAATTCTCTCAGTTCTTCTTGATCTACAACATTCAGACCACTGCGTAGTCGCATGGTTTTGGTTAGATTTAAAACGTGACAATGATCCCAAATATATGATGCATTTATTGAAGCATGGACAATGTCCGACCGGCTCCCTCCTGGAATGACAGGTAAGATCTGACGAAAGTCCCCCCCGAAAATTAGAATTTTGCCTCCGAAAATTGGATCGTCATCAGTTGTAGAACCTACAATATCCCTTAATGTTCTATCTAAAGCTTCAAAACAGAATTTACTTGACATTGGAGCCTCATCCCATATAATCAATTTGGTGGCCTTTAACAATTCGGCATGTTCACTACCTTGAGCAATGTTGCATGTTGAATTTTCTAGTGTCGGAACTGGGATTTTAAACTTTGAATGCGCTGTTTTTCCACCCGGCAGCAGAAGAGAAGCAATGCTGCTGGATGCAACATTCAAAACTATATGGCCTTCTGAACGTAAGGCAGCTGAAAAAGTATTCCACATGAACGTTTTTCCGGCTCCACCAAATCCATTTATGAAAAATACACCACCTTTATCTTTTGTAACAGCTTCCATGATGGTATCAAAGATCTGTCTTTGTTCATCTGGTAAATTGGTAAAGAAAATTAAAACTCATAACTCTTAGAATTGGAGTGAAAGATTTGCAACACTGACACTAACGAATTCACTTCAAACATTGGATGAATATGAATTCAATATAAACAATTTGAATTGTAACGATCTTTATTGAATACCTGTTAGAGATGAGAACAGCTTCTTAAATTTTGCTCTTAATTTTGGTACATCAAAATCAAGCTCTTCATGGATTAGCCTATTACCCAAATGTGGAAAACGGTATCCATTTGGAAATGGCATTGTACTAAAATCTGTCAAGCTTTTCCTATTTGCTTGCAACAGTTTTTCTATCTCAATTAGTGTCAAGTTCTTGAGCTCCTCTTCAGTGAGTTACAATGCTATATTGACGAAAATAAAGGAATTTAGAAATGTTTAAAGTTTGATAGTTCTTAAAAGTAAAGAATGAAAAATGTCACCTTTGTTATGGAGGAACTTTCTTTTCTCATATAAGATTCCATCTGAGAGAATTGTTGATGTTTCCCTCCACACATGCTCTGGTCGGTTTATAGTATTTGATAAAAGCATTATAACAAACAATTTGCGCAAAAAATACCCATTTGCCCAGTGACTTGCTTCCTTGATTGCGCTAATAAACTCATCATCATCCTGAAGTAAGCCTAGAGCGAAACATGCTGTCCTATAGGTGTCGTGTACATGATTTCCAACTTTTCTGATATCATTGAAACTCAATGGTCCTTTGAGTAATTCAACAACATTCTCATATAATATAGTTCACCGGTGCTTGGTGGAACCCAAATGAGACGTCCAACGGTATAGCCCTTTTCCTAGGTTTCCACAATCTGTTGCTTTTCACATACACAAATTTGGAGGCAAAGTCTAGATAAGTTAAACTTCTAGCTTCAAGGTAAATCTTATTTGCTTCAAACCATGCTGTAAACATAGATTCAGTGACACTTGGTTTTCGTACAACATGGTTAATATCATCATAGTCATTGTAAAGAACTATGTTCACCAGGCAAGTGAAAGAACAATCTCTCAACAGCAGGCTTTCTGGCATGATTTGAGAATGAGAAAATCCGCCAACAGGCCTCACTTGGAGAAACATATCTACAATCAAGGTATTGTTTAATCTCATCAATCACTTGTGTTTAATTTGATGTTTCGGGCTGAGATGAAACAATTGCAGCTGTAATCCGGTCATAACCCCTATTTATATACTTAAATAAGTACTTTATTGAAGCTCCTTGGTTGCACCACTCCATGTTTATATGAGCTTGATACCTCAATAATAAGAATGGGTTATACGGCACAATATGTCTGTTGTCAAAAGTGAAATTATTTTTCTCAATTGTGCGACCATTGTTTCTCCTTCGGTAGATTGGGAAGCCATCTTTATCAACAACTGTTTCATCTTGGAATGGCTTTGGAAAGAATTTGGTGCACTTATTGCTTTTAGTGCAAGTTGAGGAAGGATTAGCAGAACCACACGGTCCATGCACCATATGAGTTTTGACTAAGTTGTGCAATTCAAATTAAGTAGTTTCATCTGGAATTTCTGCTGAAATGTTGTTGTTAATATCTTCAGTATTAGGATACTTGCTTGTAGGATGTAGAAAGATGATTATGTGAGCGTGTGGTAATCCTCTTTTCTGAAATTCAATAGTGTACATATCTGCAAATGCCAAAATGCGCACATGAAAAAGTTGTTATCGTATTAAAATATATAAAGGACATAGATAGTTAAAGACTTACATGCAAGTACTCTGCCAAAGACATGTTTCTTTGTCAAATCATCAATTAACTCATCCAGTTTAATTTTGAAAACTCTTGAAACAATATCTGGACGATCATTTGCACTTAGATTCATAGGTCTGAGCAATCTCTGAATTTCGGCTCACTTCGGATTGCAAGTAAAAGTGATAAATAAATCTGGAAATCTAACATGACTACATATTGCCATTCCATCAAAATATAATTGATCCATGTATCTTTTACTTCCAACAAAGGATGATTGCAAAACAATTCTTTTACCTGTGCTTGATCCTTGTATGTCATCACGGTTGTCAAATTGTTTCAAATTGCTATATTTATCAACTCTCAAAGTTGATTGATTTTTCCTAATAAAGTCCAATCTACCTGACTCCATCATGCTGTACTCTTCGACCAAAAACTGTTGAAATAATCTTCTGGATCTCAAAATAGTTTGAGCTTCTTGGTCTCTGAATTGAATACGAAAAGTAAGCCACTCTCATATTGTAAGACAATTTCTTTTAGTATTTCTGTGGGGACCCATGTCTCTATGCAGCACATCTTGTCTGTAACCATCCTCACCAAATGGAAATAACAGTGGATATTGGTAACCTAGGTAGCTTGTATGTAGCTCATTAATTCTTTTCAAATTGCCACTACGATACTCCATAATGATGTCTCTTGGCGTAGCTGTGTCAACATCTCCAACTATAAGAGCAGCTACTTCAGAAACAGATGGTTGATTGTAAATTCTTCCATCTGTTGATCTTTCTGAGATCAATTTTAATTTTAGGTTTGGTAAATTGATCTCTTGCATCCTGTCTCTTGCCATTCTAAAAGACTTTGCATGAGTATTGTGTTCATCTAGCATTTACTTCAAGTGTTGCACAATTTGACAATCAATTTTTGTATTCTTCTTGTGGAAAAATAAGGCTTATTTAAATAATTATACATTAAGATGAATTGGAATAATTGGAATAGTGCTTTCAAAATTAATGTTGATATTACCCGAGACTTGCAATTCTATGTTGGACCTCATTTTCAGTATCATAAATGTATAGCTGGGCAAACTTTGGGATATCGCCGGGTTTAGGTAAGAGGCTACCAATCCGGTGACACATTTGGCCTTGAATTCTCAATGTTGGTGGACCCCTGCCATCATTGAAAGTTCTATCTAGTTTAGCTCCTGGTGATGTGAAGACAAACATCATATTATAAACACGAATATGCTCCTGATAGTTTTTGCTATCACTTGAGTCGGTGTCGAAAAGAAGATGGCGAAGAACTTCTGGGGTCATTTTCAATAGAGGCAGCTGAATGTTTCCTTTACTACAACACAATGCAAAATTAGGATTCGCAGCATGTCTGTACTTGTCAATACGCTCTAGGTACCACATTTTGGCTCCACACCATTGACAGTGAAAAAGTGGGTCACCAATGTCATAGTAATCTACAAATCAAACCATGGTTTCAGATTAAATTATAACATTGGAAAATAATGTTGTAGAATGAAAACTGCAAAAACATATACTCAATTTTTACATATATATGTACCTATATCCAGGAAAGTTGTTTGTGGTGCCATGTAGTCTCCTCTAGTAAATTCTGCATCATCAGTATGTGTATAGCTGATATCATCTCCTGTTTGGTAAATTTAGATTCAAAGGTCAAATATTTTGTATGAAACATTTACCATTATCATTAGGGTTTGATCAAGGTTACCTTCCTCATCAGTTGTTGAATCATTTGTTGAGACATCTGTAGTAACTGGTGTGGATATTGGTGTTGGCAGTGGTGAATTTACATTTTCAAATCTATTCATGAGATTGACTCCTACATTGGCAAGTTGAACAACTTTTCTCTTTGAACGTGATTTAATGGTATTTGAATTAGGCTCAAAATTCTCGTTTGATAGGCTGCATTTGTTTGAGTTAGCCAATCCATTAGACTGGTTCCTTTCATTGAATGTTCTACTTGTAATGTTAGACAGAGGAGTTCTCAGATTTGAATATGTTGGTATGGTTTCGTTTGGAGTTAAACTTGGTTTGTGGAAATTTTCTGATCTGGTATTTGGCAACTGATTGTGTTGAGAAGATGAATTGGAAATAGTATCAGCAGTCATTTGAGGATGGGGTTATTTGTGAGAAAGTAGTTTGTGGTGTGGTTATCTGGTGTGGTGTTCTTCTATAACTCATTCTGCCCTTCGCCTGTATAACCATCTTTCTTTTCTTTCTAGCATTTGATGCAGCCTCATTTTCTTTGTTATGTTCCATTATGAGACCTGAACCAATCTGCATACTTTCGCATTAGATTTTGTTTATTGAATCCAGAAATTATTTTTGATGTTCTAACTAATTAACTGTTCCATATATGCCCCAGCTACGCCTAAATTGCAAAGTTTCTAAGTATATATATAAAGGAAAAAAGAGAACAAAAAACAATTGAAGTGGAATGGCTTCACATTGATGAACAGAATCTGATCATTTGATGAACAAAAACGTAACTATTATAACATGTACATGAATAGAATCTGTGCAAGTAAAAATGGCTTTTCTCGATGATGTTAAGTGGTTTTGTATAGAAGAGGGAAAGATAGAATATTACCTCTAGTTGGTTGAAGATGTAGTTGCCTGATGAATCATTCCTTAGAAGTAAGGTTCATGACGTAAAAGCCATTGAAGAATCCATTTTCGTCTTCCTTGTTTAGATGGAAATAAACTGCTTGAAATGATAAAAAGTTAGTTGTTTGGATATAAAAATGGCTTTTCTCAATGATGTTAAGTGGTTTTCTATAGAAGAGGGAAAGATAGAATATTACCTTTAGTTGGTTGAAGATGTAGTTGCCTGCTGAATAATGAATTTTTACTATCTGCAATCAGTTGAGGATGAAGTTCGTACCAGTGTTTCATGAGGTAATACCATCTGCAATCAGTTTCAGTTTTAATAAATTGTTTGACTGTTCATAATAGTCATGTTTTAATGAAATGAATTTTTTATTAGATTGGATAACATTGTAGCTAATTTAGAGCTGGAATCAGAAAGTTTTTCTTAATTGGCGGGTAAAGCTGGCGCTATTCTCACATAGGTATGATACAAACCTAAACTGAGTCTAGTTGTAGGGGGGTGGGAAGGATGACAAAGGTACACTCTGCATCTAGGTTTGCAGAATATGTTATTATATTCAAATAGAAAAGTTAAATATATATTTATAATGATATTATAATAACCAACATAATAGAAAAGAAATATATATATATATATATATATATATATATATATATATATATATATATATATATATTTCATTGGGCAGTGAAATAGATTTATATTGATGGGATGGGTTTCTCTATGAGAATGGTTGATATCATAAAAATGTGTAAAAAAATTTATTAGAAAATACAAACATGTTAAATGGGATTATTGGAAATTACATTAATTTGTAAATGTAATGCTGAATTATTGGCAGTTAAAGGTGTTTGTTGTAAATTGTTTAAATGGGATCATCACTTGTTTATTATATGGGATTATCAACTGTTTAATGTTAAATGGGATCATCAACACTTGTTTATTTATATTTTCAGTGTTTGAATAATCTTTGTGGTAAAAACCTGCACCAGTTATTTAGACCTTGAGGGATGTGAGTAGTTCAACATACTGTGTCTCTTGAAGTGGGAATATGAAGTGGTGATTTGAAGTGTAAATGTTTGCACCTCTTATTGGGACGGTAGTTGTGGACTTTGAAGTGGATTTGTGTCTCTTGATCATTGATTAAATTAAGATATCAAGTGTTTCTAAAAACAAAGGATTGCTTGCATCATTGAGAGACCGTCATTTTTAAGATATTGTGAGAACTAATTATGCAGGAACTGTGAGAACTAATAGTTGATTCAGAGTTTCTAGGTGTCCTAAATAGATATCATGCAGGATAGAACATTTAACAAATAAGTTCAATATATGAATAGATTCAGCACCTAAGTGGGCAGCAAGTCATTTCTAAAACATCAGCTAAATTTTTGATTAGGAGTAGAGGTTACATGCTCAAGTCAAAATTGCAAAGTTAGCTACATATTACAATGGATCTAATTAGTTAGACTGGCTGATGCAGAGTTTAGATGATCATGTATCACAAAATATTACACGCATTAGATAGAGCATTGCTAACACAATATATAACAGGCATAGTGTGTTTATATTACGACCTGATTTACACAGCAAAATAAGACCCTACTTGTTCCTCCAAGTTAATAGAGTGGTTCTACCTCAAGATCTTCTTTGAGCAAATAGTTATAAACATCAGGGTTTCTCAGTCTTGATTGTGACGGGCTTAGAAGTTGAAGAGAACTTAGCACTTAAGTTTTCAGGACTCATTAAATCAATGTTATAACTGTCATCATTAAGTCTCTTTGCAGGTGTGAGTGTAACGACCCAGTCTGGGTCGTGGTCTGTAGTTGCAGATACTGATTCCTATAATAATGGAAAAACACTAAATTAGTCTTCATTATGGTACTGCAAAATACGTAACTGAGAATCAGTTGCTGTCTCGATTCAATGTATGTTACTTACAATATGAGTGCCTAAATCACCACTGATGGCAGATTTGCCTTTATCATATTGAGATGAAGTCTGCATCAGAAATAAAAAGGACATGTTAGATTACCATCATTTATTTTGGAATAATTATATATGGAACAGGCCTTCTGGTGTAATAGGTTACCATTTCCATGGTGAGATTTTCGCTGCCAAGAGCTAAACAGTTCACATCTTGTGAAGTATTCTGTTAAGGAAGACAGACATGTTGATTAGATGCAATACACATAAATATGATTGTCTAAATAAAGTCATGGTTCTTAGTTCTCTCACCTCTGCAGTTGCGATTTCGTTGATGATATTTTGAATGAAATCTTTTCTTTCAGAATACCTCACAACCGAAGCTTGGCGATTTCGAGGTTCAACCTTGCATCTAATAGCCATGGTTCTCCCAACGATGTCGTCAAGATCAGTTGGGTATGACATCGGGTCATCCTCCCCTTCCTATTTGCAAATGAACATAAATTTGGGAAATATTGGTAGGTAAAGAAATTGGTTTGGAAAAGTGAATAAATAATCTATGTAAGTTTTGTTGAAGGACTTGCCGCTATCATTTTGTTCATCAATTCAAATGCGGAGCACTGGATCATCTCCTCGGAATCTTGATCCCAAAACAAAAAGTTATATTCAGCGTCGCAGTTATCTTTGCATCTGACTAATAACCGATACCTATGGAATGGGAAAAGAATGGAGGTTGATAATAAAATTTTAAATGTTGTAGATAATGTGGAGGAGTGTGATAGCGAAAAAGTAGGAAAACCTTGGGACAACAGCTTTGTTTTGATGACCATCGTCACAAACAAATAAATCACCTACTGGTTTTGTAGCTTTCCTGTATATTCCACAGCCTTGATAACTCCATCCGCGCTGGTTGACAACAATCCGTCCAGTGGTGCAAACAGTGGTACATGGGGTATTCTATGGAAAGACAATTAATATCACTACATATTTGAAATATGGACATATTGTTTTTGAGTAACTATTAGTTGATTGAATTATTTCCTTATGACATGTCAACGGGTTAAAGAGCAAAGAGTTGATTGGACGTGTTACCTGATATAGTTGCTTGATGTTTGTAAGGCTGATTGCTGGAGCCTTATACTTGAACCTATCTAGGTCAGAAAACTGTGTCCCCCCAGTGAGTTGTGACTGTGATTGCGTTGCAAGCTGTAAAAATTCCTCCGGAGTGAGTCTGTGAGTAAGGACATTACTCAGACAATGTAAAAAGCTGATAAGTTTTAAATAATTCAGTAAGAGTATCAATTATTGTTCACCTTTCTTTAAATTGTTGAATTGGTTGTATTTCTTCATTGAGGAATAGTTTTGAATAATTATATGAGTTGGAGAGAGAGACCGGATATGTTCCTTCAATACATTCATTGAAACATGGAAGTCAAGGTGAAGAAGAAAAAGGGTGCATAGAGTAGATTTCATACATGTAACTATATGTGTTAACTAAAATAGAACCTGAACCCAAAATTATTAGTAATGAGAGAAGTAAATACCATCTGTTGGTCTAATTCTTGCATATTTGATCACCAAAATGAAAGGTTCAGTTGTAGATCCCCTTTTATGATACGAAGCAAGAAACCTCGATGCGTAGTCGTCCCATAAGGTACAGCCGAGAATGTTTCCACTAATTAGACATTTGACATTTATGGAATATTAAAATTGTAGATGAGTGAGCACTACCACAAAAAAGGCCTTTTGAATCGGTTATTTGGCACATTTGGAGTCGGTTATTTGCCGATTCGAATACTGCCGATTCTAAAGGTGATAACATTTAGAATCGGTTAAATAACCGATTCAAAATTGGTAATTCCGAATCGGTTGTTGTAAAACCCGATTCCAAATCCTATCTCAGACAACAAAATACGAAGCCAAACAGGGAGATTTTGAATCGGTTATATAAACAACCGATTCAAAATGACTATCTTTTGAATCGGTTATATAAACAACCGAGTCTAAATGTCAGTTTATAATAGACATTTGGAATCTGTTGTTTATATAACCGATTCTAAATGTCA
Organism: Astragalus membranaceus; assembly: GCA_039519185.1. Classification (NCBI taxonomy): domain Eukaryota; kingdom Viridiplantae; phylum Streptophyta; class Magnoliopsida; order Fabales; family Fabaceae; genus Astragalus; species Astragalus membranaceus. Next base: position 33,477,859 of record CM076848.1, read on the forward strand.
AAATGACTATTTTTTTAATCGGTTATATAAACAACCGATTCTAAATGTTTGTTTATAAAGAGACATTTTGAATCGGTTGTTTATATAAACGATTCTAAATGTCAGAAGCTTGTCAGAAGTTTTTTCCTGTTTATTTTCTTCCCATTTTTTTCAATCACCTAATAACATTTTTACAGCAACTCATAATAATACATAAATATGTTTCTTTTAATTCAATTCAGCAACTACATATTTCTTTCAATTCAGCAACTATATATACACCATCAGCTAAAACATAGAACTAAATACAAATGTCTTTCAATTCAGCAACTAGTGTTTCAAATACCTATAACAAAAATGCTAACCCTGAGAAACCTGCTGGACCAATACATATATATCAAATACCTGAGACACTAATTCATGTACTATAACAAATACATATATATCAAACTTAACGCTTTCCACAAAAAGAAAATCAACATATATTTCCTGCTGGACGAATCTTCAAATAAAATTCCGCCCAAAGCTTGCGGACCTCCAAAATTTCGTTATGAGTGTCTGCCTTTTGTTTATCAAATACCTACAAAAGGTCCATAAAAAAACTCAGCACAATGAGAACTAAAAGACACAGTATTAAAGAAACACTGAACCTATATCCAGATTCAGCCCAGAATTTTATCCTAACTTGTGAGACCTATAACTCGAGCTACACAACTCCAAATTCAACCAAACCGGTGCCAAAATGACCAGCATTAAGTCTAGTTTCTAAATCACTAACCCTCATAATTTTTGGATTAACAAAACACTACCAGTTTCAAAAATACCGAACCTAAGTCCAGATTTCCCAGAACAGTGAGTTTAACATCAAAATCACTCAATTTGACACCAAAATTCGTACAGTATTATGATGTCTAGTTTCTTACTATGCTTTTAGATTTACAAAACAATAGGCCAATTAGTACAGTATTAAAGAAACAAACAGATTGGTTCTCAGGTTTGACAGTTTCTGTCCTTCAACTTCAAACAGCCCTAAATTGACCAAAACTTAACCAAATAATACGGGACCTGAGCTAAAACTGAAGAAAATTATGTCTAGTTTACAATGGCATAAGAATAGTTCGAAACGGAGTTGAATAGAAAACACCACAACCGAAATACTGAACCTATATCCAGATTTAGCCCAGAATTTTACCCTAACTTGTGAGACCTATAACTCGAGCTACACAACTCCAAATTCAACCAAACCGGTGCCAAAATGACCAGCATTAAGTGTAGTTTCTAAATCAATAGCCCTCGTAATTTTTGGATTAAGATAACACTACCAGTTTCAAAAAGACCTAACTTATGTCCAGATTTCCCTATAACAGCAAGAACAACATAATCAACACTCACTATAAAGAAAACCCTAAAAGTAGAAAGAGGTAAAACTGAAGAAACGCAAATCAAGAACAGCACAATCAACAATCACAAATCAACAAGAACAACACGAAATTAACTATAACAGTAAGAACAAACATAAACGTCAAAAACTCACTACGAAGAAAACCCTAAAAGTAGAAAGAGGCAAACCTGGAGAAATACAAATCGAACGGTTGCTGATGACGACAGTGACAGAGTTGGGAACAACGACGGAAACGCTTAGTTGGGAAGAATGACGGCAACGATTCAGTGACGGCGAGACGGCACGACAGTGAGACAGAGAAACGGCAAGACGGAGTGAGGGCGACGACGAGGAGAGGCGGCGACGACGAGATGGAGGGTGACGGCGAGATGGAGGGCGACGGAGAGCACCAGACAGGGCGATGGAGGCTTAGGGTGACGACAAGAGTACAGAAAACGAAGGAACAGAATGAGATGTGAGCGCGAATGAGATGGAGTGAGAGTGAAATCGTTTAAGGAAAAGAACTTTAGGAATCGGTTGTCTTAAACAACCGATTCTTAAAGTAGTTGCAAACTTACATTTGGAATCGGTTGGTAGAAGAACCGATTTGTATGGTCTGTTTTAACACATTTAGAATCGGTTATTAAAACAACCGATTCCAAATGTCTGAACAAAAGTCGCAAACTTCCCTTTTATTTCAAAATTGCCACCGCTTCCGCATTCCGAATCGGTTGTTCAAAGAACCGATTCTAAATGGTGCTTTCTAATATCAATTTTGCACTAGTGGAGAATGTATTAAAATGACACCTAAAATGAGAATACTAAAATTGTTACCTTAGATCCATTAAACGGAGCGAGACCATCTTTTGATTCGCATTAGTTATAGAGTAGACAATTTCATGTACAGCTCCAATAGCATCTATGGTCAAAAAACATGATTTACAGATTATTCTATTTCACGGACTGACAAACGACATTATTTAAAAATGAAATATAATTGGGTCACAGGTGTAGTTTGATACCTATTAATAGATCACCTCTGAATTTGCCGTTCAGTATGTCTCCGAAATCTTTGAATTTAAATTCATCATGCGGGACCTCAGAGCTGTCTAATTCACATATAAGCGTTTGAGGAGTGAAAATAAGTTTGAACCCATGATCGCATGCTTTATACTGGAAATCATTAGGCTGTGGAGTGAAATTTTGCAGTTTGCATATCATTTCCTCTCGCACCCTGTTAATCCATTTAGGGGTCTCCTCTTTAGGCACTATGGCTTGTATCTTATCACCCTACAAAAGTAAGTCTCATTTAATTTGAAAACTGCACTAAGAATAGACAACAAATGGAGTCTTGAGTTTAAATGAATGAAAAGTGGCTTCTATTTAAATGACATAACAGAAAACCTAAGAGATATGTACCGTAAAAGAGAGATTAGGGGTAAGATGTAGACAATAGATTAAGAGTGTACCTTAAGGGAAAATCGTCTTCTGAAGAAAATGAACGGTTCGGTTGTAGATCCCATGTTCTGATACAAAGCTGAAAAGAACGAAATAAAGATGGAAAACCATTATTAAGATGAAAATACAGTTAAAACGCGAAACCAAATGAATCAGTTTGAAGAAAGCGATATCATAAAAAGCGATACCAGATGTTGCCATACCAGATGAAGCGATTTGACGAAAGCAGATGAATGTTGCAATTCCAGAAAAAACACTAAAGTTCAAGATGGAAGCTTTGTTTCCAGATTCTCACGGGAGACGATGCTTTAGAACAAATTCTACATGGTGTTGGAGTAATACGTTGGGGAGGAAGAAGAAATGTGTACAGAGATGAGAAATTGTTGAAACGAAATGAGGGAGAAAGGGGGAAAGGGTTTGCCGTGAGGGAGAAAGGGGAAAGGGAAAGGTTTGCGTGAGGGAGAAAGGGGGAAAGGGTTTGCGGTGAGGGAGAAAGGGGGAAAGGTAAAGGGTTTGCCGTGGGAAGTGGGAAGTGGGAAGACTGAGCAAAGCTATGGGAAGTGGGAAGCTTTGGGAAGTGGGAAAGTTTGTAGCGGGAAGTGGGAAGCTGTGGGAAGTGATAAAAGTTTCAGGGAGAATTAGTGAGGAATTAAATTAGTGAGGAAGCTGTGGAACAAAATGACATATGTAACCCTGATTTGGGGATTAAATTGTGAAGCAAAAACAGGTGGCATTGATTAGTGAGGTCTATGTGGGTAAAATTAGATGTGGTTTTTTGGCATTAATATATATTAGATGGTGGAGTTGGTAACCTATTACAATATTATAATATTATATTTTTATCATGAGCACAAGTGGGATTTCAGTTGTAGCTACTGACTTTTTTGACCAAACTTTTGCTGTACCCTTGTATATGTTATTCATGAATGCTTCTGTTTAGATACACGTAACTATGCTTACTTATTTCGATAACAATTATCTTTTTTGTAAGTGTGATCATATCTATTGAATATTATAAGCAATTGTCAATTACCAAAGTGAAATATCTTTAGTTATATTTTATATATTTTTATTTTTAATTTAATTTTTTATTGAAGTATCTCTGCCGTATCGTATCTTGGTTTTCAAAAAAATTCCGTATCCACATATCTGTGTCGTGTTGTACTCCGTATCGTATCCCGTATCTGGGCTACATAGGGGCCTGTTTGCAGAGGGTGTATCATAAAAGACAGGGAAGTAAATAAAAATCTGGTTATAAAAAATTAAAAATAAAATAAATAAGTAAATGAATGGGAATATAAAAGGAAATAAGTGAGTTGAGAGAAACCCTGATTTTCATCACTTCTCTTCTAGCGTCGTTTCCATTTTTTCCAGAGGAGAGAGAGGGAAGTTTCAGGGAGAGAGAAAGAGAAGAAAGCACGAAGAAGAAGAAAGGGAGAGGCGAAGATGAACAAAGAGGAAAGAAGAGGGACGGTGGGGTTGTGGTGCCCGCCGGAGGTCACGGCGGCGGGGCGTTGGTGCGCCGGGCATGATGGCAGGGGAAGATGCCGGAGGGAACGCGAACGGTATTTGGAGGATGGTGGTGGCGATATCGCTGGTTCCAACGATGATAAAAACGACGATGGCCGACCATTCCTTGGTCGGCGAAGACAGAGGCGACACGGCGTCTTGATGGTTCACGGCGGTGTGCTGTCAACGACGACAGCGATGGTTCAAAGTGGGACAACGACGTTCTTTTTTGGCGACGTGATAGAGGGGAGGTTCGCGACGGGCTTGGGCGTATGGCGTAGTGGTTGGAGTACGGTGGTCCGCCTAGTGGCGACGACCACCGCTGGCGGTGGCGGTTTGAAACAGGTTTGATTCTAACCTTTTTTTGTGCCAAATCGTATTCTACCTTTCCCTCCCCTTATTTTGGTTTTGTTACTGGTTTTTTTAACCCTAATCTATTTACAATATGAACCCTATTTACATAATAAACCCTAATTTATTTATAAGCCTATTTTATGCATGAATCTGTTCATAGCACTAGCAAAAACATAAACTGAAGATTCGATTTTTAGTTCATACATATATTTTTCTGATTCGGATTGTTACTGGTTCCTGATTATCAGTTCAAATTGTGATTACGATTCTTTACGAAACAGCCTATTATGAACTAAAATTTGTAAAACCTAAAAGAGTAAAAAATGAAAATGTGAACACTAACCTCTTTTCCAGCTTCTGAAAAAATCTCCTATTGCTTGTTTATTTGTTATTGCTACTGCTAGACTGCTACTGTTGATCCTATGCTTTTGTCTACTGCCTTTGCTTCCATTTCATAAATACTGAGTATGTTGTTGATTAGGGTATTTTTTTGAATTTGTCTGTCTTTCTCTGATTTTCATTAAGGTATTTATAGGGATTTGTTAGGGTTTAGGGACTAATTTCTTTGATTCTAATTGATATGGTTTCCTATTTCAGGATTAGGGTCGGAGAAAATGAGGCTTGGTGAGCAAGGAGAGGGGTGGAGGCGCATCCGTTGGTTGCTGCTGGCTCCCTTTTTTATTTTTGTTAACTTTGATTATTTTTGTAATTATTATTATTATTTTCTTGTAATTTTTGGTAATTTGTAATTAATTGAGGACTAATTTTGTTTTCCTTATCATTTTACAAAGTTAATTTTATTTACTTTTTTTAACTTATTTTATTCTATTTTTTGACTATATAAACAAAAAATTAAATTGGGTCAAACCCAATAAGGAAAAGAAACTAAAACCAGGCCCAATCAGTAAGAAAAGCAGGCCCAATCATGCAAGTTATTAACATAGGCCCAAATCATATAAACAAGCCCAAATTAAATAAGTGTGCTCGAACGAAAATTGAAAAACCTTGGCACGTGCTAATTGGTTCTGAGACCTACAAGGTATCTCCTATCTACTATCGTCCTAGACACACGTGAACTAAAAAAGTGATTGTTTGGATGCACGTTTGGTATCTCAAACTCACGTCTAGAAGCACCAAAACGGCACATCTCAAGCTCCAAAACGGCATCTCAATCGCGGCATTCCTGGAGCTCCAAAACGAAGCTTCTGCGTGGACGTGCGATGGCGGTGAACCAAACTTGCAACCAAACACACAAAATGTCATAATATACAACAAAATCAGACAAAATTGGGATATGACACACGGTACTAAACTTATTTTGGTCCTATGTTTCTTACTAAATCATTTTCATGCCATCATCATTTGCAACAACAACACAGACAAAGATGCTCTTCTTTCTTTCAAAATCCAAGTGACTGACACAAAAAATACTCTCACCAGTTGGTCATTAGATTCTGATCACTGTACATGGTACGGTGTAAACTGCTCCAAAGTTGGAAACAAAGTTCAGTCTATCAACCTATCAGGACTTAGCCTCTCTGGCAAACTACCCCCTCAACTCTTCAACCCCACTTATCTTCATTCACTTGATCTTTCCAATAACAATTTTCATGGCCAAATACCACAAGAAATTTCCCATCTCTCACTTCTCAATGTCATTCAATTAGCTACCAACAATCTCACAGGCACACTTCCTGAACAATTGGGTCAACTTAAACATCTACAAAGTTTAGAGTTATCAGTTAACAATCTCACAGGTAAAATCCCTTCAACATTTGGCAGTTTATTTTCTCTTAAGAATCTTTTCTTGGCAAGAAACAGTTTAGTAGGTGAGATTCCAAGTGAATTAGGCAACCTCCACAACCTTTCCAAACTTCAACTCTCAGAGAACAATTTCACTGGCCAGTTTCCCACTTCTATTTTCAACCTCTCTTCCTTAGTCTTCTTATCTGTCACACAGAACAATCTAACAGGTAAGTTGCCACTAAATTTTGGTAATGGATTTCCAAATTTAATGACACTTGCTTTGGCCGCTAATAGATTTGAAGGACTAATTCCAAATTCAATATCCAATGCTTCTCATCTTTTCCTCTAAGGGCGATTCCTCAGAAAATTTCCTATGGTGATATTAGGATTGCTACAAACAATTTTGCGGATGAAAACTTGATTGGAAAAGGAGGCTTTGGCACAGTTTATAAGGGGGAGTTCACAATCAATACTGGTGAAAGTGAAACCACTACACTTGCTGTCAAAGTTCTAGACATGCTACAAAGCAAAGCTTCTCAAAGTTTCAAAGCAGAATGTGAAGCTTTAAAAAATGTAAGGCATAGGAATCTAGTGAACGTTGTTACTTGTTGCTCCAGTGTTGATTATAAGGGAGATGAATTTAAGGCACTTGTCATGCAATTCATGGCCAATGGTAATTTGGAGATGAGTTTGTACCCGAGAGATGTTGAGTCAGGATCTTCTTCTCTAACACTGTTGCAAAGGTTAAACATTGTCATTGATGTTGCTTCTGCCATGAACTACTTGCACCATGATTGTGATCCACCAATAGTCCATTGTGTTCTCAAACCTGAAAATGTCTTACTAGATGATGATATGGTTGTACATGTTGCTGATTTTGGGTTGGCCAGGTTACTCTCTCAAAATCCATTAGAGACACAGAATAGCACTATTGAATTAAAGGGATCAATAGGCTATATTGCCCCAGGTATTTCCTTGCTTTGTAATTTTTTTATTCTTCTATTTATACATAACTATATAATATATGGTTATCTAATATTTGGGGTGATATGTTTCAGAATATTGTTGGAGGAATTTTAGTTTGATGATGATGAGAATACAGAAGTAAGCGAGAGAGAGGGAGAATAGCAGTAACAGAATTTTGTAACTAACTTTTATCGAAGAATCAGAATGAATTCATTACACAGAAATTTTCAACTACACTTCACTTAACTCTAGTTGACTTACAAGTTAATTATTCAATGACTCACTTAACTAACAACTAACCACACTAGTTAGCTGCCTCAATTACAAACACATTGGGTGCTAGCAGCACTCCACACATTTTATTGACTGCTATGTACTGCATACTATAGTTGCTGATTTTCATTAATATTAGTGTCTAATTTATTACTTGATGATAGTATGCAGTAATTAATATTAGTGTCTAATTTATCCGGTGTCTAATTTTATTGACACATTTTATCAATATCATTTTGATTTTCATTAAATCCCGGCCCAATGGGCTATAATGTATATATTTTTAACAAGGCTGATTCCTCTCCAATTAATGTAAGTTGACAAGTATTTCGCCAACCATTCTAGGTGGATGCAAATTATCAACGATCTCTTATGTCGATCTAACTAACACGATGTACAACTCTATAGGACCATTGCTTGAATTTCGACGAGCACATAAAATTTGTCCCCCATAGGCAATTTACGTTTTTCCTGTGCAAAAGGCGAAAATGATTTATTTGAGCTGGAAATGACTTATTTGTTGTCGTAGGTACAATACATTATGTCCACGTACTCAAAGTAAGATGGATTGCGTATAACATCATATCCATCCATCTTCAATGCCTTATCTTGACCAGTTTTCGATGCTCCTGCTCTTGACCTTTTTAGGTGGTGGACACAACAAAGTTTTGTCTTGATACACAACTTCGTGCACTTCTCGCCACTCCCTTGTGGCGGTCAATGCCTTTATAGTCATTATTCGCGTAGGACTTCTCTGTTAATTGATACTTAATTGACTGACCAGATAGCTCGATGATGTCTTCGTCTACTTTAATTGTATTCACTGTCTCATAAGAATCCTCCAGCGATGAGGTTGATTTGGTTTCCTATTGGTGGCAAATCCTCTTTCTTACAAGATCGACTAATCAACCTTCTTCACCTGTTGTTTCATGCAGGGGATGACCCTCTCCTCAGAGATGGGGAGTGTGATCTCCAATCACGGCACTCTTTTTTTTTCTCCAACTCGCGCTTCCCCCTTTGCCTACTCACCTCCAAGGTGTCCGACTTGGATCAACTTTTCTATCTTAAGCTTTGAGGTTTGGCACTAATCTATGTCTACGAACCCTATGGAATTCCAGTACTTCTGATGATCTGCCCTTGTAGTTGATTCAAGCACTATAGGGTAAGATACCACGGATCCAAGATGGTATGGTAAGATCTTAAGGAAGAAATAAGCTATCGACTTGGTTAATCAACTCGGTCATAGTTGGAGGGCGGAGCTCGACAACAAAGCTTTGTGAAGAAGCTCGAGACCGTCACATAACACATGGGTCACAAGAATCCTAACTCCACTAGGAGTCCTTAAGGTTTAACCCTAACCTTTAAAAATATAAGTTCTTAGAAAAAGAAAATCATATAAGATCATAGCAAAAAGATCCATATACAATCTTTAAAGAGAGAAAATATTGTGTTGATGTGTTAGAAGAAAGTTGTATTGATTTTGATCAAAAAAAAAAGAAGAAAGTTGTGTTGATGTAAAAAAGTGACTGACAGTGTACTATACCACTTGATACATGATAGACCTAACACAAACCCCACCATTCCACCCCAACCACACAAACATGTTGAAGGCTCTATCCGTTCGTCTTCACTTGATAGACTTTTTGTCTGTTGCAACAAATAGCTACTACTACTATTTGTACTCAGAGTGCAGCATGTTTCCTTAATGCTTATCTCTTATCTTATATTGTAATGTAATATCTAAATCAGCTTTGCTCCACCAAAGTACGAACCATGTTAATTGGAGAAGTCTGTCCTAAAATTAGTCTCAAGCAATGATCTGTTGCATCTTACTTTGTACAATGGATCAATGTGCGCAATAACTCTACGGTGCTTCTTAAGTGAAACAGAAAAAGGGTAGGGGGACCACAGGAATTGGATCACAGTATAAGACAACATTGATTACTTATGTTGGATCAGTTCATTGCATGTTTGAAAAGATGAGATATTATGTTGGATTCACTGGATCTTATTATGTTGAAAAAGAAAAATAAAAGAAAATAGATACGCTGGTTGTTGGGGAGAAAGAACACGAACAAATCAGTGGTTGAAACAGTCAAAGTTAGGTCAACTTGAGGCAGGACCACACAACAAAACAAACAACCCTATATGGCATTCATTGGTGCACTCCTCGGGTAGAGATAACTATGGATGTTTCCATGAATGTTGTTTGAGTGAAATACAATGCAACAAAGAGTCTTATTCACATGAACAGAAACACAAATAAGTTGTTCTTCATCATCATCATCATCATAGTTTTTCAAGTAGTATATAATAACAAATAGAACTGAACGATAGGCCAAATATGCAAAGCAAAATAAGATTACATAACAACAACATTCAATGTAAACAAACTTAAGCACAAGATGCTACTAAATTTAATTTACACTACATTTAATTGAACTTGAGCAAGGGAATCTCAGAATTGGCTCTGGATGATGCAACTGTTGGGCTGCTATTGTCACTACTATCGGAGAATGAAGCTAGAGTTTTATGCAAAACACCAGATGGAGATGAAATCATTGTTCCTAAAGGTCCACTAGATTGATTGGAGGTTGCATCACTAGTGGTAGTGACTGTGCTTGGCCTTAGAACTTCAGCAAGTGGAGAAGCCACCCAAGGTGGTGTTGGGTTGAGCCAATTTGAGGGAGAGATTTTAGTGGTATCACCATTGTGTTGTGTGTTTCCATCAGGCTCCATAATAGTACCCATATCTTTTTCATTCACATTACCACCTCCCATTGATAGATCAAGAGAAGTAAGGGATAATTTACCATTTGATGCAGTAGAATTCTTGTTGGAATTGGCACTGTTTTCCCCTGTGTCTGCATTAGACCAAGCATCAATAAAACTCCTTGGTTTCTCAGACTGGTGGAAACTTTCCATTGGAATAAGAGGATTAAAGAACATAGGAAGGTGTCTATTTTGTTGATCCATTCCAGAACTATATAGTGGAAGCGAATTCAGCTGATTAGTGTTGATTTCAACTTTGTTGTGCATCAGAGATTGCCATCCTGAGTCAGAAGAAGCACCAAGGGAAATAGGATCTCCATTCAGCATCCACTCCAATCCCCTTCACAATCAATTCACAAAACAGACTAGTCAATATAAAATGAAGCATAAAGGAAAAAGCTTCAAGCTTTATTATCAAGTTTTACATTTGTTTAATTGAACTCACCTTGGTTGCTTATTTGAAGAAACAGAAGGAGGCACAGAACCAAAATTGAAACCTTTGACACCAAAGTAGTTATTATCAAGAAACTGAGATGAAGATCCATCTTTTGTAGCTGTGTTAGCAACAGTAAATTTAGGATTAGGATCATGGCGAGGCTTCTTGATTTGATGGTTGTTGTTGTTATCATTATTGTTGGGTTGAACTTCCACAGGCTTTCTTGAACGGGGACGGCCTCTATGCATATGACGCTCACAATACTTATGGCTAGGAGCCACATCTCTGGCACATCTCCATTTTTTACCATCTGTTCTTCTGCACCTACCTGGCTCCGGATCAGTTCTCAGATTGAAACCACCATCCACTGCTTCAAAAAAAAAAAAAGAATGCAAATTTCAAGAAACAGTCAATGAAAGCAACATATGATGAAAAGGGTCACAGTAAATAGAATAAGGGGAAAGCCACAAAGTTTTGTTAGTGAATGGACAGAAAAAGGCAAAGGTAGGATATTGTTGTCTTGTGTGTGTGAAAGTGAGGTAACACTATCATAATAATGAGATGAAGATGAGAGGAAAGGGAACAAACAAGAAAGAAAGAGAGAAAGTGGCATACATACATGAAGTAGCAATAGTAGTAGGGATAAGGAGATCAGAAGGAACAGGAATAGAAGCCATGATGTACTTGTAAATCATAGCTTGTCTTTGAAGTTCTTTCCATTGTGCAGTTGTGAAAGGAAATCCTCCTAATGAAGCCGCCATTCCATTCCCACCTGTTCAGAGACCACCACAACAGATGAGATGAGACCACTCTCTCTCTCTCTTTCTCTTCTGACTACACTTAACTAAAAAAGAAGCATTGAATAAATAATGAAAACAGAACTGAAAAGAGAAAAGAAAATAATAACCTGGGGATTTGAAGGTTGTGGTGGTAGCAGAGGAATAAGCAGAAATGTGTAAAGGTCTCATTACAGCTGCACCGTCATGAGCTGCACCGAGAGGAGCAGAAGTAGCACCAGTAAAAGACATGTATGTGGTGGGACCATCATCATTATCAAATGAACGGTTGTGATTATGATGATGATGCAGCATCATCGTCATCTTATTTTGGAGATTCTGCAGCTTCACACCCGACCCAAGAACACAACTAGAACCAGTGTTGTTATTGTTGTTGTTATTGTTGTTTGTAGTAGTAGTAGTAGGTTCCTCCTTGTCTGAAACGCGAGACTCAGACTCACCCATAAATAACTCCCAGTAATAGCAGCAGTAGTAGTACTAGGCTATTTTATTTAATTAAAAAGATTAAAACCCCACTACTATGCCCAAAATAGGAAACTAGTTTCACGTTTGATAAAGAGTAATCTTAATTAAATTCCTATGGTGAAGAATGGTTAGAGTTACACAGCACACCCAAATTTTCAGGTAAGGAAGATAGTGGTGTTTATGGCATTTTGGATGTCTTATCTAACAAAATAGGCTAGAGGAGGAGTCATGATAACGTGCAACCGCGGCATGACAGGTGTTGGAAAGGAGAGAGGTTGATGTGGGGGGGATTTATGATTGAGTTATGGGTTGCCGCCATTCTAGTCCTTTGCTTTGCTTCCATGCTTCCAACATTCGCACCACCATCCCACTAGCAGACAAACTAGTGAAAAAGGTGACACCTTTCCCATCCCATCACTCTTTCTCTCTCTTATCCATTTTTACATCTCTCCTCATTATTATGGTATCTACTATCTAATTTTTTACGGGTAAAGTTAAAAATCCTATTCAGAGTTCACACTCACAGACTCACACTAAGTAAAGCAATCAATTTTAACTGTTACAAAGTTAATTATTAATTAATGTTATTATATATATACCGATACTTTAATTGTGTATACGCACGGGTGACACTATATTTATTATAAGAGTAAATGCACAAATTCGTCCCTGACAATTTTTTCGTGGGACGAATTCGTCCCTGACAATTTTTTTGAGACACATTGGTCCCTGACAATTCCAAAACGAGACACGTTAGTCCTCCATCCATTTAACCGTTACCAGCACAGTAAACGTGTCCTACGTGGCACGTTAAGTGCCACGTGTCACGTTAGATTTAAAAAAGGGACGAATCGGTCCCTGATAATTTAAAAAAGAGACGAATCAGTCCTCTGTTACTATTCATCGTCTTCTACCTCCAAACCTCCAAATCCCCAATCAACGAAGGTTCCACCCCTACCCCCTCACCGATCCTCCTCTCTCACAGCCCCCCCCTCTCTGGTTCGCTCTCCCCTCTCCCCTCCCTCTCTGGTTCGCTCTCCCCTATCCCCTCCCTCTCTGGTTCGTTCTCCCCTCACCGCTCCTCCTCCCTCTCTCTCTTCGCATCTCGCCGTTCTCTCTCTCGTCGCTCTCCCTCCTCTCTTCTTCTCCTCCTCTCTTCTATCCCTTTCGTTCCTACGGTGAGGGTTTGGTAAGTGATGGCTTACGGTGGTGAGAGGGGAGAGCGAGATCTACGAGAGGCGGTAATTGTGCGATCTGCGAGAGTGAGAAGGAGATGGAGAGGAGGAGAGAGGGAGGGATGAGTTCCATATTTAACGTGAGTGAGGAGAGAGAGATGAGTTCCAGATCTGGGGGGAGGGGTTCACGGTGGGGGGAGGGGTGAACAGTGGAACGGAGGGGGGAGGGGTGATTTGTCCCCTTTTCAAAAAAGTCAGGGACTGATTTGTCCCATTTTCAAATTTGTAAAGTGAATGACTTATTTGTCCCAAAATAAACGTGGCAGTTAACGTGACACGTGGCACTTAACGTGCCACGTAGGACACGTTTACTGTGCTGGTAACGGTTAAATGGATGGAGGGACTAACGTGTCTCGTTTTGGAATTGTCAGGGACCAATGTGTCTCAAAACAATTGTCAGGGACGAATTCGTCCCACGAAAAAATTGTCAGGGACGAATTTGGGCCTTTACTCTTATTATAATTTACTATGAACTTATAAATACTTTAAAAATTGTAAAAATTTAATAAAAGAAATAGAAAAAATTCAATAAAAATACTATATTTCAATTTGCTTAAAAACTCGTGTCGCAAAAAGTTAAAAAAAGTAAGTATCTTCTTCTAATCTTAATAATAGAGTAAAAGTCGGAAATAAGAAAATGAGATATAATATAAGATATACACCCCTGTTGACGCTCATGTTGTCGCTTCCTCTTGACACTCTTTGTTCTCTCTCGCTCCCTCTCCCGTTGCTGACCTTGTTGCCAGTCTCTCGTTGTCGCGTCCGTTGCCACTTCTTGTTTCCTCTCCTGTTGCCACTCCCCGTTGCCGATCTCATTGCTAGTATCCCGTGTTGCTGCTTCCTGTTGCCTCTCGCGTTGCCTCTCCAGTTGCATATTCCGTGCCTCTCTCCGTTGGCACTCTCGGTTGCCTCTCACGTTGTCTATCTCGTTGCTAGTCTCTTGTTGTCACTCCCGTTGCCGCTTCTTGTTGTCTCTCTCGTTGCCTCTCCCGTTGCCGATCATTTTAATTATATTATTTCAAAAAAGGTTATTTTGGAATTTTTGCTAGTGGTTAATTTTTTTTTGTCAATTATTAGTGGTTAAATTGACTCGTTTTAGTAGTTTTAGTAGAAATTAGTAAAACGTGAGATAAAATAATTGGAAATGACATATTTGTCCTTAAAATTGTTGATGTGTCAAATTTTTAGACACAAGTAATCCAGTATTTTTGGTAGTGGTTTGCTTGATTATATTAATAGTAGATTTATAGTAGATAGTAGATTTATTTATAGTAGATTATATTAGATTTATAGTAGAAAAGTAGATAAATTAAAAAAATTAAAATATGAAAAGAGAGAGTTTGACAATTTACGTTCTTATATTGGTAATCAAAAAATTCAAATTGCTAATGGGAGTACTTTTCCTATAACGAATGTTGGTGACATTAATTCTACTTTTAGAAATGTGCTGGTAGCACCTGGCCTTGCCTCAAAGTTATTGTCTGCTGGTCAATTAGTTGATGAAGACTGTGATGTTAATCTTACTCCGGATGGTTGTCTTGTGCAGGATCGGGTGTCAGGGAAGGTGATCGCGAAGGGGCCTAAAGTTGGAAGAGTGTTTTCACTCCAGTTTAGTTCAAACCATGTATCTCTTGCTTGTAATAGTGTTTTGAATGCATGTGAGGATTGGCATAGGAAATTGGGGCATCCAAACTCTGTTGTTTTGTCTCACTTATTTAAGACTGGTGTGTTGGGTACTAAACTGATAGATTCTAGTACCTCTATTTCATGTTCTGTTTGCAAATTAGCTAAAAGTAAAACTCTCCATTTTCCGTCTGGTGCACATCGTGCTTCTACGTGTTTTGAGTTGATTCATAGTGATGTTTGGGGGATTTCTCCTGTTGCTTCTCACGCTCACTACAAATATTTTGTCACATTTATCGATGATTATAGCCGTTTTACTTGGATTTATTTTCTTAAATCTAAATCTGAAGTGTTTTCTATGTTTAAGAAATTTCTGATGTATGTTGAAAATCAATTCCAAACCAGTATTAGAATTCTTCGGTCTGATTCAGGTGGTGAGTATATGTCTCATGAGTTTCAGGAGTTTTTACAGCAAAAAGGTATACTGTCTCAACGATCTTGTCCCAATACCCCTCAGCAAAATGGTGTTGCAGAACGTAAGAATCGTCACTTGTTGGATGTGACACGTACCTTACTTCTTCAGGCCTCTGTTCCATCCAAATTCTGGGTGGAGGCTCTTTCAACAGCTGTCTTTTTGATCAACCGTCTTCCTTCCACGGTGATTGGGTTTGATTCTCCTCACTTTCGTCTTTTTAAAACTCAGCCTGATTACAACAGTTTACATACTTTTGGGTGTGTATGTTTTGTGCATCTCCCATCCACTGAAAGACATAAGCTTGGAGCACAATCTGTCCAACGTGCATTTATGGGGTATAGTCAGTCTCATAAGGGTTTTGTGTGCTATGATGTCTCTAACCGTCGTTTTCGCATTTCTAGGAATGTCACATTTTTCGATAATCAGTCTATGTTTCCTTGCTCTTCTCTTGGTTTGAATGATATTGCTATACTTCCGAAATTTTTTGATAAAACAGGACTCGTTCCCACTTCCCCTTCCGACACTGATCCTGATCATGATCCTGATCCTGCTCCTGATCCTGATCCTGTACCGCCGGCACCACGGCGTTCTGGTAGAACGTCTCGAGCACCTGACAGATATTCCCCAGACAGGTTTGGTTCCTCACATACTGCTTTAACTGCTTCTCTAACTGACACATCTATTCCTACTTGTTACTCGCAGGCTGTTAAAGATGTGTCTTGGGTCAATGCCATGAATGAGGAACTTCAGGCCCTTCAGGACAACTTCACCTGGGATATTGTTCCTTGCCCTCCTGGTATCAAACCCATAGGCTGTAAATGGGTTTATTCTGTGAAATTGAATTCTGATGGATCTCTCAATCGGTATAAGGCTCGATTGGTTGCTTTATGCAACAGGCAGGAATATGGTATTGATTATGATGAGACCTTTGCACCGGTTGCTAAAATGACTACTATTAGAATGGTGCTCTCTATAGCTGCTTCTAATGGGTGGTCTCTCCACCAAATGGATGTCAAGAATACATTTCTTCATGGCGACCTGACTGGAGATATTTATATGTCTCCCCCTCAGGGCCTTTTCTCTTCATCTAAGGGGGTGTGCAAGCTCAAACGATCTCTATATGGTTTGAAACAGGCACCTAGAGCATGGTATGCGAAATTCCGTTCCACTCTACTTGGGTTCTCGTTTACTCAAAGTCAGCATGATTCGTCTTTGTTCCTTCACCGCACATCTACGGGCATTGTTCTACTCCTTCTTTATGTTGATGATATGATCATTACGGGTTCTGATGCAGCATCCATCCAGGAAGTTAAACAAAAGCTTCAAGCCTCATTTCAAATGAAAGACCTTGGTCTGTTACATTATTTTCTTGGACTCGAGGTTCATTCTACTTCTAAGGGCATATTTCTCCATCAGCATAAGTATGCCACCGACCTTATTGCTATGGCTGGTCTCGAATCCGCTAATCCTGTGAATACTCCTCTTGAAGTTAATGTTAAATACCACCGTGACGAGGGTGAAATTTTGAGTGATCCGTTATTGTATCGACAACTCGTGGGTAGTCTTAACTACTTGACCATTACACGACCAGATATTTCATTTGCTGTTCAGCAAGTAAGTCAGTTCATGCATTCTCCTCGTCATCTTCACTTGGCAGCGGTTCGTCGTATTATTCGCTACTTGAAAGGTACCTCTCAACGGGGTTTATTCTTTCCTAAGGGAACCCCCCTTACGTTGAGTGCCTACAGTGATGCTGATTGGGCTGGGTGTCCCGACACTCGCCGCTCTGTCACGGGTTGGTGCATGTTTCTTGGTTCTTCGTTGATCTCTTGGAAAAGTAAGAAGCAAGCGAGAGTCTCTAAATCCTCAACCGAATTGGAGTATCGTGCTATGTCTACGGTATGCTCCGAAATACTTTGGCTTCGTGGCCTTTTAGGTGAACTTGGCTTTCCTCAAACTGAACCGACATCTCTATGCTGACAATACAAGTGTCATTCAGATTGTTGCCAATCCGGTCTATCATGAGCGTACTAAGCATATCGAAGTTGATTGTCATGCAATTCGTGAAGCCTATGATAATCACGTTATATCCATCCCTCATATCAATACTCAATTTCAAGTTGCAGACATTTTGACCAAAGCTGTTCCTTCTCCACGCCATCAGTTTCTTGTCAGCAAATTGATGCTCCTTGCTGACCCGCATCAATTTGAGGGGGGATGTGAATAAGGAAAATAGGGAAGCTGTAAATAGTAGTTGGGTAGATTTATTTATATGCTTATGCTTTGGCCCAGACCCGTTAGGTTTTCTGAGAGACAAAGCTATTTAATCTCCTTTGTAATTGTATTCAAGGACACTGAGACATTATCAATAAAACGGAACTACAGCTACTCTGTAGTCGCAGACGTAGGCAATCTTTGGCCGAACTGCGTAAACAATATCGTGTGTTATGTTTGACATATCGTGTGTTATGTTTAACATATATATATATATATATATATATATATATATATATATATATATATATATATATATATAATAGTGAGAGAGAGAAAAGAGAAAAGTGAGTTTTAAAGATGAAATAAAAAATTAAGATATGATGTAAGAGTGGGACCCACAAAATATAAAAGTGAAAAAGAGAAAGTAAAAAGTGAGATAAAATAATTGGAAATGACATACTTGTCTTTACAGTTGATGATGTGTCAAAATTTAAGAAATTGGTAATTTAGTATTTTTAGTAGTGGTTTGTTTGATTACATTTATAGTAGATAGTAGATACATTTATAGTAGATAGTAGATAGATAGTAGATTACATTATAGTAGTAGATTTATAGTAGATAGTAGATAGTAAATATACAGTAGATATAGTTTTTTTTTTAACTTTATACGGTAGATATATATAGTAGATAGAATATAGTAGATACTTTTTACATTATTATATGCACCTTTTATAAAATAATATATGGATGTAGAAAATAAATTAATTAATTTGTTAAAATTTTATACATGTTGTGTGACATTTTATATTATTTATTTTAGGCTTCTAATTGTAAAAAAAATGTTCTTTTTATAAAACAATTAATATAGAATAGTAGTATATATGAGTGTAGAAAATAAATCGTAAAAATAATTCTATGGTAAGCTGTCTCCCACTCCCAGCCAGCTCCCCATGGCTGTTTTGGGGTTTATTTTTCACTTGTGAACCTCCTTCAATGTTTTCACTGTCATCCTTTTGTAATTTTCCAGCTTCACCGAAGGAAGTACTAATCAATCATACAGCAGGCTTTCCTACTAATAAAAAAAAAATCAATCATACAGCATTTGATAAAAAAAAAAATCAATCATACAGCTTTGTGTCTTCATTGAACCCAAAAAATCAAAGAAAAAAAAATACTTTCTACCGATTCAAATATGATAAAAAAATAACTAAATACATATTATTTAATTCTCTTATGTAACAAAAAAAAATAAGAGCATTTTTCAAACTATACATCCTTACTCTTTATTTTATCTTTTATAAAAACTTGTTTCCGTTTGTCAAAAAAAAAAACTTGTTTCCGATAATATTAAATGAAAAATACTTTTAAAATAACAAAAATAGTTTATATTTTAAACCTTGAGTTGAGAGAGTACGATGCTACCTACAATTAAAAGCTAGGAAAGCAAGCCATCAAAAGCTTCTAGCTCCTTCAATGCATAAGAGTAAGAAGGAGTAAATTCCAAAGTCACGTTTCTACTACACTCCAATTTCCAAATATACACAAGAAGGAAGGATTAATTCAATGTGGTTGGAGAGCATCTCCAAGATTCTTGCTGCAATTCCATCCATCCACCTTATCATATAAACATATTTTGGTATGGATAGGGAAGTCTATGTCTGAGGTTTGACTTCTGAACAATATTGTTATTGGCAATACTCACGGGCACTTGTACATGTGATGTGATTTAGTGGGCAGTGGTTTAGGGTACTACTAGGGGAATGCCCGTGCGTTGCACAGGTTGTTATATAATATTTTTTTAAATTTTTTTGGATTTTCTCTAATATATATAAGTTGTTGATATAAATCATGTATTTTAAAAATAGATTATTAAAAAAAATATTGTTGCATTTTTTATATTTAAAATTATTTACTTAAAGCAATATTCTTATATAGTGTATTTGTTTTAATATAAATAATTTCCAATATTTTTTATAAGTTTAATTGTTGAAAATAAAATGTTACTAAGCTTTATTATATTTAGTAATAATAGATTTAATTCTATTTTATATGTTTAATTTATGGACATGAATTTTAATAATAGAAACAAATGAGTAAAGCAAAACATATATTAGAGAAAACAAAAATTTACCGATCTGTATTATTTTATTTCTTTGACTTTTATCATTTATCAATAATTCATAAATTGAAACTAAAATTAAAAATATAGTTCAAAATGAAAGTGGAATTAAATAATGGATTTTTTTATATTAGTTATAATCTAAATAAACTAAAATGAAAAGTAAATATATATGATAATTTAAAATTAAATGTTTTTTGAAAGAAAAATATTAAAATATAGATGTTTCCTTGATGCCTATAACTATACAAAAACCTTTACCCTTTTTTTCTTTTATACCTATTCTCTCGAAACTCACTCCTTTGTTATGCTCCTTGTTTTTCATTATGAATGTTTTCATCAAAACCTCTCCCCTCACCATCCAAAATTGACTCATTTATATAGTTATTTTTGTTATAATTGTTAATTGTCTCTCTATTTTCTGTCATATTCTACTAATTCATGAGTTTATTGTCAAATAAAGGAATAATTCATATGAATGTGAAACCTCTCCCCTCTCTTTCAATGCATAATTTTTACATCAGAAAGAATTTTAAAGGTCAACTTATTATTTCTTATTTCAAAAACAACTTTTATTAATTTTATTTAAAAATCCAAATTTCTTATTATTTTTTACTTCTTATAATTTGCATTGGGTTGTTATAATATTTTTTATTTAATTTATTTAATTTAATAATATAATATATAAATTATATATTAATATAAATAATGTATATATAAATATGGTTTAAATCCCTGGGCCAGCTGGGTATGCAGCAGCTTTAAATTCCTGGGTTAGCTGTCCCACCCTTCGATGTGCCTCCAATCCAGGAAGGGGATTAGTCACTGTGTTCGGAGGTGGATACCTTGGTCTCGACCAAAACTAATAGGGTTTAAAATTAAAGTTATTTATTTTAGACAATATTTAACTAAATTCATATTTAAAAATATAATATAATTTTTTTTGACAATATAATATATAAATTATTAGTAGTAAAGAAATGTTGGAATTTCATATTTCAAATGAGACATAAATAACTATTTTAATAAGTACAAAAACTCCTTGAAATATTATAAAATCAAATAACTTATAAAAATGGCTTTATTAATTATTCAAATAACTTATAAAACTGGAAAAAAATAAATACACTCTTCTAAAGTTGAGATATTATAAAATCAAATTGTTATTTGCAGAAAACAAAGTCTATAGTAAATGTAGTCAGTATATTGTGTTAGAAAATATAAATTGCATGCTAATTATAATTGAACAAAACCAATGAGAAGAATCCTAAAAGATGTAATAAATTTAAATTATAAATTAATTTTACTATAGATAAACTCTATATTGTATTTCAATTGAATGTAAAAAGTTAAATTCATCTAGAATTTTATAATTAGTAAAGAAATCAATTTTGATGTTAATATATTTTTTGATTTTAAAAATAAAGGAAACAAAAATGTTGCAATTTAAATTAAAAAATTAATAAATATATTGAGGAGCATCCTAGAGGTTCCAGTATAGAATGAAGATTTAAACAAAAAATGAGATTTTGTGATTGGTTATGTTTACTGTAATCGCTTCAAAATTTTCCTCAAACGTGAAACAAATGATTTAAGCATGTGAGTTTTCTTATGTTTTATTTCTAAAGACAATAGCACACTTCTAATATTAAAATCTATGTATACTTCGAGCAAATAGTAGATTGATGTTGTAAAATATTTTGCAAATGTTTTTTTATACAACGATAACTTTGGAAACAATTGAATCTTTCACGTCTAATCCTTGATAAATGCCAAACTATAAAATATTTTGCAAATGTTTTTTTATAGAACGATAACTTTGGAAACAATTGAATCTTTCACGTCCAATCCTTGATAAACGCCAAACTATAATCCCGTTAGATTATTGTTCCTACTCTATAACATTGTATTATTTGAGGAGATATCTTTGATGAATCAAAACATGTGTTGTAAAAACATTTGTCTCAAATATCTGATCCTTAGTGTGAAAAAAACATCCCACCTTTAGCATATCCTTCTTTTATTAAGATCTTAACCTCTTGGTGTGCCTTCTTCCATTCAAAATGCAAGTTTTTTCACAGAACCTTGGTCTCTATTTGCTATAAACATCTCTTGCATGCCTTGGAGATAAAGTGATTTTCGATGCCCTTAACAAAAAAACCAATTGAAAAGTTAAATCATATTTCTTTATGAATAGGAATTTATCATATATAACATATAGCCATGAATAAAGCCTAGAAATATGGAGCAATGAAAGCTTAAAATTCTTGAGGAAAAAAAATAGGGATGAGAAAACAATAAAGGAATTATAGAAGAATGTTGGTGGCTCACAAAAATGGTAGGAATTGAGATGTATAAATATGAGTAGGTATTAAAGTATCTGTTTTTATTTTCTTGAGTTAAGGCTTCCGTTATGCAAATGGAAAGTACTTTCATTTTTTTTTGGTCTAGTAAAGTCCCTTCATATTAATTTAGAACAACAAAATTATAAATAATTTATAAGATTCTCCTAATTTATTTATCATGCTTTATTACTCTTATTAATTATTTATGGAACACCCACCTGTTGATGTTTTGAAAGTTAAACTAATCAAAGAAAACCATTCATATTTTTTTATTAAAAAACAATAAAATTAAAATAAAACTCAAATAGAGTAAAAGAGAACTGAAATTAATTAACCTAATAGAACTAACTTATGTTTTGAAACTATATCAGTTGAAAAAAAAATCTTCACATTCCATATTTAAAAAACATCAAAAATCAAATAAAACTTAAATAAAGTAAAATATAAGTATTAAAATAAAATTTAAACTAAAAGAATTCAAACGCTAACCAACTCTTGGAATTCTTTGTTTGTGTTAAAAATAAAGCTTAAAATACTGTACTCCTAAAAAAGCTGAATAAGATAATTAATTAAAGAAGAAATGGATATTTAGTATCAATTGTAAAGGTCTCCATATAATTTATAAATAAATATAAATATACAAAATTGACAATATATATATATCATATATTATATTTTTCTACATAGTTATGTCGTTAAATGTTATTATGAAATTTCAAATTTCCATAAAATAAAGATTATTTTCATATCAATAAAAATTAGTTTCATTTAAAACATCATTTAATAAGATAGTGGACAATTATGTGTTTTCATTAAAACCAAAGTTTTGTTTATGTGTAAATTATAATTAAATATTAATATAGACAAAAATCATGAGAAGCATTGTGGAGGCTCCATTGGGGTCTCCTTTACATATATATATATATATATATATATATATATATATATATATATATAGATAAGCATAATGCTTAGTAACAAATACTAAAGGGTAGATTAGTAACTACTCATATTTCCTTTGAATATTGTAATAATTAATGATTTCATTCTCAAATTCAAAAAACACACACCTCAACAAACTCTCACCGTGAACCACCAACACACTCTCACCGTGAACCACCGTGCAACACATACAACCGTACAACCACCGTACTTCTCCGCAAGCCACTCTTCTCTCGCCGTTCACCTCCCTCTCGTTCACCTCCCTCTCTGCTCGATCAATGCAAGCCACTCTCCTCTCGTCGTTCACCTCCCTCGCTGTTCACCTCCCTCGTGATGTCGTGTTAACGAACGGTTTCAGTGGCATGCACCTTTGCAATCAACAAATGGCGCGAGTATGAGAGGAACATGATCATCCGGCAGCAGCAGCAGGGAGCCAAGGGAGTGGCAGAGAGGCCTGATTCATCGGATTCAGTTGTCGTGTTATGTTGTTCTGATTTATCTCCTTCGTTATGGAAATCTGTGTCATCTAGAAAGTATTAACCACAATTGTACTAATCTGCGGTTAATGGCCACTAACCAGTGTTGTGCATATCTGTGGTTAGTGGCCACTAACCACAAACTAGTGCCCCAATGGTTAGTGGCCACTAACCACAGATTAGTATTAAAATGGTTAAAACTGAGACCAACACATTAACAGAATCACAACATGGAGTAAACGTGAAATCTGATTGCATCAACATGAATTAATCGTGAAATCTGAAGTAATAGTTATTCAGAAGCTATATTGTTAGTGACAAGTAATCGTTATGGAAATCTGTGCCATCTAGAAAGTATTAACCACAATTGTACTAATCTGCGGTTAGTGGCCACTAACCAGTGTTGTGCATATCTGTGGTTAGTGGACACTAACCACAAACTAGCGCCCCAATGGTTAGTGGCCACTAACCACAGATATGCATAATTGTGGTTAGTGGCCACTAACCACAGAATAGTGCAACAGTGGTTAGTAGCATTCCAGAAATTCCAGAAAACAGGTTCAATCAATTCCAGAAATTCCATTAAATATAATCCAACCATTTTGATGCAATTTTCTCTGCAAAAGCATTCATCAATTCATGCACCTTTGCAATCAACAAATGGCGCGAGTATGAGAGGAATATGATCATCCGGCAGCAGCAGCAGGGAGCCAAGGAGTGGCAGAGAGGCCTGATTCATCGGATTCAGTTGTCGTTCATAAAGCACTCAAATAAGCTTAGGGTTTTGTATTTATAATTATTGTAATTCGCAATGATTCATTGATTTATAACTGATGTTTTGACTTGATCGGTGATTGTAAGACGATGATTTTGCATCAAATGAAGTGTGTTATGTTGTTCTGGTTTATCTCCTTCGTTATGGAAATCTGTGTCATCTAGAAAGTATTAACCACAATTGTTCTAATCTGCGGTTAGTGGCCACTAACCACAAACTAGTGCCCCAATGATTAGTGGCCACTAACCACATATTAGTATTAAAATGGTTAAAACTGAGACCAACACATTAACAGAATCACAACATGGAGTAAACGTGAAATCTGATTGCATCAACATGAATTAATCGTGAAATCTGAAGTAATAGTTATTCAGAAGCTATATTGTTAGTGACAAGTAATCGTTATGGAAATCTGTGCCATCTAGAAAGTATTAACCACAATTGTACTAATCTGCGGTTAGTGGCCACTAACCAGTGTTGTGCATATCTGTGGTTAGTGGCCACTAACCACAAACTAGCGCCCCAATGGTTAGTGGCCACTAACCACAGAATAGTGCAACAGAGGTTAGTAGCATTCCAGAAATTCCAGAAAACAGGTTCAATCAATTCCAGAAATTCCATTAAATATAATCCAACCATTTTGATGCAATTTTCTTTGCAAAAACATTCATCAATTCATGCGCAGGAACTTAGGAAGAGATGAAGAGGGAGGGTGACAGATTCGTGCTTTCCCCCAAATCGATGTAGATCGCGCACGGAGCTAGAGTTGAATCGTTCTTTCCTTTCTTTTCTTCAGAGTACCAAAATAGTGCAGAGAGAGAGAGAGAGAGAGGAAAGAGAGAACGACGGTGGAAGGGGAGACGTCGCCGGATGGATGCCGTGGTGCGGCGTCGGAATGGATGCTGTGGTCCGCCGCGAACCAGATCGTGCGGAGAAGAAGGCAACAAAATGGATGCTGTGTAAAATGACAAAACTGCCCTCTTTAAGTGACAGCCCTTAGATCACATTTCATTAAAATAAGAGGCATCCAACGGCTCAGTATGATTTAGTAAAAAATACTAAGGATATGACTTAGTACCCTAAACCACACTCGATTTAGTGATAGTGATTTGTGAGGGTGTGGGTAATTAGGGAATTGGATTCTATGCAGTCATTTTGAGATGCATGTACTCATGCAGTTTTTTTTGTTACAAAGGCAAGAAAAGGAAAAGCAAAAAACAACAACAACACTACACCCTGGTGAACGACACACCAGCAGAGTCAGCAGCGATTAAATTCTGCATGCCTTGAGGGGGGTCTCGAAGAATCACCAAGCCACCTCCATTCACAGCTCCCAACTTAGCAAGGTAGTCAGCACACTGGTTACCTTCCCTGCAGTTGTGGACAAGATTAACCCTCCAATCCCTTTTCATCTACTCACTAATAGCCTCTATCTCATTGCTATACATATGATGGACTGACACACACTTCAGCACACAGTTAACTGCTACTAAAGAATCTGAAATATAGACCACGTCCTTATAACCTCCATTCCAACAAAGAGAAAGACCATGCAGTATAGCCATGATCTCCGCATACACGATATCGTCCTTGATAGTTCCTCAGTAGAAACTATGTAGAAACACACCATTATCATCTCTAATCAGCCCTCCAAACCCAGTAGTGTGACCCGAGTTGCTGAGGTTACTACCATCAACGTTAAGAGCCACTGCACCATGGGGAGGTTTGTACCAAGAAATCTGCCACGGAGATTCTCGCCCAGCAGGAGCATTCTCAAGGGAATAGGCACTTTTGATATGAGCCAATTGAGCAGCATACAACATCTCTATATCCCCAACATTCAAGCACTTGTTTTCAAAACTGAGTGTGTTCCTCGCTCTCCACACCAGTCACAGCAATATCGGAATGCCAACTCCTCACTGCTTGTGTTGGGACTTCACCCAAGCTAGCACATCATTGTCATTCACCGGAGTAGCACTAACACCAAACCTTGACCACAAATGAGCTGGAACATTGCAATCAAAGAGATAGTGAACAATAGATTCATCCATCACCCCACACGTAGGACACAAGTTTCCACAAGGAATACCCCTCCTACTCAAGGTTTGCCTTGTTGGTAATGGTAACGACAAATGGCTCAATTGCCATAGAAAAAATTGAATGTTAGTTGGAAGTTTTGTCTTCCAGATCCAACTCCAACCACGGGCCTGATGAGGAGGTGCTGGCTGCTGATGAAGCCAACGATATGCACTACTTACAGTGTAAATACCAGACATTGAGTTAGCCCATATCCAAACATCAAGAAGCGTTGAAAATTGGGGCTTCAAGGTAGTCACAGCTTGAACGATATCGTCATATCACTTGGAAGTGGAGTGTAAAGCATCTCAAGCTGCCAATCATTGCGCTCTGTGTTCCACAAGTCGCGAATATTATAAGCAGTATCATGTATGTCAATCACATCAACTATATCAGCCAATCTTCTATGCATGGCCCAAGAATCATACCAAAAGCTAGTATCTCCTCTTCCAACCTTAAATTGAGAGCAATCTTGAAGCTCCTCAAAAGCATATTTGATAGCATTCCAAGTGGGTGATCCACTGTGAATATTATCCAACACTAAGTTGTTTTGCCGAAAGTACTTTTCTCCTAGGACTTGGACCCATAACTTACTTTTGTTGGTGAACAAGTTCCAGACCAGCTTTCCTAAGAGAGTCGTATTATGTTCCTTAGCTCTCCGAACTCCAAGGCCACCATCCTTCCTAGCTTGAGTTATCTTATTCCAACTCACCATATGCATACCTTTATCACCTGCACCTTTCCATATGAAACTTCTAATGGAGCTATCAATCTTCTCACAAATGTAGTGAGGGAGTTTATAAACCTGCATGTTATACGTAGGGAGTGCAGCCAACACTGAGTTTGCAAGAGTGACTCTCCCTGGTTTGTTCAGTAACCTCCCCTTCCACGTAGCAAGTTTAGAATCAATTCTATCAAGGACCAAGTCAAAATCATCTTTACAAGGGCGCCCTTGGAACATTCGAAAGCCAAGGTATTTTGTTATACGCGGTACAACGCATCTCTAAGTTTGCTACAGTAAAGAGCAGAATCCAACAGGCACCTATAAATTGTTTGATTCTATACTAAAGAAGGTTGTGAGAAGCAGGGAAGTTGTGATAGATGAATCCAAATGCTGGAATTTTACTGACAATATTGAAGAAAATGGTACAAGAATCACTATTGTTGATTTAGAGGTAGCCACAGATGGTGAAGAGCAGGAACATGCACCAGTTGCCATAGAACCAGAGTCACCTAATGAGGAGGTACCATTAAGAAGGACACAAAGGAACAGACAAACATCCACAAGGCTTGAGGGATTTGAACTGTTACCTGATCCTGCCATCACTGCAGAATGTGAACTAGTTCATTATGCTCTACTGGCAGAAGCAGAGCCTGTGAGCTTGGAACAGGCACTCAAGCACAAACAATGGAAGAATGTTATGCTTGATGAATTGAAATCAATAGAAAAGAATGACACATGGAAGTTAGTTGAGCTTCCAAAACAAAACAAAGCAATAGATGCAAAATGGGTGTACAAGACCAAAGTCAATCCAAATGGTGAAGTGGCCAAGTATAAGGCCAGATTAGTAGCAAAAGGGTTCCTTCAAAAACCTGGGTTGGATTTCAATGAAGTATTTGCTCCTGTAGCTAGGATTGAGACTATAAGGCTAGTAGTTGCCTTGGCAAGTCATAAAGGGTGGTCAATGCATCAATTGGATGTAAAGTCAGCTTTTCTAAATGGGCCACTTGAAGAGGAAGTCTATGTTAGCCAACCACCTGGTTTGAATTGAAAGGTCAAGAAGATAAAGTGTTTAAGCTTAAGAAGGCCTTGTATGGGCTTAAGCAAGCACCAAGGGCATGGAACAAGAGAATTGACACATTTCTCTTGGCCTAGAAATTCTTGAAATGCACCAATGAACGTGGATTATGTGAAGAAAACTGCTACTGGAAAACACTTGCTGCTGTGTTTGTATGTTGATGACCTGCTGGTAACAGGAAACAACAAGTCTGAGATAGATGAGTTCAAGAAGACCATGGCAGCAGAGTTTGAGATGACAGACTTGGGTCCTCTTTCATACTTTCTTGGCATGGAATTTGTGCACACTGACAGAGGCATCTTCCTGCATCAGAAGAAATATGCAGCAGATATTTTAGCAAGGTTTGATATGGCTGATTGCAAACCAGTTACTACACCAATAGATGTAGGAACTAAGCTTGAGAAGGATGATAGTGAGAGTGAAATTGACAGCACCCTCTATAAACAGATGGTTGGATCATTAAGGTATTTGTGTAATACCCGACCAGACATCATGTATGCAGTAGGATTAATCAGTAGATTCATGGAAAATCCAAGAATCTCTCATCTGGTTGCTGTGAAGAGGATACTTAGATACATAAAGGGAACACAAGACTGTGGCATCTTGCTTCCTAGTTCTGCAGAAAACACTGAACCAGAAGTGCTTGGATACACTAACTCTGACTGGAGTGGTGACAAAACTGACAGGAAAAGTACTGGTGGCTATGTGTTTATGTCTGGAAAGGCACCAATATCTTGGTGCTCAAAGAAGCAAAAGTGGTTGCTCTATCCTCATTTGAGGCAGAGTACATTGCTGCCTCATTTGCAGCCTGTCAAACCTTATGGTTGAGCATGCTGCTTGATGAAATTGGACAGCATAAATCAGAAGAAATGAAGTTGTTCATAGACAATAGATCTGCTATTGATCTAGCCAAGAATCCAGTAGCACACGGAAGGTCCAAGTATATAGAAACCAAGTATCACTTTCTTCGTGATCAAGTGAATAAAGGGAAGTTGAAACTGATCCACTGCAAGACAGATTTGCAAATTGCAGATGTTCTAACCAAGTAATTGAGCAGAGGCAGATTTGAAGAATTAAGAACAATGCTTGGAATGAAATTTTTAAGCAATTTCAATTAGGAGGGTGTATTGAATATATTGTAACTTCATTGCTTTGAATAGTCAATGCCTACGTGGCTGATTGTGTGGCACTCACTAAGTCTAGTTAGTTGCCACGTGTACATATACCTCGCTTTTGTTAATACACATGGTCAATTCATTCTTTACTCATTTATTAGGTTTTTCTGTTTCTGTTACAATTAGTTTTCTCTCTGCAATTCGTTTCTCTTCTCAGTTGGTTCATCCCTTTCATCTCTATCCCCAACAGTGCTATCGACCGTGATCTCTAAAGTTATGAAGCCTAGCTTCCACGGACGAACTGCCAAATAGTGATCAAAAATCATCCAAGGCCCTCCGTTGATGACTTTCTCCCTATCGGGGGAGGGGGAGATCAAACTTCACCATATAGAAACCATGCCCTACATCCACCACATCCAATATTGCTCCAGAAATGCGCTATACGGACTTTAGTCTATCTCGCATAGTAAAGAAGCTAACTTGTTTACCCAGCAACTTGACAAACACAACATCTTTCCAAGGAGTCCAAAGATCCTTCAAGTAATCTTCATTCAAGTAACACTTAGGCTTCAAACAATCACCTTCTTCTAGTACGATAGAGAACAATTTCTCTTGCATTAAATCTTTTCTCTCTTTGCGCGGAGGTGGATCACTTCCCCCCATCACCATGTCTCGGAACGAGAGTTTCTTACCTCCACCACCACCATCCTGCGGCTTTGGCGGCGGAGGGTTGCTTGTCTTAGCAGAGAACTCAAAGTTCATTGTCTCCATTTTTTTTTGGCTAAAGTACTCCCGGGGTCCCTTATCTTTATTTAAAGTAACGATTTAGTCCTTTATCTTTTTTTTGTCCCAGATCGGTCCTTTATGTTTTAATTTTTTAACAACGTTGCCCTTTTCCGTCTGCTTCCGTCCAAGTCCGTTAAAAAATGCCTATGTGGCATTTTTTAATGCTTATTTGGCATTATTTATGTTTTAATTTTATGTTTTAATGTTTCCATACCCAAAATCGCTTCCAGATTCCTTTCTTCGCTTCCAGATCCTTTGCTTTTGTTTCCATACCCAGAATCGCTTCATCTCTCACGATTGTGCGCATCTCTCACGGTTGTGCGCATCTGGGTTTTGCGCATCGCTCCTCTCTTTTTCATACCCAGAATTGTTTAATTTGATTTTACGATTGTGCGCATCTCTCACGCATATTCCTACTTCATCTTCCCTCTCACACATCGCTTTTTCATCTTCAACCCAAATCTGAAAAGCGAAGTGAAGGAAACGAAGGAAACAAAAGTGAAGTGAAGGAAAACGAAGGAAACAAAAGCGAAGTGAACGAAAGCGAAGGATAGACTTACAGAATTTGTTTTTGATCAATATTCTGGGTTTGCAATTGTTTTAAGTTGTTGTTCCTGGTACAGAATTTGTTACAGATCTGAAACCCATTTTGATTCTGGGTTTCCATTTTGATTTCGATTTCGTATTCCATTTTGGTTACAGATCTGATGGTTACAGAAGGAAAAAGAAGGAAGATGAAGAAGAAGAAGAAGAAGAAGGAAGTTGAAGATGGATGCGTAACTGAGTTTTTTATTTAAATAATTTTTTTTAAGAAAATCTACTTGGAAATACCACGTTCAGCACCTTTAATGCCATCTCAGCACTGTAATAGCCACGTCACTTTTTTTTAACGTAGTTAAGAGGAAACTTAAAAAAAGGGTAAAGTTGCTTAAAATTTGAAAGATAAAGGTCTAATCTGGGACAAAAAAAATATAAAGGACTGATTCGTTACTTTAAATAAAGATAAGAGACCCTAGGAGCACTTTTGCCTTTTTTTTTTCTTCTCAACTTCCAGTTTAGTTACTTCGGAGGCTCACAGTCATGCGGTTAGTGTAATAGAAGTCTTGTTTATTTTTTAAAAAAATGGAAAACTGAGATGGAAATTTAATAAGATTAATGAAGAAGTGATCTGTGACTGACTGCACTGAATGCACCATTTTATTGAATGCACCCAATCCAGATCCGGTAATTAGAGGGCATCACGTAACAGAACAAGTTTTTGTTTGTTGAAATGCCACTAAGAATATTCAAAATCTTTTTTTATAAGCATATATTCAAGATCTTTTAGTTATAGAGTATCCAAAAATTCACAGTATATTTAATTAGACTAAGTTAAATGATTTCGTAAAAGAAAGACTAATTTAAATGAAGTTAAATAAAATTATTTGTAAAATCATAAAGAATTATCTGATAATTAGGGATGAAAAGGTGAAGTTGCTTCTTTGGTGATTAGGGTTGACCTACATTAGGCTTAAGTCACAATTTTGTTAATAGACGAAGTTAAGATTTTTTTTGAAAAATCTATGGTAAAATATGTTTTTGGTCGCTACAAAATCGGATCCTTTTAAGTTTAGTCTCTACATTAACGAAATAGGCGTTTTTGTCTCCATCTTATTTTTCTGTTTTCATTATTAGTCTCTACCGCTAAATGATGCTGACTAGGCTAACATTTTTATGATTTGTCATGTACATGTGGCTTTTTTTATCTACATGGCACAATTAAATTAGGTGTCATCAGCATTTTTATCTATGTGGCTTTTCTTTTTTTTTCTTTTTAACCAAACATTTATGTTTTATTAAATTTGTTGTTTTTTAAAAATAAAAAAATGCTCTTCTTCTTCCCTCTCTCTGCTGCGCAAGCTTCCATGGAAACCTAAAAAGCTTCACTCCTCCATTCGCGTTCTCCCTCATCTCACTGTGGCAAGCCCCCAAATTCCACATACCACTACAACATTTTGACCCAAAGGCAACGCCTGAAAACCGTTGTGTAATGCCAAAAAACCGTTGCCTTACCTTTCGGCAACGGTTTTGAAACCGTTGTTTTCGCCGGCGTTGCCTATACTATAGGCAACGGTTTTTTGTGACCAAAGGCAACACAAACTTATAACCGTTGCCATTGATAACTTAAACGCAACGGTTTTTATTTTCGTGCATCAGCAACGGTTTCAAACCGTTGCCACTTATGCCAACACTTAAAAACCGTTGCCACTTATGCCAACACTTAAAAACCGTTGCAAAATATGGCAACCCGCAAAAACCGTTGCCTATACCAACAATTACAACACTTCAAAAACGTTGCCATAGATAATTAGAATTGAAAAAAAATAATAGAAAAAAGTTTAGAGATGTCCATTCCATCCCAACATAATAAGACTGATTTCATTCATTGACATGAGAAAAAACTTATGATTACAAGTCACAATAAATTGGAAAAAAAAATACCAATAAAACTCTAAAAAGCTCTAAATTTACTTAAATGTATCCAACAATTACTTCATTGCCTAAAATATCCTATGTTGATATAATGACAAGTCTTGACAGTTGATATAATGACAAGTCTTGACAGGAAACTCAAACAAGCGATAGAAATCAGTGGCATAGCCTCAGTTGCTGCCATTTGTGCTGCCTCTCTGTGCTTCATACCTTAGACATTGTAGCAAACTCTCAGCAGCAGCAGCCTCTTGCATAGCCTCAGTTGCTGCCAATTGTGCCGCATCTCTGTGTTTCATTACTTCCTGTTGAAATGTAAAAGTATAATTATAAAATAATAATAATAATAATAATAATAATAATAATAATAATAAAACAAAGCAAACACAGATTTAATGAATAATGCATCAAGATAGTACCAAGGCCAATCACATGATCCAACAATATATTAGTTGTACAATTATTGTGTATGTTGTAAGTATTTATGATTTATGATGTTATGACAATTGTGTCAATAAAATTTATGATATACCTGTTTAATTAATGTCATAATGATGATTTCCACAAAACTGTGATGATTTACTTTTCTTGTTCTTCTATAGTTCCTTCAATAGCAACTTCTGATTGCTCTTTATGATAACCACCATTCAATAATTTTACTTTCTCTTTCTTCTCCTTTCCCACAAAATGATGATTTCCTCTCCTTGGAGACTTTGAATTGGACCTCTCTACCCAATTCTTGTTAACCTCAGAATTATTATTATTACTAAGGAAACTAAGTGTGCTAGCTGCAACAACAATTAAGTTAATCAACCAGTAGAATAAAATCACCCAAACATGGAAGCAAAATAAAGTTACAGATATAGAGAATTAGAGAACATGCACAATCAAAAGGAAAGTAAATGAAGATCCAGTCATTTTCGTGTTTCCCTCTGAAACTCACATATTCTCATAAAAAAACAGAGAATAAAATGCAAACGAAGTGTAGTAAGCGAAAGAAGAGAAACAATTTTTTGTACCTTATCCTAGTATACTAATACTAAATAAAACCACATTGGAGATGCCAATATCAGATGGAACAACTATCACAAAGGCTGAACCGACCTGACCATTTGAGGAAAGGCAATCATAAGCATGAGTGACAACTGCAAGCTCATTCTTGAAAAAACATGTGTCTGCAATAAATACGTGCCAAATGTTTCATGCTAATGATAGAAGCAGATTTAGAAAGGTTTATGTTAGAAGGAACAAGGCTGGGCGCCAAGAATCCCTGCACAGCGCCAGTAACTGCTGTAACTTAACTGCCAGTAACTGCTGTAACTGCTGTAACTGCCTGGGCGCCAACTGTTCAGAGGAGAACTGCCAGGTGTATTGCGCAGGGGAGAACCAGGGCGCCAAGGGCGCCAACTGTCCAGAAGTGCAACTGCCAACAGCGCCAGAGACTGCCACATGGCAGGCGCCTGATGACTGGGCGCCAACTGTCCCAGGGCGCCAGTAACTGTTATTCAGAATTGTATTCTGTGTATATATTGTATTATGTAATTATTAGGAGTAGGCAAGTTTATATTTGGAATTACATTCCTTTGGGAGGCCCTGAGCACCTTTAATTGCTCAAGATAATACTAAGACTTGCTTGGTAATCATAATGGATAATATGATCCATTGTAACTCTTTCATTCAATAAAACAACAGAGTTAATCTCTGTATTCTGTCTATACTTACAGTTTACTGATTTGGTTCCTATCAATTGGTATCAAAGCACTAATCCTGGTGCAATTTATGGTCAATACAAGAAGCAATATGGAGAATCGAGTGACAGCATTAGAACAAGGAGGACAACGCATGGAGACTGCAATTGCAGAAATTCTGCAGCGATTGAATGAAGTAACCATCAGGCCCCGTCAAAGGCGTAATCCACGCACTAGTGACTTAACGGATGAAGAAAACTCTCCAACACGGTCACGTTCTAATTCTCGTGACAGTGCTCGTCGAAGGCATCATTACAATGGTGGACGGCGAAAATTGGAGATTCCGGTATTCAACGGAGAGGATCCGCATGGTTGGTTGGTTCGTGTGGATAGATATTTCCGTATCAATGGGGTGCGTGATAGAGAGAAGATGGATGCGGTGGTTGTTGCAATGGAGGGAAATGCATTGAATTGGTTCCAATGGTGGGAGGAGGAAGATCCTTTGCAAACATGGGATGAATTTAAGAATGCTGTCAAAAGGAGATTCAATCCAGGCAGCCTCAATAATCCCATGGGCCCCTTGTTGCGCCTCAAACAAGAAGGGACTGTCAAGGAGTATAGAGATAAATTTGAATCCTACATTGCGCCTTTACAACGTCATGAAAGGATAATGTTGGACAGCATCTTTCTTAATGGTTTGAAAGATGAAATACAAACAGAAGTGAAGTTATATGATTATGATGGTTTGGCTGAATTGATGGATCGTGCATTATTATTGGAGGAGAAGAATGAGGCGAGGGATAAGAAGAAACAACCTTGGAAGGACAAAGGAGAATGGAAGGGAACGACTTCCAAATTCCGTTCCACTTGGGGAAATCCTAGTGAGAAAAAAGAAGGAGGAAATTCGAACAACAAGGAAGGAGAAAAGAAAGAAGGTTGGAAGGGAAAGAGATTAAGCCCGGCTGAATTAGAGGAGAGGCATAAGAAGGGCCTATGTTTCAAATGTGGAGAAACTTGGGGCCGTCAACATGTTTGTCAATTTAAAAACATGAAACTCATGTTATGCGAAGTAGAGGGAGATTCGGATGATGAGGAGGGAGAGATACTTGATGAGGCAGCAGTGCTGGCTGAATTAAAAACCCTACAATTATCATTGAAAAGTAAGGAGGGACTTACTTCCAACAAATCTTTCAAAGTATGGGGCGTAATCAATGGAAGAAAAGTATTAGTTCTCATTGATTCAGGAGCAACTAGCAATTTTATTGCTCCTAAATTGGTGCGAGAATTAAACCTTAACATGATGGATACTCCGGTATATGTGGTGGAAGTAGGGACTGGCGAAAAGGTGAGAAATAAGGGGGTGTGCAGAAATTTGCTGGTCACGGTTCAAGAAGTGGAAATTAAACATAATTTCTTCTTGATGGATTTGGGTGGTGTGGAGATAGTTTTGGGGTTGGATTGGCTTGCAACTTTGGGAAATATTGAAGCAAATTTCAGAAATCTAACTTTAAAGTGGCAGCAAAATAATCAACATTTTATCATCAAAGGTGATCCATCATTATGCACAGTGCAAGCATCATGGAAGGCTGTCATGAAGACACTCCAGAATGAAGGAGAAGGGTATTTTGTGGAGTGTAAAGAAGATGAGAAGGAGATACAAGTGGGCGGGCAGAATGAAGGGAATTGGGACACGTTTCTAGCAGACTTTGAGGACGTGTTCCAAATGCCTGAGGGCGTACCACCAGCAAGGGATCATGATCATGCTATTGTCATGCATCCTAGTGCAGCCATTCCCAACATCAGGCCGTACAGATATCCTTATTACCAGAAAAATGAAATTGAAAAGATAGTGAAGGACATGCTGAATTCTGGTATTGTAAGGCATAGTACAAGCCCATTTTCAAGTCCGGTATTACTAGTGAAGAAGAAAGATGGATCATGGCGATTTTGTACAGATTACAGAGCACTAAACAAAGTCACAGTGCCTAATAAGTTCCCTATTCCGGTGATAGATGAGTTGCTGGATGAGCTGGGTGATTCTACCATTTTTTCTAAATTGGACTTGAAATCAGGATACCATCAAATTCGCATGAAGGAAGAGGACATTGAAAAGACTGCTTTCCGCACTCATGAGGGCCATTATGAGTACTTAGTAATGCCTTTTGGACTCACTAATGCACCCTCAACTTTCCAAGCATTGATGAATCAGGTATTGAGACCTTTCTTGAGAAAATTCGCTTTAGTGTTTTTTGATGATATCCTAATTTACAGTAACAATATGGAGTCACATCAGAAACACTTAAGCGCAATTTTAGAAGTGCTTCGGAAGAATCACTTATATGCCAATAGAAAAAAATGTTCGTTTGGACAAACACAGGTGGAATACTTGGGTCATTTGATTTCAAAGGAAGGTGTGTCCGCTGACCCAAAGAAGATTGAAGACATGTTGAGATGGCCTGTCCCTCGAGACATTAAAAGTCTAAGGGGTTTTCTTGGACTAACCGGCTATTATAGGAAGTTTGTCCAAAATTACGGGAAGATTGCATGGCCTTTAACACAACTACTCAAGAAAGACAGCTTTGCTTGGAATAATGGGGCACAAGAGGCCTTTGAAATTCTGAAAACAGCCATGACAACAATACCTGTTCTTGCCGTTCCTAACTTTGAAAAACAATTTGTAGTGGAAACGGATGCTTCAGGGAAGGGATTAGGCGCAGTGTTAATGCAAGAAGGGCGACCCATAGCTTTCATGAGTCAAACATTATCGGATCGAGGCCAAAGAAAATCTGTCTATGAGAGGGAATTGATGGCGGTAGTCATGGCGGTTCAAAAATGGCGTCCCTACTTACTTGGGAGGCATTTTAAGGTACATACTGACCAAAAAAGTCTAAAATTCCTTACGGAACAACGGATCATTAGTGAAGGACAGCAGAAATGGATCTCCAAGTTACTTGGATATGATTTTCAGATTGTGTACAAACCGGGGAAAGAGAATGGAGTGGCTGATGCACTTTCAAGGAAGATGAATTACAAGGCTATTACTACGGTGCAATGTGAAGCATGGGATGGTTTAGAAGAAGAAATTCAGCAAGATGACAAACTCAAAGTCATTGTTCAAGACTTGTTGGGTGATCCACACAGCCATCAAGGATATTTGTTGAAGAGGGGCAGATTGTACAAAGAGGGCAGAATTGTCATTCCCAAACATTCCCCTAGAATTCAGTGGGTCTTGACTGAATTACATGATTCTTATGTAGGTGGACATTCCGGGTACTTCAGAACTTACAAAAGAATCTCTAGTTTGGTTTATTGGGATGGTATGCGCAAGGCAATCCAAGAATATGTCCAAGCATGCGAAGAATGTCAGCGTAACAAGTATCAAACACTCAGTCCGGGAGGATTGCTACAACCTTTACCAATTCCTACTCAAATATGGACCGACATATCCATGGATTTCATTGGAGGCCTTCCGAGAGCAAAAGGGGTGGATACTATCTTGGTAGTGGTTGATAGATTGACTAAGTATGCCCATTTCATCGCACTAAGCCACCCATATACAGCCAAGGACGTGGCTGAAGTATTCACAAAAGAGGTGGTAAGATTGCATGGCTTTCCTAACACTATAGTTTCGGATAGAGACAAGATCTTTTTAAGCAATTTTTGGACTGAAATGTTCAAACTTTCTGGTACGAAACTGAAGTACAGCAGTGCATATCATCCCCAGACGGACGGACAAACTGAAGTGGTGAATCGGTGCCTAGAAACTTATTTACGATGCCTCACGGGGAAGAAACCGAAGTTGTGGCCTAATTGGTTAAGTTGGGCAGAATATTGGTACAATACCAATTATCATTCTTCTTTGAAAACTACTCCATTTCAGGCACTATATGGCAGAGAAGCACCTGTCCTAATTAGAGGGGATTACCACCAAACTGCAGTGGATGAAGTCAGCAGGCTGATGGCTGAAAGGAATGAAGTTTTACAAGAATTACATGAGCATTTGGTCAGAGCACAAGATGTCATGAGAACACAGGCCAACAAACATCGAAGGCAGGTTGAATATGCAGTAGGAGACATGGTATATTTGAAGATACAGCCCTATAAAATGAAGAGTCTTGCTAAGAGACTCAACCAGAAATTAAGTCCAAGGTATTATGGACCTTATGAAGTGGAACAGCGAATTGGTGCAGTTGCTTACAAACTGAAATTACCGGAAGACACAAAAGTACATCCTGTATTTCATGCCTCTCTACTCAAGAAATCAGTAGCACCAACGGATAGTTTCCAACCATTACCAGCTTGTTTAACGGAGGATTGGCTGTTGGATGTTATTCCCGAATTCAGCAGAGATACACGTCAGAATGACAAAGGAGAAACTGAAGTCTTAATCAAATGGAAAGGCTTACCGGAATTTGAAAATTCATGGGAATTAGTGGAGAAGATTCAACAACAATTTCCAGCATTTATCCTTGTGGACAAGGATGATTTCCAAGGGGGAGGGAATGATAGAAGCAGATTTAGAAAGGTTTATGTTAGAAGGAACAAGGCTGGGCGCCAAGAATCCCTGCACAGCGCCAGTAACTGCTGTAACTTAACTGCCAGTAACTGCTGTAACTGCTGTAACTGCCTGGGCGCCAACTGTTCAGAGGAGAACTGCCAGGTGTATTGCGCAGGGGAGAACCAGGGCGCCAAGGGCGCCAACTGTCCAGAAGTGCAACTGCCAACAGCGCCAGAGACTGCCACATGGCAGGCGCCTGATGACTGGGCGCCAACTGTCCCAGGGCGCCAGTAACTGTTATTCAGAATTGTATTCTGTGTATATATTGTATTATGTAATTATTAGGAGTAGGCAAGTTTATATTTGGAATTACATTCCTTTGGGAGGCCCTGAGCACCTTTAATTGCTCAAGATAATACTAAGACTTGCTTGGTAATCATAATGGATAATATGATCCATTGTAACTCTTTCATTCAATAAAACAACAGAGTTAATCTCTGTATTCTGTCTATACTTACAGTTTACTGATTTGGTTCCTATCAGCTAACTACCATCAACAACAGATTATCCTTTTACATGTTAAAACAAAAAAAAGTCAAAACTTCAAATGACATGCTAGCAATTACATATTTATCCACCCTTTTAAACCCTATCCCATAGCTCTTTTACAATTGGGGAAGTACCATGGCCCAGGCATTCAGTTATTGAAAGTGAGAAAGCACCTAAATAAGTTGTGACCCAAGCAGCACCAAGTGCAACAACAACCTTCACTTCTTCTTCAAAGTGCATATAAACCACTGCCAAATTTTTCAACAAAGTGAGCACATCAGATCTGTAATGCAGTAAAAAAATTCAACAAACTTAGCAGGAATTCCACCTGACTCAAAACTGCAAATATGAAAAAAAAATCACAAATTAGATTTAGTGTCTATGCGAATGTAAAAACCTTGTAACTTTGACCAATTTCTAAGGAAAGAAATAACTAACACCTTTGTAATCCTTACTTCACATTATCTGAAGAGACACTAGTATAGAAAGAATACCATGTACACCACCCAAACTAGTTTAGCATATCAATCAATCATAAAGCCCAAAAGTGGTATAAAGAAAGAGATCAATCAAACTAAAATCATATATACATTGAAATATTTTTATCAACATAGGAGAAGCACAAAATCTGACCCACAAACTCACTATTTTTGATACACCACAAGGTTTTATTTAAGGAGGCAATCTCACCCACAAACAAACATTGCCAAACAAAATCAATTAGATTAGAGAGTCCACAACCAAAAGCTTGAAATTGTGTTTGTTTTGTTGTCTTTCAGAATCAGATAGGAAGCTTATTATATCCATCATAAACTGTCCTAAAAAACAAGGAAGAAAAGAAAAGCAAATGCAATAACTAATACAATCAAGTTTCAACATAGTGCAATTTAGCAGCAACAATTTGAAGCCTTAAACAACCAATTTCTATATGTAATCATATCTGTACCAATATCTGTACTTATTAGCAAAGACAGTACGAAAAGAATAAGTCTATTGTTGTAGTTTGTAATATCTGCAGCCACAAAACATTCACTACTATTGGTCGTAATATATCAAAAATAAGAAATTTATGACCCAAAAACTAATGCTAACCATAGTTGCCTTTCAGATAGAGGCATTACATGTTCACTATGTTGACATCAATGACCATTGGCAGTCAAACCATTTTCACTACTTTTCTTTTCATAGAATCTCCTCTCCTATACTTGGAGTCAACTTCAGTGAGATAGAATGTGCCTTGGGGTAAAAGGCTAGTGTCATTGCTTGTCACAAATTCCTTGCCACCATACCTGTGTTCCATTAGCTTCATGATCTCAAATTTCTCTGGAGGAAACAAAAGATTGTAATAATGAAAAGTCTATTCAATTGTAGAGCCCATAAATGGGTTCTGTTTTCAGCATCATATTGAAACATTAAAAAATTATAGTCAAAAAGAAGGACTGGTTGACTTCCATCGCTTACAAGGAAAGTTTGCAAATACAGTTTAGTCAAAAAAAAATCTATGCTTTCTTTAATCTTTATGGTTAAAACTAAGATGCATTCATACATTGATGCATGGAGTGTGCAGCTATATTTAAAATCTGACAACACAAGTAGAACACTTCCATTTCTGAAAGACTCTTAAGATTGATACCTCATGCCTTGACTTCAACTTTCCAACAACATCCAGCACTTTAGCAATGTTAGACAAGCTAAATGGATGTTGACCTTCACTTCATTGCCTGAAATTGTGAAAAGTAAATCTTTTTCAGAAAGCATGAACCTTTATTATGAAGAGGCTTAATACTTGACTTAGATAGCTTTTAGAACATTCACCAGAGCTATGTTTGTTGTGAATAAGCGAAATAAATGTTGCATAGAGGGGATGCAGTGTACATGTTAAAATCTGACAACACAAGTAGAACACTTCCATTTCTGAAAGACTCTTAAGATTGATACCTCATGCCTTGACTTCAACTTTCCAACAACATCCAGCACTTTAGCAATGTTAGACAAGCTAAATGGATGTTGACCTTCACTTCATTGCCTGAAATTGTGAAAAGTAAATCTTTTTCAGAAAGCATGAACCTTTATTATGAAGAGGCTTAATACTTGACTTAGATAGCTTTTAGAACATTCACCAGAGCTATGTTTGTTGTGAATAAGCGAAATAAATGTTGCATAGAGGGGATGCAGTGTACATGTTAACTTGTTTCGGTACCAAAGTGGTAGGTTGCTCCTTGGCATCGAATAAAGGCTTTGCAACTTGTTGGGATGCCTGTAAATAAAGGATACTACAAACCATCAGCAAAAGTTTCAATTGTCCATTTTAATAGGATTACATAATCACAAACAGGTGACAGCTGTTATTTCCCGAACAGTAGTTAAGGTTTTGCTCTTTTACCTTTTCTAGATCGCGGCTTTGATAGCTCTCATCACCAGATAATGTTGCAAAAGGTCCTAGTTTTTCTTTGGCAACCTCATCCACAGAACTGTAATCATAATCACTTTTAAACACCAATACTTGAAACTGTTGAATTTAACCGAGTTTCCAGAGGACGGAAAAATGAAAAGAACCTGGGATCATTCAAGAAATCATCGAACACCAATTGAGCAAAAATTTTCTGTATAAGCTGCAGTAACTCAAAGGTATTAAAGACAGTTTTAATACAG
The DNA here is from genome assembly GCA_039519185.1 of Astragalus membranaceus. Lineage (NCBI taxonomy): Eukaryota > Viridiplantae > Streptophyta > Magnoliopsida > Fabales > Fabaceae > Astragalus > Astragalus membranaceus. Next base: position 33,519,834 of record CM076848.1, read on the forward strand.
ATCTAAACAGTTACAAATAAAGCTAGATATGATCATGATGGAATACAGAAAGAATATATTACATATAGCATATTAGCATTCTTAAGTGTCACAGAGAGTTAGTGGGATCTTTATAGCGTGAACTACCTTGTTATAGGAGAGTGAAATACAAAGTATTCAGTATCAGCAATAGAAAATTTTTCCCCTCGAGTTTCTCATATTTGCTAAAAAGTAATATGATGATAATGTATTAGACTAATATTTACAAACGAAATCAAAGGAACTACAGTAGCGGTAGAAGCTTACTTGGGACTTTAACGATTATAGTAGTTATCAAGGGCCATAAGGTAACAAGTTTGAGAAAGCTTCCCATCAACAACCTACAACAAATATCCTACAACACATAAATTGCGTGGATTTACACTTTCCATTAACATTTAGAAATCAAAATAAATTAAAAAAAGAAGAGAAAAGCATTATAAACGATATGAAGGAACAATGAAATTAGATGGGGAATAAAAGCAAACACTTGGGAGGTGTTTATTCTTGAAGCAAAAAACGCTCATGAAATCCCCAACCTGAATCACAAAAAAAGTTGTTAGAACCAAAACTGAAAATAAAATTGTGTAGATAAGCACATAATCAAAAGCACACCAACTAAGCAGCAAAAAAAATGTAGTCACTGGGGAAATCGCTGGAACCTTGCTTGGAGAGAGAGAGAGAGAGAGAGAGAGAAACGATTTGGGGGAAATCGCTGGAACCTTGCTGCCTCTTACTTGGAGAAATCGATGAACCCTAAACCCAAAATCGCTGAACTCTTGCTTGGAGAAATCTGACTTCCAAAATCGCTAAAACCTTGATTGGGGAAATCGTGAATGCTGCCCCAATTGTAATCGCTGAGAACGTGAGGGTTTGTGAGGGTTGTGACTTGTGAGAACGTGAGTGTTTCTGAGAAGAACGCGAGGGTGTGTGAGGGGTGGGCTGTGAGCTCGCTGAGAAGAAACGTGAGGGTTTGTGAGGTGGGTTTGCGTTTTTTGTTTTAGTTTATTTTTGGAGTTGAAAAAATATTGTGGAATCAGAAAACGTAGAGCCCAATTTTTTTATTTTTTAATAATTGTGTCTACGGCAACGTTTTCGAACCGTTGACTAAAGCTTAAACAAAAAACCGTTGCTGTAGACCTTATGGAAACGGTTTTCAGCCGTTGCCATTAAAAAAAAATGAATCAGCAACGGGTTCAAAAAACCGTTGCCATTGTTGGCTAAGGCAACGGTTTTTTGGGCGTTGCAATTTTTGGCGTTGCCATAGGTTCCAAATGTTGTAGTGTACTGACTCGAAATTGGCATATGATTTCGATTCCATCCTTAGTTCTGTTGATTGTGGCTTTGTTTAATTGATTTTCATCACACCCACTAAACCTCAAACGGACAAACTCAATCCCTCTCTCTTTGTTTCGGTCCCTCTCTCACTCTCTCTCCTTATCACGCTTTCCCTTCTTCCCCTCTCCTTCACGCTTTAAATGTTGAATGAAGAAGCATCTGATACGGATTTGAATGAAGAATGTTGAAGAAGAATGCTTTTTAATTTGTTGAATCCGATGATGTTGATGCGGTGAAAGGGAAATTGTTGATTAAAGATGATGTTGTTGAATGAAGAAGCATCTAATACAGAATTGCTATTTTTTTTTTGTTCCTTTTGATACAGATCTGCTTCCATTTGCTTCCATCGTGTGGGTTGTGGGGGAGTTGGAAGAAGAAGGAAGAAGAACAGTTTCTGGGTTATTTTCTTTCTGAGTTGTGCGCTGGTAGTGAAGGAAGGAAGAACGGTTTTTTTTTTATAAAAAACACAATTCAATAGAGAAGTTTGGTAAAAAAAAATTGAAAAGCCACATGGATATGACACCTAATTTAAAGGTGGTCGGTGGTGGTCGGTGGTGGTCGACCATGATCCAAATATTAGAAAACAAGTGTAAAAACACGAAAATGAAGGTGAAGAATATTTTTCAAACTTTTACTTGTAAGATGAGAACACTTATTCACTACCTATTATATTCCCAAAAATATTAATCCTAGAATTTAAACAAATGCCCTAAAGTTTTTTTTGTTAGGCACATGTTAGTGAGAGAAGGGAAAATGTTAGTTTTCAGGGTTTGAATCCTAGACCTTCTTTTTAGAACTCTTTTATGTCCCTTAGTTCGCCAACTGAACTATCTTCCAAACGCCCTAAAGTTCCAAACGCCCTAAAGTTATAGTATCACCTCAACCAACTCCCTACTTATTCCCTCCCCTCTCGTTAATCTTACTAATTGGCGGTTACTTTTCTTTGCAACCATTCCCAATTTGCAAAGCGTGAATTTCACTCCACTTCATCTTCTAACTCTTATTTTAAATTTCTATCACTCACATGCACACATACACAATGGATAATGGAGTAACAATAACGCTCCAGAGCACATCAACACAAATCGTGTATTATTATATGCAACCAACTTTTTATGGAACTCTCCAACCTTCCGAATCTTCTACGCTACTGGTCTTTATTGGTCATTGAGTTGTAACATGAATAATGATTCTCGATTACAATAACTTGGTCGTGGTTGAACTCATTCTGAGCTGTTTGGTAAAACAATTTGAGTACAAAGTCAAAAAAAAAATATGTTATGAATAATTATATTAGTGGATGTACACTATCTTTCTTTCTTCTTTCTATTACCCCCTTTAGTAGTGGCATTTTATATCTTGTCATTTCACTTTCCAACTTACACTCTATTAATAGGACTCAATGTAGAGATACAACATTTGTGAAGAGAATAATACAAATGTCTCATATTCTCCATCTTTGTTCTTGTTCTTTATATCTTCTCTCATTCTCTTGTTCTTCCTCTTGTTATAATTTTGGTTATTTTATAACACAATTTGAGTAAAGGAATGTTATTTATATTATTTTTTATTAAATTAGTTAATTGAATAGTAATTGTCTTAAGTTTATTCTTTTGTATCATTTTTAAAAACTATATATGCATATATAAAGTTAAAAATATCACAATGAATATTTGTAAACTTAATTTTCAACAGTTTCAGTTTTGTAAAAATTAAATTTAATTAAAATTTTATTTAAAATAAATTATTAGAGTGAAATATTAGTTTCATATTTATCAAAAGATTTTTATCTAAAAAATACCAACATATTATTTGATTATATATATATAGTTACAAAAAGTGAACACAAAAAAAAAATCAAAAGGGGGATATCTTATAAAAAAAACTATTGTATTTATTAATCGAATAAATTAAAAAATATTTTTATTATTTTCATAAATATTTATATATTTATTCCTTTTTAATTGTTCTCTAGATCTCATGTTGTTTCCATTTGTTTGACACGTATCTGTGACTATGAGTGAGAGAGGAACAAAGGAACCAAAACAATAACGACGATATGGGCTGGTTCACTGGTTGGACCGCAATGGTCCCTTTTGTCCTTTCCTTTCCTCTCATTCCCACAAGCTACCACCGCCAAGGAAACACAAACACCGACTTTGCAATTATTTTTCCTTTATTTTTTGCTTTCATTTTACCTTTTCTAATTTGATGATGTAGAACTTGCCTTCCTAGTAAGGGAGGGACCATCTCTATTTCTATCTTATTATTATGCAATCTTATGGGTTTCCACCTCATTAAAGTATGGTTCAAAATTTGTTGTCAAAAAAAAGTATGGTTCAAAATGATAGAAAAAAAAAAGTAAGTTTCAAAATTCTTTTTTAGGTCTACAGAGAGAATTGACAAGTCATATAATGTCACTTTTTCATATTACTATGATAATTTATTATTATATTTTTGTTTTGTTCTGCAATTTATATTTCTCAAGAGCACTCTAAATATGAAACTAATTATCATTACATACAAGGTATATATAAACACAAAAAAAACATAATTAAAATCTCTCTCCTCCATTTCCTTCTGCCCCCCCCCCCCCCCCCCCAATTGCTCAAACGATTCAAGTTTGGTCTCTTCTCCCTTAAAAATAGCGTCATTTCGAACTAACCAAATGCACCAACAAGTTGTCAACCATAGTAAAAATTTAACTCTTTTTGCCTGATTTAATAATTTTAATAGATAAATTAATTAATAAACAAAAGTGGTTATTTAATGTTGATTATTTAATAATTTTTGTCATAGATAAATTTATGAATTTTTCTTTAAAACTATTTTTTATTAGTTCTCGTACTGACATCAACAAAAGTGAGGTCAAGAGAGATTTTTAGTCTCTATTGATGTTTAAATTAGTTCAAAGATATCTCTTAGGCTAAATATATATTTTGGCCCTTTATCTTTGGGGTTGTGGTCACTTTGGCCCTTTATCTTTTTTTTTTCTCATTTTAGACCCTCATGTTTTTTGTGTGTCATTTTGGCCCCTGCCGTTATCATTTTGGTCCCTTATGTTTTAAATTGATTTCATTTTAGTCCCTTATGTTTTTAATTGATTTCATTTTGGGCCCTTATGTTTTTAATTGATTTCATTTTCGTCCTTAAAAATTTGCCTAAAAAAACATAAACATAACGGCAGGGGCCAAAATGACACAAACAAAAAACATGAGGGTCTAAAATGAGAAAAAAAAAAGATAAAGGGCCAAAGTGACCACAACCCCAAAGATAAAGGGCCAAAATATATATTTAGCCTATCTCTTACTAAAGAGGTTAAACATCAGGAAAAAATTCATTACTAGGTTTTTTTCCTCCAAAATAGAAATAAAAACAAAAGGCAGAAATGTTGTGTCAGGAGTAATTATATCGTTGAAGTCATACTACATGTTCCTCCACTGCCAGTAGCCCAGTGGTATACGAAATTTCAGTAACATAAAAATGTTAGGTCCCGTGTTTAAACTGTGTGATAGTGTAGGGTGTTTATTTGTCATTTCATCTAAACTGTTAAAAAAGCCATACTAAGTCGGTAAACAGAAACAATAAAGAAAACACAACTCACAGTGTCTACTACTCATTAATCACCAAACACAACTGCGATAAAAGCTAATTGCTCGAGGCTAAAAGAACAATCCAAATTACATATGGATACATAACTGATGATCCAAACACTTCAGGTGAAAAATTTGAGCCAGATGAGATGTCATAAAATGAGTGAAATTGAACTTATTCCTGACGAGAGTAAGCAGTGAAAAGTGAGTACATTCAGTAAAACTGTTTCCACAAAAAATTAACTATAACGGATGCCTCAGTCCGTACACTTATTCTGTAGCTTCCACTTGTTGTGAAGTTTCAGTTTGTTTCAGTTTTTCCAAGGAAGAAATTCGACTCTCAAGTGAGTCGTGAAGAGCATTCATCTGGAGAAGCAAAGAAAGTTCAGTTATCAATTGAAGCAGCACCCGAGTTGTAAAAACTTGTTTTCTTAAAACAAAAAACCCACACATTCCCTACCTTGCAAGAAAAGGAAGGACCAAAGAGATAGTTGCTAATATGTATGAAAGCTTGCAGCCAAGAATAAATAAGTAAGGAAAGACATACATCGCGGTAAAGATGGGTTGATGATGCATGCAGCATGCCTAACTCCTAAGGAAAAGTGAAGAATCCCTGATGTAGATCAAACGGTATTCCTCCTAACGATACCGTCCCCTTCCCTTAAAATGTAACCTTGCCGTCAAGGTTGAAAGTGATCAGCTCACAGGTTCCCCAGAATCTGTCTGCATCCCATTGAAGACTAGCTAAACACCCGACTCCCGTACACAAACTTTTGGTTGGGCCCAAAGAAGTCTGACCTTGCATCGGACTAGGTGAACCTACATAACCTGTTCCGACAGCTCTCATTTTGGCAATAATCTCAGCACTAGAGAGCTGCTGAAACCTGATGTAGGAACTTGAATTTGCAACCTAATTCAAGATCTTGAGAAATTTTTATCTTGAGATTTTGAGGGCCCTCAGATTGAAGAATCTTGGATTGTGGAATCGTCAATTGGCAGCTGAAGCTGGACAAGCAAAACAACAATCTGCTGGAGGAAGAAATAGGGACCATCTCCTGTTTCTGAGTTGCAGTCCATTTGCTTATAGGCTTGAGCTTGGCCCATCAGTTAAAAAATTAACCTCAGTTGGCAGATTTGCTATGCCCATCTCCTTGTTAGAGAGCCTAAATACTGACATCAATTTGGGACTAGCCCATTAGGTCAAGAATGATAGGATCCTGAATTTCTCATCTCTCAAATGGAACAATAATGGAAAAAAATGAAATTGTATATTGATGTGGAAAAACGGAAATTACAATGACGTAACGATAAACTAGGCAATTCGAGAAGCCTAGGGTCTCCCAAAAGGCACTTCAAGAGGCCTAATCTCTCCCAAAGGAATAACTTCCCAAATTCTTGCTTAATGATTCTAATCCCCCAACTCCTATTTATAACCTCCACTAACTCACTCACTTTCCCTCCACTTTGCCACATAAGCAAGTTGGTTACAACCATTTCCCTCCCTAAGCCATGATCCCATAAATCTCGTTTATTTAATTTCCCTACATTTCATTTATTTAAGATCCTATCAAAGAATCAGACCGGTTTTGCAGATTGCCAACGCTGCCCCTCCCATCACAGCATTGTTAATAACAGTCAACTGGCTTCCACATATGGGCAAGTGTCTGGTGGGTTCAATTACAGCGGGAGCGCAGCTACACTCCATATTACCTAGATCTCTAAGGCTGTCACTGCATGAACCAAAACTGCAGCCCTTTGCCTTAATCTCCCGTAGTTTGATCCTTAAGCATCTCTACCACTAAGGACTAGTTTGAATAAACTTCTCGAGAAGCACTTACGAAAAAGAAAATGCTAAAAGAATATTGTAAATTTGTAGTAACTAAATGCTATTCATATAGGTCGAAATTTGCTTCCGGCCTTCTGCATCTTAATTTTTCAAAAAACTCTTTAAACACCTATTATAAGCTTATAAAGACTTTTGCATCAGTGAAAAAACATAAACTTATCTAACTGAGAAGGTCCTATGAGCTAGTTCAAACTAGACCTAGTTCATTTTGTTATTCTGTCAGACTATCACCTTATCTGGTTCTCTCAGCACCTTCTCCAAAGGCTTTGTCTAACTCTAACACATCTGAAGGCGGCCCATCCCGACAGATTATGCCATCGAGATACGGAAATTCAATCTTCTCTTCACCATAACACTCCCCACTAAATCTGTCAAAAATTTATTCCTGTTGCTGCAACAAGGCCTTCTCTGGCTCCACCAGTCCCCCTTTTTGTCTCACAATTGGGTATCTACTTTTTCATCCCGACCCAACGTCTGCTTGATTTCTCCCGTCCCTTCAATACTCTTGCTCTTTTGGAGTGGTGGCTCCTACCGTTATTTGTCCTAATGAAGTCCTTGCATCTTCATACTGATGCAGCATCTTCTTAAGCTTGGAAATGCTAGAATCCCACGAACAAGGTTGCAATCCATGCTTGTTTGTCACCTCTTAAGAAATTGGGAAGACTCTCCTCAACTACCTAACTGATTCTAACTAATTCGACTCCTTTTTATCCTACCCTTCTATCCTAACAGAATATCATCCCTTGAATCTTAGATCATTTCAACTTATCGTACACTCGTACCACTGGACTTCGTTTTGCTATACATACCTGCCTCGGTAGTCGGCAACTATGAAGCACCGACACAGACACGGACACCGGACACGACACGGACACCCAGACAAGGATTTTATTTTTAATTTTTTTTAAAAATACAAGTAATTGAAGAGTCGGTGCCGGTACGTGTCGGACACCCAGACACGGCATTCGGAAGAGGTGTTCGTGCTTCAGAGGTCGGCAACAAGGAGCGTGAAGAGAATTATGCACTATTTTCGGAAGGAGTTGTTGCTATCATTCTCCAGACCGTGATGAGGTTAAAGTAAATTTCTAAACCAGCCACTAGTTGTGAATTAGACAGACCACATAAAAGAGAGGAAAGAAAAATATTACAAAGAGTGAAGAATGTACTATCTCTAAATAGGATTGAAGTGAACAATATGGTTCAATTCAATTTGCAGAATTCTAAGTAATCTCGATTATTGACTCAAATAGAGAAATCCCAAAAATTTGCATGCACAACAAAATTTGCTGTAGTGCGAACAATCAGGGGCAAAATCCAACTGCATTTTCTTGATTTGACGACGAACACATTCACAGATCAAACCATGAGAGAGAACAAACAATTGGAGAATAAATATTATGCTGGTTATCAGCTCTCTTTGCATTCCTTATCTAACTTAAATTTCTACACATGCTTTCAAAAGTTTATGGATAGCAAGTAGTCAACCCCGGAAAGCAGAGCGAAGCGGACGACCCCAAAACCGCTAAAGCGGTTTAGCGGGTAGCGTTATGACCCCTATTTTAACCTTTAAAATGCAGTATATATATACTAAATCACAGGCAACATATATAAATACTCAAAAATAAAAGCTACACAAAACCAAAAGGATAGTCATAAACCCTCAATAATATAAATTCAAAGACGTTGGTGTTTGACTAGAAGATGCCATGGACGCGAGAATAGAAGTGCTTTAGTGGGACGGTTAAGGTTCTATTTTACCTTAATATTTATTTACCCTAAAATAGCATTTAATAGTAATAAAAGGGGAAGATTAGGGTAAATCAATGGATACGCAAAAATTTAAAAGAGGAACTTAAGCGATCTCTACAATAGCGGCCACTATCACCACTAACCGCCGCTTTCGCACCACTATTAGCGGCCGCTTCCACTGCTTTTGCAAACACGCCCCGCTTAGCAAATAGCAGAGCGCTAGGTCAAATTCCGCTCCGCTAAACCGCTATAGTGCGCTAGAGTGCCGCTATTGACTACCATTGGATAGCAACGACTGAAAGACTATAAACATAGGATATGTAGATTATTTAACTAAATTGATCCCCAATTTAAAATCCCAAAGAACCACTTGCCTGTTTGTACAAGTCACTTACTTTGCATTATGGAAAGCAAATGCCAACGTCATATCAAATTGCCTCTCAATAATCCAAATTCAATATACCCATGATGAACATATTGACACACACACACACCCAACAAAGGGCTATGATGCACAGATACTTCATTTTTTGTTGTCATATCCGTATCCGATCGTATCCGATACTTCCCCGATACAACATGAGGATATGTAAGAGTGGTATTAAAATGTTTTTCTTATATTTTGAAAAGATAAAAGTCCCTATACATCGTAAGGACATCTTCAATACGCCTTATAAGCACAAGAACAAAGGTAACCTGAGTCATACAAACATAAAGAGAAAACAACTATCCCCAATCTTTGTTTTACAAGTGCAACTCGCTAGTTTCTACGTGCCTCTCTGTTTTATTGTGCTAGCCTATGTTTCTTTAGGTCTAGTGTCTATGTATGTTCTATTATTTTGTGAATAATTTATTTTTTTTTCAATGAATCCTAGACATATCGTATCCTATGTTTTTCAAGGAAGTTCATATCGTCGTATTGGATTTGTATCGTATCTGATACTCGTATTGTATCTCTGCATCATAGCTGACACCCCTCCCCCCAAACAAGAATCCTGGTAGGTGGAGCCCCTAACCCAAGATAAACACGCCGACTACCTCCTTCAACTCACTCATACCATTCCCCCAAAGATTTGTCATCAAAACAAAGATAGGGAAATGAAGTAGAATTCCCCTGCCCATTATTGATCATTTCACAAATCTAAAGATCACCATACATGCACTCAGCGCTTAAATTTGAAGGAAAAAAAAAGGATAAAGTCATCCACCCTCCATTCTGTAGCTCTTGATCGTCAGAAAAATAGCTTTAAATAGCAGCATTCCTATAACCATTGACATTGCACAAGGCAAAAACCTAAAGGGACCAGCTTTATGGGGCGAAACAAAAGGCCCAACCAGACAGACAAGTATTCAACTCAACAATGATCATAACATAATCATCATCGTATCAGTTTTGTTCCTCTTTTCTAACCAAAAATCCCAAAGGGTAATCCAATCACTACCCATGAGTTCTTTTAATCAATGGTCTCGTAATTGGCACGACTTTGGGGGTGAAAATAGCATAAATCTTGTGACAGAATATTCGAAAACAATCCATAAAGAAAAAAGATAGGGTTATATGAATGTGAGGGTGTACCTGTTGAGTAAGGGAATGGTGGGCAAGCTTGTAATCCTTGTGGAGGAAGTAGAAACCAGCAAGCGACGCCGTTGCAGCCCCGGTGAAGAAAGACGCCAATCTCACTCTCAGCACGTACCCCATTCTCCTACGTCTTTTTCTCTCTCAATTGCAGAAGAAAGAATAATACGGAGGAGGTTAAGTTAACCAATAACCCCTTCCTTCTCACGATGTTGCGGAAACGACGCTGTCTCAAAATCACGATGCCACCGCGCGTGCCTACATTCGACCTATGCCTGCAGCGACGTCGTTTTGATGCCTTCCACTTTTTTTTTGTACAAATTTAGCTTGTCTAAAACTTACTCCACTCTCAGTTATAAAAAATAAATTTCTACAATAAACTCATTTATTTTTTTGAATTGTTTTATATATGCCCTTATGAAAGTTTGTGAGACATTAAACATACCTACTAATATTAAAAAGAAAACATTTTAAATGAAGGTAAAAATTAATCTAATAATAAGTATATGGATAGAGTAATTTTGGGAGGTAATATAATTTTTAAAGGGAATTGAAATATTTTAGTTCAAAATAAGATTAAAGAGTTCTCTGAAATTAACTTATAATTAGGGCCGGAGGGAGTAGTTTGTAACCGGTGGAAAGACATCAATGATGTGTATGTATTTGTCTTTTTTTACTTTGCTTTTTAAATTTAATTTGCTTAAAATTTCATTTTTTATAAAAGACAAATTCTACCATACTCATTCAGAGTTTGGTAGGTATGATACATTTTAGGTAAAATGAGTTTAATATTTATTTTTTAAAAAAAATATTTAAATAGAAAAAATGAGGTATCATTGAGTGATTGAATGTTGGGATGTAGGGTATCATACCTCTCAACACTCAAAAGGTATGGGAGTCTTCACCTTTATAAAATTACCAATATAGTGTTTTTTAAAATAAATCAATTTCGCTAGGGAAAAACTTAAATTTAGTAAGGAAAAATCTCTTCATGCGTGTGTTTGGGGTAGGGGTGTCAAAATGGATAGATCGGATGGATTTGGATTTGGATTATAATGGATGGATTGAAGACAATCCATTTATCCATTTATATCCATTAAAATTGTGTCAAAAAAATCCAATACAATCCATCCGTTTACAAAAAAAATTCATCCAATTCATCCATTTGCAATTTTTTTATCGATGGATATCCAATCCATCCACTAATATGTTTAAAATATAAACAAATTTTTCGATAAAAAAATCTTTTGAGTCAAAAAAAATATATATATATTTTTTTGCAGAAATTGAATTTATTATCATTTTTTGACAAAATTGAATTTTTTAGATTTATAAATATATATATATATATATATATATATATATATATATATATAATATTGTTAATATATATATATATAAATATATATTTATATATGTGGTGGTGGTAGGGGCGGCCGGTGGCGGAGCTCCGGCGGCCGGCACTGCGGCTGACAGCAGCTCCGACAGTAGGCGGGGGAGCTCCGGTGGCCAGTGGTGGTTCCGGCGGCGGTGAATGGTGGTCGGCGGTGGTTCGCGGTGGCCCTGGTGGTTGGTGATGGGCTGATGGCTGATAATATTATTATATATATATATATTATATTATATTATATTATTTTTGAATGATTTTTGGTCAAAAAAAATTATTTTTTGAATGAATTTTTTTAAAAAAAGTTTCTGGAAAAAAATATATTTTAAAAAAATTTTTTTGGTAAAAAGATATTTTTATAATTATGCAATAGATTTGTTCAAAAAAATTAATTATCCAATGGATTTTGATTTTGTAGTTATTGTAATCCAATGGATTTAGAAAATATAATGGATGGATCACAACCATTCACAAAATCAAACGGATGGATTCAATCCAATCCATTAATATCTTTTTGTTGCTGGATAAATTGGATGGATTTTGTTATCGATGGACCGGATATCCGGTGAATAAATGGACCATTTTGACACCCTAGTTTGGGGTCATGTTGAAGTTGCTGCAACTTACACTTTGCTATAAAAGATAGGCTAAATATATATTTTGGCCCTTTATCTTTGGGGTTGTGGTCACTTTGGCCCTTTATCTTTTTTTTTCTCATTTTAGACCCTCATGTTTTTTGTTTGTGTCATTTTGGCCCCTACCGTTATGTTTATGTTTTTTTAGGCAAATTTTTAAGGACGAAAATGAAATCAATTAAAAACATAAGAGCCCAAAATGAAATCAATTAAAAACATAAGGGACTAAAATGAAATCAATTAAAAACATAAGGGACCAAAATGATAACGGCAGGGGCCAAAATGACACACACAAAAAACATGAGGGTCTAAAATGAGAAAAAAAAAAGATAAAGGGCCAAAGTGACCACAACCCCAAAGATAAAGGGCCAAAATATATATTTAGCCTAAAAGATATAAGTAGTAATTTCAACCCATTCGTACGTTTGTAGCTTGTACACCACAAAAACAAACATGCAATATGAGTATAGATAACGAACTTAAAGACAATACATGTTTCTTAATGCTTAGTATGTATACCTATAAAATAGATAAGATGGACTATTTTTTAGTGCGTTGTATTCATCGGTTTTGCCACTGACTAATCTATATCGAAGAATTTGACTCGTCATGTGTATCCCGCTTTTTCGATCCATGTGGTTCTCTCTTCTTAGTAAAGTTTTTCTCACAATCAAGACTAAAACTTGAGACCTTGAGATAAAATCCCAACTGAATTACTGCTCGGACTGATCCTTATTCGTTAGACTATTTTAGTTTCTTTTTCTATTTACCTTTTTTTACTGAAAATGAATCTAGAAATTAAACTAATGAATTTAAAAACAAAACTAATTAAATTACGTTGTCTGTGTATACTTTTTTGGTTACAAAAGGAAATAAAACAAAAAACTAAGGCCTCATAAAATGAGTCCTAAAACATCAGCAAGCAGCAAAGGACTCAACTCCGCAAGAGGTGAATGCCACAACGTGAAAGAAGAAGTATCACGAGATCCCTTCTTCGCGAACCAATCAACACAAAAGTTTGTCTCTCAATAAGAATGATGAATCTGAATCTCTCACTCTCTCTTCAAATAATTTCGCACCAAAGCTATCTCATTTCCACGCTTGTAATAGGAGATGTTAGCTTCATCAATCAAACGAATAGTTTCTAGAGAGTCGGTAAAGCATTTTACTTTCCGGAAGCCCTTATTCCAACATAAAGAAAGACCATGCAACAAAACCATAATCTCTGCATGTAGAATATACGAAGTAATCCACCAAAACCAGCATGACCGGGATTTGTGATTGCGCTACCGTCCGCATTCAACGCTATCCAACCCACATGAGGCTTCAGCCAAACAACATGAAGGCCAGAACTCGATCTTCTCTCGGGAGTATCCACTTGCATGAAAGCCTTCTCAAAGTATCGGTACAACGCATGGCACTCAGCAACAATCTCAAAAGTGGGAGTTCTCCCACCCTCATGAGGAATCTGTTACGCCTAGCCCAACACTTCCATAAAACAATGAGAATAAGCTCACCTTGACTCTCCACCTGTTGAAAGATCCAATCGAACAAGTTCCAACCCACGGTAGGGAGAAAACTTAGGGACTCAAAGCAAGTCCTCCAAATATCAAGAGAGAAAGGACACCAGAATAGACAATGAAGTAGTGTTTCTACCTCTCCATTACACTGATGGCAAATGCTATTGATCGCAATATTTCTTTTATGCAACATATCTCAGGTGGGTAATGAAGCATGGCAAATCTACCGTACAAAGAATTAATATTGGAAGAGGTCTTAATATTCCAAATGCAAGTCCAATTCTTTGTTGGCTGCGGCATAATATTATCCCTCAATAACAAATGATAAGCAGATTTGGTGGTGTACATACCATCAGTTGAGTACTTCCATCGCCATCTATCCTCCACCATATCAACCAACATAGGTTTCAAACCCAAAATATCATGTTGAATATTAACAGGAAGCTGAGTATACAATCGGTCCATCCTCCAAGTTCCCTCAACAAACACATCTGGAATAGTTAAGTCAATATCATGAATATCCACATATGAAACTTGAGAACACAATAGAATTTTCAAGACCCATTTCCTTAAACCAGAAACTAGAATTGCCATTACCACACTTGAACTAAAAACCATCTATAATGAGGGGAAGCGCCTTCTGAATCGAGCTCCGTATAGAAGACCCTCTCACCTTCTTAGCATTAAAAAGGGAGCAATTAGGATAGTAAATGGATTTCAGTAGATTAACCCACATGGTGTCTTTATTTGAAATCACATCCCATACCATTTTACCTAAACAACGATGTGTTCTGAGTCCTAGCAACACGAACCCCCAAACCTCCATCTCGTCTGGGCCGAATAACCTTATTCCAACCTTCCATGTGAATGGCTCGGTCAGAGTGGCCTTTCCAAATGAAATTCCTAACAGTCCGGTCAAGATGGTCGCAAATGGACTGAGGAAACCAATGAAGTTGCGTACCATAAGAAGGAAGGGATGTTGACACAAAATTAAACTCAATTAATAAACTCGTAAAAATAAGGCTAAATAGCATTTTTTTTTAATTGTTTTAATGTTTTAATTGAATTAAATAATATTAATTTTAGTTAAAACTAATGTGAGAGACCAAAATGAAACGAAAATGAAAGATAAAGGACCAAAACGGACCAAAAAAAAGATAAAGGACCAAAGTGAAACGAAAATGAAAGATAAAGGACCAAAACGGACCAAAAAAAAGATAAAAGACCAAAGTGAAATCTGGAGCAAAGATAAAGGACCAAAAGTGCTATTTAGCCTAAAAATAACTAAAACTAATAAAAAAATAAAATTAATTAAATTAAGAGTTTAATTTATATATATACATACGGTGTATAGACTTTTACAACCACAGTCAAACACACTTCATGGAATAGTTGGTTATCAATTGACTAAATGAAGGCTACGAATTGACTAATTTGTTTTTAATGATGTGTCAATCTTTTATCGGTAGATTACGTAAAATATGTATACACATATTGTGTATATAAATTAAATCCTTAAATTAATTGTAAACTCAAAAACAAAATAATAAATTAAATATTTATTTGTATGTAATATCTAATAAATCGCATGAGAAGCCAAGCCCAAGAGTCGCTTATTTAAAGCAATGCAGAAAAAAAAGATAGAGCGAACACTGCAAATTTGAACCGGGAAAGGTGATTTCAGGGGAAGAAGAGAGATTAGGGTTTTGTCTTTTGATTTGTTTTTAGGTTCCGAAGCAGGAAAATGCTGAACGGTGATCCTCATCTCCCTTTCCCCACCACTGAGCAGATTCAAAAGGTGCCAACGTTTTCGCTCGACTCATCTATCTCCTTCATTACTCTTATCTATTCTTGTTGCGTTGTTTTTTATTGTAAATTTATCTTTGTGCCTATTTTCGCGTTGGGGTTTCGTAAAAATACCACCTTTCCATGTTATCCCTTTTTCTTGACCCGCTCTTATTCCGTGAAAGTTCATCAAACGTGTATGGTGCTCATCTATTTTTCGTTCCTTGTGCCCTAAGTTATTAATTTGCTTTTTCTATCTTGTTAAATTTTCCGCATTTCTTCAATCCGATGTACGTGATAATGTTAATTTTATATGTTCATTCAATAGATAATAATGAATGGATATTGCATTTCGCTAAAAGATAGGAGCTTTAATTGAAATAATGTGTTATCCGACTCTGTTACAAATTATCTCATATAGACCACTTTGTTTTTATAATTGGGGCAGTGCTTGGAGGAGAATAAGGATCTGATACTGGCAATACTGGAACTTCAAAGACAGGGAAAGCTCACTGAAATCGCCCAGTTAGTTACCATTTTTTTTATTGCTTATGTTTGTTTCTAGCTTTTATCAAGTGGTTTCAGTTTTTTTTTCTGCCATGAGTCTCTGAAGCATTTTCCTTGCAATTCATATGTTCTTCATTCTATTGCAATATTGCATACAATGCAGTACTCTATGATAGTTAGCTTGGAAACCCTCTAATTTATTTAAACATATATGTTTTTGCTGTTCTTCACTGTAGATTATGTATCGCATTGTAAGGTCATTAGCGCTTGCATTACTAAAGCTGTTTCAGTTGATAAAGTGCAATGTGTGCTTACCCTGGAAGACAAGGAATATAGATTGTCTTAGATTAGATTACAACATATCTAATCTGATAAGTGGAACCTAGTTAAGATGAAAACAGGGATTAATGAAAAATTGTGTTTAAAAATTAATGTTCCATATGCAGCCAACATTTAATTGTATAATAAATCCAGAGAATAAAGTTTTATTATAGGATGTTGCAATTGAGTTGCATGCTCATGAAGCATATAGTAAAAGTATTGTTTCTTTCAGTTTGAACCATTCTATCCTTGTGTACCTTGTTCATCTATGAAATGGTTCAAATATTGGTCTTCACTAGTAAAACATATAAGAGGAAAATGGAGTTTTAGGTTCATTGAATAACTAATGTATCTGGTCTATAATGAACTTAAAACTGCATTTTTTTCTTATAATCTGGACCGGATGTAGTATTAGTTTAGTAGAAGAGAGGACTAGGAAGAACACATAAGCTATAGTGGTGCCAAACTGTTTTTTTGTAACAGTTTAGTATGTTTAAACTAAGGTGCTTTGGCTCCCCTAAAGCGAGGGTGCATTTTAGGGGATAAAATACATAGTCATAAATCTATTATTGTTGAATTAAAAAATAATGACAACTTAATATAGTTTGCTGTATCTGTATTTATCACAATATCAGCCAATAATTATGCAATCATCGGATAGTACTGTACTTTACCATTTTTAAGTGAACCTTTTTCTTTAGAAGAGTTAAATTCATGGAAGACATGTCTGGTATCTGATATGGTCATAAATATTTGGAAGGTCAAAAAAAAAATTAAATGACAGTAACAAGTGATTGGGCAACGAAAACATTTCTTCTTTCTCTTCTTGAGAATCATATATGTGACATAAGCTGATTTCCACATCTTTGGAAAATGATTTTGCCACCCAGTATATGGATTGTCTCGTAAGATCCTGCAGCAAGAGCTCAAGATTCTCATATTTTTTTACTACCAGTTTGTAGTAACATTAAAATATGTCATAAGTCGAACTAGTATAATTATGTTGTTCAAATTAGCTATGGTTTATCATATTATGTATATGCTAATAATTATTAAGCTTGTGCACTGGCTTATTACATATATATTACCTGAATAACTTTACAACCTGATACAGATATCAAGCCAAGCTTCAGTATAACTTGACTTTTCTTGCCAAACTAGCCGATGTTGGGCCTCAGGAACAGATGCATTCTCAGGTTGTTAAGAGAGTTGAACGTATATATGATTGAATTATAGTAACATTTCATCATCACTTACCTGAAAATTGTGCTACAGGGGCAAGGCATACAGCAACCTCGTGTAACAATGTCTCAGCAACGACCAGAGTTCTCAACCTTCAACTCTCCTTTGGATATGAATGAGCAGCAGCAACAACAACAACATATGGCAATGTCTCTACAGCAACCTGATCTTTCAACTTCAAAGTTGCCTTTTCAGATGAATGAACAGCAACAGCAGCTTAGGACTCCAGCTTTCTTCCATCAGCATCAATTTATCCCTGAAGCCATGGGTAACATTCATGGTACTACTACAAACAGTGGCATGCAAACCAGACTCTTTAATCTGCAAGATACGCCATCAATCAACCTAATGGGCTCAGACGTAGGTCCTGGTTGGTCTTAAGACAAATCACCATTTGGATCTTGTGAAAATTTTGAAATACAAAAAAAAAACATGTGCAAATACAAAACCATGGTGATGGCCGGCGGGGCCCTCGTTCACTTGGAATGAAATTCAGTTGACAAAAAAAAACCATGAACATGTGTTAACCTTTATAGAGAGCATTCTGTTTTTGTTGAACTAGTTGTTATTTTAATTTCCTTCCAAGGTTCCATATTCCGTAGTACGATTTTTACTAGGTAAAAAAATCGTTATCTTCTCTAAAATGTTACGTATGCCTAAAGAAAATAACGTAAGCCTATATTAAAGGGGTTGACCTAGTGGAGCGTGACACGATTTATATTTAATACGTTGCAAGTTCAAGTCGCTATTAGTCCCTCTAAGGTGAGGTAAATATAATTCTCTTTTATAAGTGTTCAAATGGTCTGAAAATTTTCTCTCCGATAGATTGGAGCACTATCTCGTCACCCTAAACTTTTATTATTAGAGAAGAGTGCAGCAGAATGCTTGCCACTTACCAGTTAGTGAAGGGGAGGCTACTGGATTATTACTTACCCTTCGTTGAGTTAGTTACAAGCTTAGTTTTGATTATGTTATTGTACATGGATTGTGGTTTATGTCTTTGACCACTTGGACTACGAGTAACATGATTTTCTGAAATAGGTGCGATAGGAGATTGTAAGATCGTATTATTGTGTTTTTCGAACCTTATTGAGAGGCAACAGAATATAATTACTCATAGTTTAGTTAGAGCAATCCCTCTTCACGACTAGTGGTTAACGAGATTGTGCTTCTTTTGCAAGAGCTGGAATTGATGATAATTAATATAATTTATCCCAAGTAGGTAGTTCATTTGGCGAGCTAAAGGATAGCGAATGAGTGCACCAAGGGAGTCTAAACAGGAGGTTCTGAGTTCAAACCCGGGAAAACTAACATTCCTTCCACTAACATTGCTTATAAAAAAAATATCAAATAAGATTCCACAAATTATTTAAATACTAATATACTATTTTACAATCTACCAAAACATTTCATGTACCGTGATCAAACACCGCCTTAACCCAACAAATAAGCTTAAAGTAAGAAGTCGGAGAGAAAGAAGACCTCCATCATCGAAGTGAGAGGAAGGTGCGCTCAAAAGATGAGTTGAGAAGCTCTTTCATTTGTTCGAGTAAGAGCATTATCAGCCCGTTTGGTTAGAACTTATTTTGAGTTCATGAAAAATAACTTATGCAAATAAGTAAGTTTTTATATATTATTCATAGGCCGTAGTTTATGGAAAAACAACTTATAGAGATATAACTTTTGTTACTGAAAACTTATGAATTAACATAAAAACTTATTTATCTCCAAAAATTGTTTTTCAGAAGATCAAAATTAACTTTATCCAAACGGACCCTACGAAAGACAAAAAGGACCTATCATTGCATGAAAACGCTTCCATTGCGATGGTTCAAGTCTTGAGATTCCTCTTTTTGTTGACAAGTGGCATCAGTGCCGAAAGGTCCACCTGAAATTACTAGTTACGTGAGTTTAACTCATCGCGTTCATCATGAATAAAATTATGACGTTTAATTTTCTGAAAATATGTTGGTAAATTATTTTTAAATAAAATTCATCCAACAAAAACTCCATAAACAATAGCAGCCAAAAAAATGGGTGTTTAATAGTTCTCGATCTGTCAAAGCCGTAGTTCTCATGCTCATGTGGGTAGAAGATATTCTGTGTGGAACACTAAATATTCTCCTATGAGAAAACACTGGAACAGAACTAGGGGTGTCAAAATGGTCTATTTGTCCACCGGATATCCGGTCCATCCATAGCAAAATCCATCCAATCCATCCATTAAAAAAAAATATTAATGGATTGGATTGAATCCATCCGTTTGATTTTGTGGATGGTTGTAATTCATCCATTATATTTTCTAAATCCATTGGATTACGATAACTACAAAATCAAAATCCATTGGATAATTAATTTTTTTTAACAAATCCATTGCATAATTATAAAAATAATTTTTTTACCAAAAAATATTTTTTAAAATATATTTTTTTTCAGAAACTTTTTTTAAAAAAATTCATTCTAAAAATAATTTTTTTTACCAAAACTCATTCAAAAATTAATATAATATAATATATATATATATATATATATATATATATATAATATAATATAACCACTGGAGGGCCACCGCGAGCCACCTCCGGCCACCGCCCGCCGCCGCCGGACCACCACCGACTGCCGGAGCGCCGCCACCGAAACCACCGTCGGCCACCGGAGGTCCGCCGCCGGCCGCCGGAGCTCCGCCACCGGCCGCCCCCCCACCACCACATATATAAATACATATTTATATATTATATTATATATATATATATATATATATTAATAATATTATATATACATATAGTTATATATATATATATTTATAAATCTAAAAAATTAAATTTTGTCAAAAAATGATAATAAATTCAATTTCTACAAAAAAAAATATTAAAAATTTTTTTGACTCAAGATTTTTTTATCAAAAAATTTGTTTATATTTTAAACATATTAGTGGATGGATTGGATATCCATCCATAAAAAAATTGTAAATGGATGGATTGGATGAATTTTTTTGTAAACGGATGGATTGGATTGGATTTTTTTGACACAATTTTAATGGATATAAATGGATAAATAGATTGTCTTCAATCCATCCATTATAATCCAAATCCATCCGATCCATCCATTTTGACACGAACCAATGACCTCTAAATTGGAAAAAAAAATCATACCAAATCTCTTAACAATCATCCAAGCATTCATGTTTGATAAATCAAAAGAAATCATCAATAATCATCAATTCACCAAAAATCAAGACACAAAGTCAATCGAACTTGAGTTTTTATAATTCCCCAAATTTATTGACTTAGGTTTTCATCGAAGCATGTTCTATGACATTCAAATCTCTATAGACCTACAAGTTGTAATTATAGTACAAGGATTTAAATTGACCTCTATCAAGATGAAAAATCGTGTTGAGGCTGTGCATGATGTTGCACAGTTTTATACTTGCACTGTTTGCGTCTATGGTAAGCCGTAGATATCCAATCGACTCCAACCAATACGAGATGAAATATTCGAGATAGATCTACAATTTTTATATTCGAGATAAAACAAATTCATACTCATAATCAACTAGGTCATGTGGCTCAATCTCATTACAACGTTCTTTGATCTGGCAAATAATAATATCCACATACGACTCGCAATTTGCAAGTGTTATATGGTTTGGTCAGCGAATAAATATCTTGCCAATAAACAATAGGCTAAAGTGCTCCCCGGGTCCCTTATCTTTATTTAAAGTAACGATTTGGTCATTTATCTTTTTTTTTGTCCCAAATCAATCCTTTATGTTTTAAATTTTTGACACATAAATTCTTTTCTGTCCCAAATCAGTCCTTTATGTTTCAAATTTTTAACACAAATCCTTTTTTTGACACATAAATCAGCACTGTTAACAAAAAAGGATTTGTGTCAAAAAATTAAAAGATAAAAGACTTATTTGGGACAAAAAAAACATAAAGGACTAATTCGTTACTTTAAATAAAGATAAGGGACCCCGAGAGCACTTTAGCCTAAACAATATTACTAATACCAATATCGAACGGACAAATAAAGAACTTGCAAACTGAAATGGTTAATTACGTTTACTAATCCTTTCGGCATCCACAAAAAAATAACAGTTAAAAGATGCAATTCATGTATATTCAGAATATCACATAATGAGGCCCAATTTAATGAAGCACGGCAAAGTGAAACAGCGGGGAGAAATAAATAAATTACGACAGAAAATTGAGATAACACCAACAATTTAAATCATATTTTGCTTCAAAAAATTCTCCCACAAACTGCGTCCACGACCTGGTGAATCCGGATAGTCTATGCCCCTCCACGTTTCCTGTTTACAAATAACAATTGGAATTGGAATTATAAATGCATGGAAACATAATGCATGGATCAGAAGAACGCAACTAATTCATTCAGTGTAGATCTCATTCAAATATTTCAAGACACGTGACCTTGAACTAACTACGCATAGATATTGTGCTTTCCATAACTATGATTGATCATAGCGAGTCAAATAAATTGAAAAGAAACTAAATACTAAGCAATGGAAGGGGGCCTGTTGCAATAGGCACTGGCCGGGTTAGGGAATAAAGAGAAGCCGCTTGGATGAGTAATTCAAAAGTAAAGAACAATAAAGGGGAAATGTGAAAGAAAGTCTAAATCAGCTCTTCATCCATGTCAAACTGAAAAACACGGTGGGATCACACAAATACATCCATGCGATTTCAAAGCAAAGTAATAATACAAGTGCCAGAAAGAAGACTCACTATCTTCGAGGAGGGTACATGGCACCAGTTGACCTGTTATAAAAAAAACAGTTTAGGTATGGTTTCTTCATGCTTGTATTTATTAGCATATATCCAGAAACACTGAAAGAGGACAGCATAATAACATTTATTCTCATTCAGCAGCCAATGTAGAGTCATACCGGGTCTGCTGCTTAGAAACAAAGCCTGAAGCTAGCCTCCCATTCGCTGGGCCTGAATTTTGGGCACTTGATCTGTCCAGGTTTCCCCCATTGCCAATAGCTATTTGTACAGAAGACTGGACAACCTTATTTTCAGGGCCAGTGCCATTCATTTCACGAGAATCCTTAGACTTGCTCAAAATTTTAACATTTGACAGACCTCCGGCAACACTGACACCATTGGATTGCTGATGCTGCATTACTGACAACTTTGGAGGATCACCAATATTTGAAGAGATGTCAGATGAAGGGGATTTCTTCAAGCGGTGAAATTGAGCCATTGGTGTGACTGCTACAGTGGGCATATATGAAGAATAAGGAGATGATGCTGCCGCTGCAGCAGCAACTTTGGCAACCGCAGCAGTTGCCGCGACCATTTTTTGTGCACCTTCACGGAGTTGAATATAGTCCCCCTCGATAAAAAATAACTGAAATGATTTGGAGAAAAAACCCATCAGGCTGTAATGCAAATATGTTGCCAGTAATTTCTATGAACTCGCACATGCAGATAATTGAATGCAAGTTGCTATGCATACTTGAAATGCGCTGAAATGATTTGTCTTACAAACAACTCATAAACTTACTTCAGGATGGCTGGCTACAAAGTCTTCCAGCTTTCCATATTTTCTTTTGTAATCATGCCAATGCAGAGGTGCAAGCATCTTGCCCAGTCTGTTAGGGAGCTGTTTTTAAAATTTATAAATAGACAACATAAGGTAACGAGGGGGATAAGCCAGCTTTAATGAAAAGCATGAAGGACGACACTAGAGTACTAACCGTTGAACTGATTCGAATTCCACCACCCGCTGGAATAGTGCGAACAATGCATGCCAGCAATGACCTTTCATCAAGAAGAACTGTATCTGAAGACTTAGCAATGGTTGTTGAAGTTGTCTGCCCAGTAGAGGCGAAGGCTTCAGACAAGATTGAATCCGCAGAATTGTTATGTACCGTTTCATTAACTGACTGGTTTGCTACAGATAATGCATTTGCAGCAGAACTTGCTTGCTCGGCTAATAAAATTTGGTTCTCAGGTCCATCTTTAGATAAGGTCCCCGGAATCTGCTCCTGAACAAGGGAAATTGTTAGCATCCATCTTCTGAGCATTTTAAATAAAATCAAGGGTAGATATGCCTTTTCTTACTAACTGAAGAGGAGCCAGAGACTTGCAAAAATGGTGCTTTCGGAACAAGTTGTTAGTAGCTTGAAGATTATTTCAAATTTTTAAAAGCTAGAAGATTATTTAGAAGCTACAATGCGCTTTTAGCTAGTACAGAACACCCTAAATATTCATACAATAATAAAAAACAAGTAACCGTAAATTACTAATTTTAGTACTAGCATTTGGAACAAACCTTCATTTCACCATTTGGTTCAAAAGAGTTCAATCTTAAAGCATCAGAGAACTGAGAAGAAATTTGTTGTAAACCATGATCTTGTTGGGAAGCAACAAGTTGATCTTCATCAGCTGACTGAAGAACCTTAAAAAAACCAACAATTCATCATCAGTATCAGTATTTTACCCAAACCCAAGAATAGTAAATTATAGAAAATAAATAAATCATTCGTAAAACCTGTGTTTCCACAGTAGATGATGGAATCACAGTTTTTGGCTCCTCGTCTTGGTGGACATGAGCACCTAAATAGTCTCTATGAAGAGTTTGTCCCTCAACAGACATTTCATAATTAAACTTAGCATCTGATCTGATCACATTTTGATCCGCTTGGGATGATGACGGATCATCTTGTGTGGTTACCTGTGAACTCTCTGAAACAGCCTGAAGAAACAAGTATAAATCTGAATCACCACAAATCTTAAAAAAATAGGGACAGCTTACATAAAGGTATAGGTCATACCTGTTGATTTTGCCACTGTTGCAGAAGTGACATTGTGGGCACTGGATGAAAATGTCCAACATGTGACGCAACTGAATTTGGCATTCCTTGTTGATGCATAACAAATGGATGCATTACTTGGCCAGGTGGGAGGTAAGAATGAGGGACAATTAGAGATGATGGAGCCATAGGGACACCATGAACATTATCAGTCTAGAAAAAATCACAACCGTATTGTAAGAGGGTAAGATATGTCATTGTACAATGCAGTGTCAAAATATATCTATCATGTCTTATAACAAAGTAAAAGACATAAGCTAAGTCAAAAGGTAAAACCATATGGTAATATGGAAAAATGTTTGACGTAATTCACAAAAAGAGTACACATAGGTTTAATATGAATTGTTTCCTCGTCATTAATTATTGAGGGCTTATACAACTACCGATATCCATTTAAATATATTAATCAGGTTATTACCAAAACAATTCGTAAGATACCATAACTTGCAAGCATTGTGCATATGAAGTTCAGTACTACTGTGATTTCTTTTCAACAACTATCTCTGTCAACCAGCAATACAATACTACTGTTTGAGATCAATCCCAATCTTCAAATCAAACCATTCCATATTCGGTATTTCATTTTCAGCTATTCACACTGAAAACATTACAATAATCTCACTTTTAAAACTCCATGTCAGGTCAAAACAAATTTAATTCACCGGCACAGTAAATAGCAAAACATAAATCACAATGTTTGGCTATTTGAAAGTGGGGGATTTACTTTAGAGGGGAAAATGATGAGGAGTTACAACTTAAAACCATCGGTTGAAACATGAGCAACTAAATTGGCAGCCTAACACTATGCAAGTATGCATATAGAACGGACTACTGAATTCTTTAACTCTCAACTTCCAATTAATGGTGCTTTAAATTCTCACTTTTTCTCTATATTTCCACATATAAAAGGAGCAAACACCCAAACCACCCTCCTAATGGATCAGGATCATTAACAAATATTGCCAACTCCAGCACCAAACATATTGAACAAAAGGTGATTGGATTCGATGCATAGAGAAGCATCACGGTTATTGCAGTATACATGGAGACTCAAGTTTTGGCCTGTGAGTTACTCAAGCTTTGCACACAACTTCATCGATATTTTCCTTTAATTTTTTCGAGTAACCATTGGAATTCATTTAAGAATGCCAATATCTTACCAACTGGAAATCAGCCCCATGTTATTCATAACCGTTCTTAATAGATTACGATGCTACAGCAACTTAAAAGGGGACTTTACTTAAAAAGTAATGAAAATTTTCTCAAAAAAAATAAAAACTACCAAAGCCTTATGCCACAATTAAAACGTCCTATGATAAACAACGGTGGCCACACCACTACGGCACTGTTGCGTGCTATTGACCATATTGCATATTACAAATTCAATACTATAGACCACTAACACAACCGACGTATATTATTTAACAATAGGTTAGTTACAACAACAAATTTTAAATGAAAATTGTGTTCGAAAGAAAGAGCCAACAATAAAATATGATGAATATCCGCAACACATCATCACTTGTGGGCCAACCGAATACAATCATAATTAAATATAAGCAATGTCAAAGTCCAAGGTAAAATTTAGAATACGTTTCAAATGCAAGAAAGGAGTATGCTATATCTAAAATAGCAAAAAGAGAACAAATTGAAAACATATACATATTTGTCTAGTGCTTCAATCCTGATTAAAGCCATGTGACACTCTGCATGACAGTCATTTATAAGGTGCACCAATAAGCTCTCAAATGACATCCTTAAAAAATGTTTTAAGTATAAAATGCATCACATCAAAGCAACCTGCTGCAATTAAAATTCGAGAAATAATATCTATCAATCATTAATTAAAGAATCTCACCTGGATTGATAGATTGCCCGAAGATGCAAATGGTGGAACATTGTCGGAGTTCTCATTTGTAATGAGACCATTATTTCCACCTGAAGCATTGCCTCCATTTAAGTCAAAATGGTTTCCATTTTCCTGTCCATACTGAGTTACATTTTTTGAGTTTATTTGGGACATTCGTGAATCATCATTGTATGCTCCACTCCTCTCTCTAGCATCAGCCAGCTCAAGCTGTAATTGCTGAATAGCATGCAAATGTATTCTCTCCATCTCTGCAAACTAAAGCCAGCAAAACTATAAATTATACAGACTTAAGCAACATCCACAATTATTTTAGGCAAATAACTAAGGCTGAATATTGCGAAGGGCCAAATCATTCTTATAAAGCTCATAAAAATATAAAATTATTTGCGTGTAACGTAATAAACCGACAAAACCACATCGCAATAGAAAACCATGTGGTGTTTGATGAATATCTATTTTATTTGGGTAAAAACCAAGACGCAAGTACAAAACAAAATACATCTAACGTTTTTACAAAATAAATAAAATCATCCTTGATTCAGAAAAGGGATGGCAGATCAACCTGTCTCCAAATCTGGTTATATTGTTCTGTACGCTCTCGCAATTCGGCCTGTAAAGTCTGGTTTGTTGTTGATTGGAAAACGTCTATCTCACGAACACGAGTTATCCATGTTTGGGCCTCTCTAACTTGTTCATCTTTGAACATAATTGTCTCCTGAGCAGCCCTATTCTGAAAGAAAGAATCATCACTAGAGCATGTAAAACAAGGAAACTTCTTAAAAATAAACTCTTATGGAACAAATTATATTAATATAAGCCACCTACTTGTTCTTGCAACTCAATAAGCTGCCTATCTTTTTCTTGAATATGTTCTTGCAGATCATGTATTTGTTGTATATGCTGAGCTCTTTCAGCTTCCGAATGATCACGCTCCATTCTGGAAAAGGAATTACCAGTTGAAAAGACTGGGAAAGTATAGATGCAAAACCGAAAATATCAATAAGTACATAAACACATTATGGATAAAAGAAAAACCTGAAAGTTGCTAGTTCTTTGTTTTGCTCACGGAGAAGATCTTGTTTAGCCCATGCCTAACATAATAATTCAAGAGATTAGCATATAATTCAAAAATAAACACTACAGGAATTATAATCTAGCAAAATCAAATAAAAGTGACGCAAAAATTCAACAAACCGCTTCATTATCTAATTTAATAGTATGTAACTCTCTCTCTTTCTCTTCTATTTTCCTTTCAAGTTCATGAATTGCACGCTCTCTTTCACAAAGTTGCTCCTACAAGACAAGGTAAACAAGGTTAGGGTAGACTAACAATTACAAACCAGTGAGAGGCAGGAATGTAACTAAGTATAGGTATTTAAAGATGTTTATGTCTACTGCACCAAACTGGCATAATCCAACAGCTGTTATATAATGATACAACTAAACATCTGAAAGCATGGCTCTCTTGTAACATCTGACATGCCAATTTTTTTCAAATGTTGGGTATACAGCACAGTCTTAAGAGTACAAATAGACATATAAATGTTTGAACTTTGAACTCGCCTGAAGCTTGTTAGAGTGATTAGCATGTTCCTTGAGTTGAGCATCAAAGGTACTACGTAATTCCATTAACTCAGTTCTGGCAATCATTTGAGCTTTTAGTTCAATCTCCATTTGCAGTATTTCCTGCCTTTGTCTAACAACACTGTGGATCTGTTGAGATAAAATATCGTCATTGTCTAATGTTCCATCCACAGTTATTGAACAAAAATCAACATCAAGACGCTCTCTTCTTTGCTGCACCTTGAAAAACAGTGAGGAGTTATCTTCATGATCTTAATTCCTTAAAATTTAAAAGCAGCTTCTCATGCTATCACCTTACCTCATATATAGTTCTCTCGTCTGATTGCCCTTGTTTTGTATTTTCTAACTCCTGCACCTCAAAAGATGTCCATAATCAACCAAACAAAAACAACAAATAAAATGGTAAGGCTCCATTTACCTCATCCAACAACACAACAATAAGGAATCAAAACTTCATACTTAAATGCCAACAGACTTAAGCTTGTTTAACAAAGAAATCAAATCAAATTCGGTAAAGATGAAACCTTAAACTTCAACAACAAAAGCCTATTCTACAGTTTCTACTTAATATTGACCTGTTGGACTAAATCATGAGTCGTTATTGCTAGGGTCCTGTTGTTTTAATGATTCATACTGCCTATAAAAGTCCCTCAAATCAATTTCCGTTGAGATAATGAAGTACGTTCTGTACAAAATACATGCACACTCCATATGCCATGTCGTTGACAGATAATCAAACAAAAGCTTGGGTATATTAAAACCATAGAGGCCACTGGCGTGCATTTAAAACCTGCTATGAACAAAATCTCAATTTCTTTTTCAGTCCCAGGATGAAGAAACAAACTGAACTCGACAGGAATTAAAGCCTGCGAAACTGAGATGATTTGCTCAAAACACCCAACAGTCGGACATAGAATCAAAATCACACCAATGACCACATTATCCACCTAGACACACCACATATGACAGTCGTTGTCCACCAAGATAAGAATTGGTTTGAGTCAGACCTCGTTATTAAACGTTAAACCCCAACCCCTATTTTAGGTAGTAAAATCACACTTATGAGCTGAAGGTCGCGGCTTCGAGCCCCGCCAGGACCAATCACAGATTCTGAGACACGGGTCGATCAGGTGCTCTGAGTTCGATCCACGCAATGGAAAAATTAACACGAGCATAAAAAAAAACCCATTTTGTTCACAAAAAAACAACAGTAAGCTCTACATTTCAAAAACGAGTGTGCTCACTCTCCGAGCTACAAAGCAAAGACAATGTGAAGTATTTCTACGACAAATCAGTACCTCATCGTCGGGGTTTCTGGCAGAATGATGATGTTCAGCAACAGCGCGCCATTCCTTCCGAGGCGGAGTCTGCAACTGTAGAGCGGCGCCACGTGCGGCAGCGGCGGCGGCCGTGGCATCCATTGAACAAAAGCGTCGAAGGTGTCCCCACGTCTGAGCCCAGTGGGCGAGGGAGACTGGTATAAATAAAAGGTAAAAGAAAGAGGAAGGAGAAATCCCTAACCCTAGAATTCAATAAATTCAATAAATAGCGATGAAATAAGGAAGTGATGCGATTGAGGTTAGGGAATGGGGAATTGAGAAGGTGATAGTGAAGACAAAGGGGAATGGGAAAAGGGTTTTTGAGAGACGCAGAGCAGAAGAGAGAGGGTTGTGGTGAGAAACGAGAAAGATGATGGGTGTGACTAAGTTCGACCACCACGGTGTGAGAGCCATTTTATAAGGCATCTTCACTCCATGCTTATACTTGGTTTCCTATCATCGGCTTCACGCTTCCCGCTGCCGCGTGGATCGTACTTTCTTTTTTCTCATGGACTCCCTGTTCACACCCCCAGTTTTTTCTAATATAACCTTATCATGTTTTTGGTGAGGAAGTTAATTTGCTGACATTGTTCACTTTCGTTGCTAGTTATTTTCCTTTCATAAGTAAACATTCTGAAACTATCTGGAAAGTCGGTCTCGGTTAATGAAGTTTGGCTGACGTTAATCTGGAATAAGTTGTCGGGTCGAAGGCCGTTTTCCATAAATCGTCATCTCATTTTATCGTCCAAGTCTCTGATGTTTAGGGGTATGTTTGGGAGGGGGTTTTGGGAGGGAAAGTGAGGGGAGGACATATTTTTCAATTCTAAATTGAAGAAGCTATAAAATAAAATGTCTCTAAACATAAATCAAATGTGATAAAAAATGTTATATTGATATCTATTAACTTGTTCTTTTAATTTTTTAAAATCTCAAATACATATTAAAATATCGACAAATCTTTTTCAAGCCCTCCCCTCCCTTCCCCTCGCAAAACCCTCTCCCAAACATACCCTAGGGTTTCGTTGCTGAACCTTTCAATGTACTCTCTCAGGGTTTAGTTCTCCCCTTGGTGGATTGCCTTGAGCACCTTCTTCGGTTTCAGCTTCACCCTCAAATCTGTAAAACGGGCGGACAATAGCTTGACGAACTGAGATCGGGAGGATATTGAGTTCGGTTGGAGGCCACGGTACCAGTCTAGCGCCACCTTGGAGAGAATCAATGGGAAAATTTTACACTTGACTTCGTCTTCAGCATTTCAGTAACGGGGCATCAGGTCAAAATAGTCAAGGTGATCATCGTGATCCCCTGCACCATCATACATGTTGGGCGGTTGCTCCAAGGATTTTGGGATAGCGTACTCGGCTATTCGTCAAGAAAATGGCTCGCGACGAGATGAACCCGGGCGCTTTGAGTTTTCCACCGGGGAGGGGGCACGTCGATCCTTCCTAATCGGTGACCTTCGATGTCTACCCGATGCTCGCTTTGTTTTCTGAGGTAACCTTCCTCGGCCATGAGCACGATGATGCGGTGATGGAACATCTAGTTAGTGAGCATGTGTGTGTATGTGTTAGCCCCATGAGGTTAGAAAGGGCTGTACCTTGGTTTAATGTGGGGGTGCGCCTAGTAAGTCATGTGTGTCGTATCATATATACAGCGAGACTGTGCTGCGGTCGATACTGGCGCCAAAATTTCTCTATTTTATGTTTTTTTGTTTTTCTGACTTCTTTTATATATATATATATATATAGAGAGAGAGAGAGAGAGAGAGAGAGAGAGAGAGAGATTTTAATGTTTTTTATTTTTTTTAAAAGGTAGTTCTTAGTTTATTTTTTCCTCATTCATTTATTATTTACATACTTTTTATTTATGATTCCTATTTGAGCTAGCCATGAGTTTTATCTTTTTTTTTTACTATTTTCACCGCTTTAAGAAATTAATTTATATTGAAACTTGTTTTCCTTATAATTCTTAGAAGTGCATTTTTCCTAACCTCAAATATCTACTCAATATATTTAGTTTATATACTACAAAAATTACAAAGGAAAAATCAATTTATATTTACATTTCTTCTTTTGTTTATTTTTTCTAAAATAACATTTTTGAACCTACAATATATATTCATTGCATTTACTTCGGTCCCTATGCAAATAACAAAGCCCATGACAACTTTGTCATACCCTAATTTTGTCCGATCAATCAAAATCCAAAAAGTTCTTATTTTCATTGTGTCACGTATCATTTTAAACGCGCGTGTTTTTGGCACTCTCGTGCAAAGATTTGTTTCGATGCTCACTTTATTTTATTTCGTTATTGTTATTATTAGTCTATTGTTATTGGTGCAAAAAAAATAAGTGAAGAAGCTGAATAGTCAAAGGTTTTTTATGATATATAATATAGTTTTTTTTACACATATAAACCAAAAGAAAAAAAAAGCAGCAAAAGATAAATAGTACAAAATTAAAAATACAAAATTTCAAAAAAAGAAAAGGGGGCGTAGCAGCTGCTGCTGGCTGCCCTAGCTAGGGTTTCTCCTTGGATGCTGTCCTTCCTCCATTGTCAGCTATTGTCCTTTGCCCATTCAAATAGTTGTCTTTTTGCTGACTCAAATGGTGCTGTCCTTTGCGCCCTTGACTGTCCTTTCTCTCCTCACCACAGCACCCTAAATTTGCCCTAATTGCTGTCCTTTTTGACTCCTTGGCACCTCATCAATCCACCTATAAATATCAAAAAAGTAAGGCAAAAATGGTGTGTTTAACTTGCACTTATGCCTCAGGTGCAATGTTCGATTCCCACGGAAGGCAAAAATTCTACAAGGGGGGTAGAGAAGACCGTGATGTAATAGTGCTGGGGTGGCCAATGCGTTGGACCTGGGCTGTTACACACCGTCCCAAAGTACCTTGACAATAGGAATTGATCTCGTCCGGAGCGCTTTCTCGCCACGTTCGATGATCCTGACTGGAGTAGGTTGATAAGATAAATCTGGTCTGATGTCAATCGTCTCATAACTCAATGGTTGCCTCGGATCGGGGATATACTTCCTAGACAATGTTGGAGGCAATGCAATGCGATATGCTACTGGCCCAACTCGCTCGACAATTTGGAAGGGTCCAATATATCGAGGACTGAGCTTCTTCGTTCGCAATGCAATACCGGTACCAATGGTTGGAGATAGCCTCAGAAATACATGATCTCCTTCTTCAAACTCTAGAGGCCTTCTTCTTTTTATCGGCGTAACTCTTTTGCTGACTCTGAGCGGTCTTCATCCTTTCTCTAATCTGACGGATCTTCTCCGTATTCTCACGAACTAAATCCGGTCCCAACAATCTCTGCTCACCTACGTCCCACCAACACAGTGGTGTTCTACACTTCCTTCCATACAATGCCTCATATGGTGCCATTCTGATACTAGAATGGTAACTGTTGTTGTTGTTGTGCGAAAAGTAGATGTGCAAGTATACACAATCGCAACAAGTAATATAATGACAAATAGAGATCGTTTCCACAGGGATTGGAGTTAATCTAGTAGTCTAAGTAATTAGCAAATTAGTGGAACATGTTAAGTGACAAATAAAAGTGTGGAGTTGTAAACATAATGGTTTATAATTAAACAGTATTGAATTGAAAGTAATTAAGAGTGAGTTGGATGGCTCATTTGTATGTAAATTCCCAAGAGTAGTGTTTTATAATATGAGACGCTGTAGCGTTAAGCGCTGTAGCGTTACAGAATCATTAGACGCTGTAGCGTTATGGTGGCGTGCCTTTCAGTCACTATCGTCAGGGCTATGTTACAAGACTCCTATGTCTAGGCTCTAAATAAGTTTTACCCCTGTATATTAAGTTCATACAGCAATTACCTTATGAACTATTACTCCCCTATGTCTAGGGTTAAGCACACTTCATTTAAATGTCTTTAAATGGTTTTTCATTCATATCATTCATTGAGCTCTCTTCGTGAACCATGTCTGTACCCACAAAGCCTCCTTATTCTAGTTGATCATTCCCAAAACAAGGTTGAAAGCATTATAACGCAAGGAATGAAACGCAAACATCATAATATTATATAAAAGCTACTCAAGGTTCATTACAAACTAAGAGAAATCCAACTACAAAGTGATTTAGCTCATAACAAGCTTCATCAACACAATATAAACAAACAAGCTTATATTACCGTGGGTAGAAAAGAGGAGAATGGTTGCAAAAGATGCACTCCAAGAATCCCAAGTCATATACGTTGGATGAAGCTATGGCGTGAGCAAACCTTGAATGAAATCTAAAAACTATACTAAAAGTAAAAGCTTCAAGAGTGGAATAACAATGGAGGAAGACTAAATTGTCAATATAGTTTTCTCTATGTTAAAACTCTCTCTATCTTCGTGTGTGTCTAGCTAATGAAGATGATGAACTAGATATTCTCCTCAATAGATATTATCCTAATTAGATATTATCCATAAAGCTACTTTTCAAAAAGGTGTGATGATTAAAATCACCAACTATCACATGGGCTTCAATTAGGAGGCGCCAAGGGTATTATTGCACCCACTTGGAGGTCAAAATGTCATGCTGAGAAGAAGAGGATCAGATTGATGACTCATCATTCAGCAAGTGGCTTCACAAATATCCAAGTGGTCCACGCTCCTTAGCACTGTATCGCTTACTGCTGGCCTACCGCTGCAGCACTCAGGCAAAACATCAATATATTCACAAAGGCACCTATTATGCCCAATATTTAGGAATTCAAGTCTAAACTTATATTTATACAATCAATCACATATTTACATATTAAAGCACTAAATTTACTTGAGAACACACTTTGATTTTCGTATTAAGAGCATAAATAACACATATAAATATGAGTTATCAGTTGTATGAAAATTCCACCAACGGAAGATGATCCTCCCATCGGCCTCCGCTGTCAAGTACACATGCTCTCAGCATATCCTCCAATGTCTGAATTGTTCTCTCGGTCTGTCCGTCTGTCTGTGGGTGGTAAGCGGTGCTAGCACACACCGTTGTTCCCAATGCCATATTCAGTGATCTCCAGAATCGTGATGTAAACTTGGGATCACGATCACAGATGATACTAGTAGGAATTCCATGCAGCTTCACAATATTTTTGAGATACTCCTCTGCTAACCTGGCAACCTTGTGATTCGAACGCACCGGAATAAAATGAGCGGACTTGGTCAAGCGATCCACCACTACCCAAATAGAGTCATTTCTGGCTTGGGACCGTGGCAACCCCATGACAAAATCCATAGAAATGCTTTCCCATTTCCATTCTGGTACATTCAACGGCTGTAACTGACTGGCTGGCTTTGGTGCTCTATCTTGACCCTTTGACAAGTCAAGCATCGAGACACAAATTCTGCAACTTCCACTTTCATACCTAGCCACCAATACAACTGCTTCAAATCTCGATACATCTTGGTAGACTCAGGATGTATTGAGAACTGACTCTTATCAACCCAGAGAGTGTGAGAAGTGGGTATCAAACAATGCCTAATGAAATGAAACCAAGCACTGGCCTCATCACAAAGGTATCTCTTCAAAATTTTGAATTCATTCCCATGGTCGCCTCTTCGCTCCCAAACAGCTCCTTCAACACATATCCTTTCTTTGATTTCAACCATCTCTGCCACTCCGTAAGTCTTTTGCTTCACCTCAACTGCCTTGCCATAGTAACCTAGCCCAAAGTAGTCATTTATGACTCTTACACCAAATTTGACTTCTTCACCTCGAACGATGGATGTGCTTGAAAGTTCTCCATCGGTTCTTTCAACGATTCCTTTATAAAAGTCATGCACCAGAGTTGCAATGTATTCCTTTCTGTGAACTACAAATTTCTGCCATCCCAATGCTGCCACTGTTGCGATAAAGTCAGGATTTGGGTTTTCCAAGCTGAATCCCCTTTCTGGCAGCAAGGCTTTCTTCTTTGAAGAAATGGGGATTTCTGGAATTGGAACTGAGGAAGAACTTGGGTTGACATTCTTTCCTTTACCAGATGATTTTACTGCAGCTTGCTTGGTTTTTGTCATGGTGATTGAATGAGTTTTCTGGAGAGTGGGGGATTTGAGATTTGAGATTTGGGATTTGGGAGAAGGGATAAGATTGCGGTTTCTGAAAGTGTATGAATGTGGTTTTGATGATTGTAACTGGTGTGTGTTCATTGGGGAGGTTTTATGGGAAGTTGAGAAGTAGGTGGTGGCGTGGGTTTGGGAAAAAGGGGTAACCGTTGGAAGTGACGTCATGGTCACTTTGGCAGTCACGTCTCAAAAAAAATCATTTTTATTAAAAATTGTTTCGTTTGAAAACTGCTTGACTCATTTTCTTTTCTTTTTTTTTTCATTTAAAACTTTACCCAGGCAGCGAACGTGACAACATCCTAGACACGCAGAGACGTTATAACGTTTATACTACTTCAGCTCCCCGTCCTGCACAAAACAAAAATTTAAAGACACAAAATTGCTGGTTAGTTAAAACCATTGGGTTGCCTCCCAAGAGCGCTTGCTTTAAGAGTCTTCAGCCAGACTATCCCCTTTTTTGAATTCAGGGGTTGTTGAGAGCCACTGTGGTCTTGTCCCTAACCACATGTTCTCCATGGTAATGCTTCACTCTTTGGCCATTGACTTTGAAAATGGAATTAGTTTTCTCATCAAACAGGTCCACAGCACCATGAGGGTAGACTTTTACTAGCTTGAAAGGTCCTGACCATCTTGATTTTAACTTCCCAGGGAACAACTTTAACCTTGAATTAAACAACAAAACTGATTGTCCTTCTACTAGCTCCCTTCTTTGAATTTTCTGATCGTGCCACTTCTTGGTTCTCTCCTTATACATTTTTGAATTCTCATAGGCAGTGTGCCTGAATTCATCTAGCTCATTTAGTTGAAGGAGCCTTGCTTCTCCAGCCTTTGAATGATCTAAGTTCAGTTGCTTCAGTGCCCAGTGAGCTTTGTGTTGGAGTTCAATGGGCAGGTGACAAGCTTTTCCGAAGACTAACTTGTATGGTGACATGCCCAGTGGTGTCTTAAATGCTGTCCTGTACGCCCACAATGCATCATCAAGGTGCAGGGACCAATCCTTCCTGTTTGGACCAACCATCTTCTCAAGTATTCTTTTAATTTCTCTGTTGGAAATTTCTGCTTGACCACTTGTCTGTGGGTGATAAGCTGTAGCAATCTTGTGCTTCACTCCGTACTTAGCCAATAGGTTCTCAATCAGCTTGTTACAGAAGTGAGAGCCTTCATCACTGATTATAGCTCTTGGAGTACCAAATCTTGTGAAGATGTTTTGCTTAAGGAATTTGCTGACTGATTTGGCCTCATTATTGGGCAATGCAATGGCTTCCACCCATTTTGACACATAATCCACAGCTACCAAAATGTATAAATTTCCATGAGACATAGGAAATGGCCCCATGAAGTCCATTCCCCAGACATCAAACAGTTCCACTTCAAGGATATTTGTCAATGGCATTTCTTGCTTATTTGAGATGTTTCCAGTTCTTTGGCATTTATCACAGCTTTTCACTAATTCATGAGCATCTTTGAAGAGTGTTGGCCAATAGTATCCTGACTGTAACACCTTTGCTGCAGTTCTGGTTCCTCCAAAATGTCCTCCATAAGGTGATGCATGACATTGTTGTAATACATGGAGTTGTTCCTCTTCAGCAAGGCATCTCCTAAGCAACTGATCTTGACACATCTTATACAGATAGGGTTCATCCCAAAAATAGTGCTTCACGGTGTGGAAGAATTTTTTTCTTTGCTGATGGTTGAAATCCACAGGCACAATCTTGCTGACTAGGAAGTTAACTATATCAGCATACCAGGGAGCAGTAGCATCAGACGTTATAACGTTTGAAGAAATTGTCATAGACGTGGTAACGTCTTCAGCTACTGTGGCTACTGTCAGCAGTTTTTCATCAGGGAAATTTTCTTTTATCTCTTCTGCACCTGTACCTGCATCAACATTCTCAAGCCTAGAAAGATGATCAGCAACTTGGTTCTCCACCCCCTTTTTATCATGAATTTCCAAGTCAAATTCTTGGAGGAGGAGAACCCATCTAATGAGTCGTGGCTTTGCATCTTTTTTAGAAATCAAATACTTGATGGCTGAGTGATCAGTAAAAACAATAACTTTTGCACCCACCAAGTATGATCGAAATTTGTCAAAAGCAAATACAACAGCCAGTAACTCTTTCTCAGTTACAGTATAATTTAACTGGGCATCATCTAAGGTTTTACTAGCATAATAGATAGAGTGAAAAATTTTGCCATACCTTTGACCCAATACAGCCCCTACAGCGTAGTCACTTGCATCACACATTAATTCAAATGGTTTGGACCAGTCAGGAGTGACTATCACAGGAGCTGTTACAAGGGCAGTCTTCAATTTCTGGAAGGCTTCATGACAATGCTCATCAAAGTTGAAGACGTTATCACGTTGCAGCAGCAGACACAAAGATTTGGAAATTTTTGAGAAATCCTTGATAAACCTTCTGTAAAAACCAGCATGCCCTAAGAAACTTCTAATACCTTTGACAGTGGTAGGTGGAGGTAATTTGTCAATAACATCAATTTTTGCTTTATCAACCTCCAACCCTTTCTTTGAAATCTTGTGCCCTAAAACAATTCCCTCTTGAACGATAAAGTGGCATTTCTCCCAGTTGAGTACTAAGTTGGTTTCTTCACACCTTATTAAGACTCCTTCTAAGTTATCCAAGCATGCCTTGTATGAGTCTCCATAGACTGAAAAGTCATCCATGAAAACTTCCATGGATTTTTCAATAAAATCTGAGAATAAAGCCATCATACACCTCTGGAATGTTGCAGGTGCATTACACAACCCGAATGGCATCCTTCTGAAGGCAAAGGTACCATAAGGACAAGTGAATGTGGTCTTCTCTTGGTCCTCAGGCACAATAGCTATCTGGTTATATCCTGAGTAACCATCGAGGAAACAATAGAATTCTTTGCCTGCAAGTCTATCCAACATCTGGTCAATAAATGGCAGAGGAAAATGGTCCTTCTTGGTTGCTTTGTTCAGCTTCCTGTAGTCCATACATATTCTCCATCCAGTCACTGTTCTTGTTGGAATCAACTCATTTTTGTCATTGGTCACCACAGTAACTCCACCATTCTTTGGTACACATTGAACTGGGCTCACCCATGAGCTATCACTAATTGGATAAATGATTCCTGCGTCTAACCATTTGATGATTTCCTTCTTGACCACCTCTTTCATTATCGGGTTCAATCGCCTTTGTCCTTCAATGCTGTTCTTTGCATTCTCTTCTAAGACAATTCTGTGCATACAGATTGTGGGACTGATACCCTTGATATCTGCCATTTGCCAACCAATGGCTTTCTTGTGCCTTTTCAAGGTGCTAATGAGATCACTTTCCTGCTCTTGTGAGAGATTAGAAGAAATGATCACAGGTAAAGAATCATTTTCCCCTAAAAAGGCATACTTCAGGTGATCGGGCAACACCTTCAATTCCAGAGTGGGTGGTTCTTCAATGGATGGTACTATCTTCTTGAGATTGGAGTCTTCTTGCCCCAAAGATTCATACTTCTTTGTCCACGCCCTGGGTACAGGGGAGTCAGACGTGACAACGTCTGTGGTTGATGTTGTAACGTTTAACGGATCAGCTTCTTCTGATAACAACTCTTGAATCTCATCATTGCCCAGAATCTTCTCCAAGTGGTCATTATCTTTATTGAATTGCTTTTGAACCACATGGTCAAGGGCAACCACAAAGGAACATTCCTCTGTGTTAGGTTCTGGATACTTGAGTGCGTTGAGGACGTTGAACTTGACTTCTTGGTCATTGACCCTCATGATTAATTCTCCTTTCTGCACATCGATGAGTGTCCTTCCAGTGGCTAGAAATGGTCGCCCCAAGATGATAGGAACTTCCTTATCTGCATCGAAATCTAAAATAACAAAGTCCACTGGAAAAACAAATTTGTCAACTTTAATCAAAACATCTTCTAATATGCCTTCAGGATAAACTCTACTTTTGTCAGCTAATGTAAGACTTAAAGAAGTAGGTCTGGCAGTTCCTATACCAAGTTTTTCATAAATGGACTTGGGCATCAAGTTAATACTTGCCCCCAAGTCGCATAAAGCTTTGCCAAGGTAAAAATCTCCAATGGAGCATGGTATAGTAAAACTGCCAGGATCTTTCAGTTTTCTAGGGAGTTTATTCTGCATGATTAAGCTACATTCTTCAGTTAAAGCAATAGTTTCAAACTCCCCTAGCCTTTTTCGTTTGGTGATGATATCCTTTAGGAACTTGGCATAGTTTGGCATCTGCTGTAGAGCTTCAACCAAGGGAAGGTTTATGTGTAGCTGTTTTAGCATCTCCATGAACTTGCTGAATTGCTTGTCTTCATGAGCTTTCTTTAGTCTTTGAGGGTAGGGAGGAGGAGGATATTCAGGTACAAGCTTAGGAACAGTCTTGATTCCTGGTTCAGAGCTAGACGTTGTAACGTCTGGCTTAGACATCACAATATCTGGAATATTCTTCTCTTTTTCTCCACCTTTGTTTTTCTCTTTTTCCTTGTCTGGCACCTCAGATTCCTTAGGCATAGATGGTTCTGGATATTCAGTGCCACTTCTTAATGAGATAGCATTTACCTGTGCATTCACCACATCTTTACCATTTGACTTTGATGAAGATGGTGTTTCAGTTGTGGATGGAAGAGATCCATTCTGTCTTTGAGTAAGAGCTGAGGCTATCTGTCCAATTTGGTTCTCCAAAGTTTTGATTGAAGACTCATGGGTCTGTAAGGTCGCCCTACAATCACTTATGAAAGTTTTCATCAAGGCTTCCAAATTGTTGTTGTTGTTATTCTGCGTATACTGCTTTTGTTGTTGAGGGGGAAATCCTGGGGGTATTGCAGGAGCAGCATCGCTAGTATTCAAAGAATTGTTGTTCTTCCAACTAAAATTTGGGTGATTTCTCCAATTTGAATTGTAAAAGTTGGAGAAGGGACTGTTACCTTTGTTATATGATACAAAGTTTACAGACTGAGGGTTATGGGGACACTCTTCATAGACATGCCCTCCTTCACAATATACACACACTACTCCCCCAGATGGTGTTGGTTCAATAGCTGCAGCAGTCTGTGGTTCAGACGTTGCCACGTTTGGGGTACTCAAGTTTTTAATCATGTTGGTCAGAGAAGCAACCTGAGCAGAAAGGGCAGTTACTTCACTTATCTCATGGACACCAGCCTTCTTTCCGGGAGTGAATCTATCAGAAGGCCAATGGGCATTGTGAGTGGCTATGTCTTCAATAAGTCTGCATGCCTCAGAGAAAGACATGTTTAGTATGACACCGCCTGATGAAGCATCAAGTATAAGCCTGGTAGGTTGATCTAGTCCATTATAAAAAGTCTCCATTTGAATAACTACGGGAATGCCATGGTGTGGGCACATTCTTAGTAATTCCTTCCATCTTTCCCAAGCCTCAAATAATGATTCCCCTTCTCTTTGTTTGAAGGAAGTGATGTCATTTCTTAACTTGGCATTTTTGTTGGGAGGGAAGTATTTTCCAAGAAATTTCTCAGCTAGCTCATCCCAAGTGTGAATTGAATTTGGCTCTAAGGAGTTCAACCAATTCTTGGCCTTATCCTTAAGAGAATATGGAAATAGCTTCAGTCGGAAGGCATCTTCTGAGACTCCAGGGATGACAAAGTTGCTACACACATCCAAAAATTGCCTTAGATGTGCATAAGGATCTTCTCGAGGAAAACCCCCAAATTGCCCTGCAGTCTGCAGCATTTGGAACATCATTGGCTTGAATTCAAAGTGACCAGTATGAATAGGTGGTCTTGCGATGCCTGTTTGTAAATGGGCAGGATTGAGTACGGCATAATCACGCATAGGCCTGTCTCTGTCATTGACCATGTCTTGTGGCCCTGCATTGATGAGTTGCTGTCTCTGCCAGTGTTCATCATCAACATAGGTTTCTGTATGAGTTTGTGGTCCACGACCACGTCCTCCAGCATCAGAGTGCCTTCCTCCTCTTGGAGTGCGTCCACCTCTAGAGCTTCTACCACCAGTACCATGTTCAGACATGATTGGTGGCTGAAATTGCTGTTGTTGTTGCTGCCTTCTTAACCTTTGTTGTCTCCTTAGTCGCCTGAAGGTTCTTTCAGGTTCTGGATAGAATTCAGGTTCAGATCCACTCCCTGGTTCTGTTGAACTAGAGCTTGAACTGGAACTAAGCATACGCTGTAACGTTTACCTGTTCACTCACAAAAACAACAAACAACACAGCAGGATTTTTTTCACCTAGTGTTTTAATTCTTGTTGAACAATAAAAGTTAAATACAATCCCCGGCAACGGCTCCAAAAACTTGTTGGCGCTCGTGTGTTCGTCGCAATGTCAGTGCAAGTATACACGTCGTACAAGTAATAAAGTGGATAAAAGTAAGAGATCGTTCCCACGAGGATTGATTAACTTTCAGAATTCAAGTCTTTAAAACACAAGTGAAACAAGTAACAAATCGGCACTAAAAGTTGGTATCAAGACTAATAACATAAATAAAGCAAGTGAACAAGAAGTGGTTGTGAATATGGAATAGTATGAGTTGGATTGCTGCATGCAAGTAAATCTCCTCTAGTCAGACGTTATAACGTTTACACGTTATTACGTACAAATGCTATGTTGTATAGATGTTATAACGTTTGAACGCTGTTGCAAAAGAGCTGTGCTTTTCAGTCACAAAACGTCAGAGCTTCAAGTACTAGAATTCCTATGTCTAGGTTCTAAGTAGGCCTACTCCTGTATTTTAAGTTCCCACAGCAATGTCCTATGAACTATTATCCATTCTATGTCTAGACTTAGATAAAAATGCCTAAATGTCTTTAGTGCACCTTTTCATTCACATAAATCTTTGAGTTCTTTTCATAGACCATGTCTGTACCTATGAATCTACTTATTTTAAGTGATCAGTTCAAAACAAGTTTGGAAATATTAACATGCAAAGATTTAAAACGCATAATCATCAATACTTCATAACATTAAACTAGAGGTTCATTACATGCAAAACAACAACCCAACTACCAATGTTTAGCTCATGATGAGCATCCTTACAGAAATAAGAGGAGTTAAAATCCAAATACCGTACATAGAGAAAAGGAGACTAAACGCAAAAGATACGCCTAGGTGGCCTTCCTTCATGCACGCTGTAAAGACGTTACAACGTCTGAGCCTTACAGTAATGGTTGCGAATGAAGATGGAACTTGGGGCCTTGAGAAAATTTTAAAAATGAAGAAGTCTGTGTCCAGAACTTCTTTTAGAAAAACTATCTCTGAAAAATGGAGGAAGGTGGATGATGAATGGAGTCGTCTCTTGTCCGCATGGTGCACCCTTGCCTTTTTGTAGAGAGAGAATAGCCATGGTCAAAAGAGGGTCACATGCTTGCTGATGTCATTCCCCACCTTCCAAGTTTGCTTGCGAGTTGACTCTGCCCTGAAGTGACACCGCACTGCTACAGTGCGTCAGCCGCGTCAGCGCTGAGGAGAGAGAATATCTTCTTCATTTCCAGATCTTTGACCATCACTACATGCGCGCCAAAATGAGATATTATTTTCTTGCTCTGCTGCCCTTCTTCAGACGTGATGAGAGACGTTGCCACGTTTGGATTACTGCACAAACACAAGAAGCATCAAAACGCTCACAAAGGCGCCAATTGGCACCAAAATGCCTAGAACTTGTAATTTAGCCCCTTTCTAACTAAAAGCAATAAACTAACAGAAACTTTACTAGAAACAACCTACTATTGCCAGAGAACTTGCATGATTTAACTTTGAATAAGTATAAATAACTCATATAAATATGAGTTATCACTACCCTCAGCAACAGTCTTAATGGAAATTGGTTGAGGCAAGGGAGTTAAAGCCAGTCCCAACGGATCAACACAGATTTGAGATATAAAACAATGAGTCGCACCCGAATCATATAAAATACTAACGGAGTTATAGAAAAGAGATCCCATACCCCTTAGTAGATTATCTGATGGTGTGACTTTCTGGGCATCCAAAGTGTAGACTCTTCCATGAGTAGTAGTAGCAGGGGTATCTTCCTAGTTCTTCTTCTTCGATGGGCAATTACTAGCATAATGGCCCTCTTTCTAGCAGTAGTAGCACTGGTTCGATCCCATCTGACACTTACCCTGGTGGTACCTTCCAGAGTTGGAACATGAACTGAACTTTTGGGAGTTAGACGACTGAACTGCTTCCCCTTGTTGGAGTTGTACCTAGGACCCATCTGACTGTTGGACGATCCAACATTCTTCTTATTCTGATTAAATACTTTTCTGCTTGCATACAACCTCTTCAAATCACTTTCAGCTATATGAGCTTCTTGAACCATGGCTGCATAGTTGGTATATGCAAAAGAACTT
Organism: Astragalus membranaceus; assembly: GCA_039519185.1. Lineage (NCBI taxonomy): Eukaryota > Viridiplantae > Streptophyta > Magnoliopsida > Fabales > Fabaceae > Astragalus > Astragalus membranaceus. The sequence goes on from CM076848.1 coordinate 33,563,398, forward strand.
AGACTTTGAGAAATGTCTTCCCTTAACCCATACTTGTACCTGTCAGTCTTCCACCTGTCATTGGGAACATACCCAGCCAAACCGAAAAAATCGTACAGTTCCTCAAATTTGGTCGTGTATTGGTGTTAAGATTTCAGCAAGTGTACTGAAACGTTGCAAGTAATAGTAAAAACGGTAAGACCGGTCGTATCCACAGGGATTGCGTGTTGTTAACAATGGCTAAGTATTAACTCTTAGAGGTGAAAATTGAATTAAGTTGAAATTATAGTAGCCGTGAAATAAAGTGTTTGCTTAACAAAGCAAGAAAAGCGATTAAGGATCGAATCCTCTCCCCTCACCTATCACATGAACCTTCAGTTAATTTCAAGTTGTTTATTCAATATACCAGATTCAGTTCACTAATATATGTTAAGGACAATTCCTTGCCTCAAAACCCCTTTTACCTAATTGAGATACCCTAATTCCTTAGGTGATTCATGCCAATAGGTAAAGCATTAAGCCCTAGAACTATAGAGTTCACAAACCTATGGTTCCATATTCCTATGACAACAAGTATGTGATCTAGACCCCCAATTTCAAGCCTACAAACCCATATTCATATGGTGATCATAAACCCTAAATCATTAAAACTATCATATGTAGTAATAAAGCATTAAACATAGAGGTCTAGACATATGATAAATCAACAAACAACTGAATTAACCATAACAAAGTGTTCAATTGATAGGTTTGGGGAGAATCATCTCTCCCTAATCTGAGAAATTTAGTTACACATGATCAGAGAAGTACAAACTAAGATAAAATAGACAATACAAGTGAAGGAAGTCATGAGAAGCTTCAAACCCTTGTTCCCAAGTGTCTGGAAGCCTCCAAATTCGCCTCTCTCAGCTGCTCTAAACCTTGGTTGCGCTCCAATGGATCCTCCTCCGAAATTTCGCTGAAAAATCCTTAAAAACCCTAATTTTTACGCGCCATCGCGACGCGACCCGCATCCGTCGCGACGCGAAAACTTCCAGAAACAAATCCTGCGAAATACTTCTGCTGCGTCGCGACACAACACCTCTTGGTCGCGACGCGAAAAGTTTCAGTAACCAATTCTTCCAATTCCTGCTGCATCACTAGGCAATTGTCTGGTTCGCTAGCTGATGCCACAACAACTTGGAGGTCTTCAATTAGAGTATAACACCAGAAATGCTGGAAATTGCTTACAATTGACTTCCTAATACATTTGATCTAAACTATGCTAATTCCCCTGATAATGACAGAATTACAATCAAACTCATGCAGATTTGGTTCTAAAATTGAGCAACTTATATCATATGACAGAGAGTCAACACAACCCCAAACTTAAACTTTTGCTTGTCCTCAAGCAAACATTCAATTCAGGCTGTGGCTATTTTTTTTAAATTAGCTGTCACACATTCCACACAAACCAGTTAACCACACAGCATATCAAAAATCATCATCAACCTAATACAGTAGCAAGACAACCGAATTGGATAATACAATATCATAAGCAGGCAAGCGTTCTCAAGTTCTCTCTTTTTCACACATCTCACCAATCTCTCTTTGAAGTGTCTAAGGTGGTCACTCAATTCACAATGCCTGCATCATCGTTTCATAGGCTTGAACAAGTTCTATACACATCTATACACATGATACACATACACACTATTTGAGGACTTTCAAGGTTGTAACGGGGCTTAGGTAAGGGTGGATAACATTTGTATAAGTAGGTTACAACTTGGAGTTAGGCCTACTTCTCTCTTTGTCAATTTCAACAATCTCACTCACTTACCTATTTTCCCCAAAGCATTCCACAAGAGAATGAATTATTTACTTATTTATTTATATATAACTTTTTTTTTGAAATATATATATATATTTTTTTCTTTTTCTTTCTTTTCTTTGTATGTTCATTTCTCTTGTATACCACCCCAAACTTAGAATGTTGCTATTCCATGAGCAACCCCAAACTTAGAATTTTTCCCACTCACATACATTTGTCTACCTAACTCCAAGTTAAGAAACAACTAGGCATATGATTTGCTGAAAAATTTAAAAACAACAATTAGGCTCAGAGGGGCTAACAAAGGATAAACAATAATTGGGTGGCTTGAAAGGCTCAGGGGTTCCAAAAATTTGCCACAGTGTGTATGGAAATCACATGCAAGAATGTTAAGTACAAGTTCAAGTTCTGCAAACTAATGCAAGCAAGGAATACACACAATCATGATATAAGTGTTTGGGCTCACCTCACGGTTGGGATTTTAAGAGATGGAACTCGAGAGGACTTGCCCACAAATGATTTCAATCTTCCTCACTTTTTGTCTTGACCACTGACAATACCTGATGATAAAATTTGACACACTAGTAATCACAAGGTAAAATGTAAAACATGTTAAGCAAAATACCACAAATCAACATAATTGAAGCTTCTTTCAAAAAAGAAATTCAGGGAAGTGGTGCCTCAATATCACAGAATAAGTTGTCAATATAGTACAGACCAATCAGAAAATAAAGTCAAACGGGAACGAAAATAAAAACTCAAAACAAGTAATAATGCTAAGGTGAGCCCCCTGCTCAAGGAGAGGAAGAGAGGTGCTCACCAATGAGTTGCCTCCCACTAAGCGCTTCTTTAACGTCACTAGCTGGACGTCTTTTTTTAGACCCTTATGGGTCTCTTAGCATAAGAACCATTTGAGCCTCTTCTACCGCCTTACCACGGTATGGCTTGAGTCGTTGTCCATTTACCTTAAAAGATCTTTTGGACTCTGGCTCTTCCACTTCTATTGCTCCGTACAGTGTCACTTCTTTAACAACAAAGGGGCCCGACCACTTGGATTTCAGTTTCCCTGGAAACAACTTGAGTCTCGAGTTAAACAACAACACTTGTTGTCCAGGGTAAAATTCCTTCCTTGAAATGTGTTTGTCGTGATACACCTTCATCTTTTCCTTGTAGATCTTGTTATTCTCATATGCATGCAGGCGCATCTCCTCTAACCCATGAAGTTGCAGGTTCCTCTTCTCTCCACTTGATGCGGGGTCAAAATTTAGGAATTTCAACGCCCAATATGCTTTATGTTCAAGCTCAACCGGCAAATGACATGATTTGCCATAAACCAATTGGTAGGGGGACATCCCTAAGGGTGTCTTATAGGCTGTCCTGTATGCCCACAGAGTATCATCTAGTTTCACTGCCCAGTCCTTCCTTGCGTTACCCACTGTCTTTCCTAGTATTCTTTTGATTTCTCTGTTTGATACCTCCACTTGACCATTGAACTGAGGGTGATAAGGGGTTGACACTTTATGCCTTACACCATACTTTGATAGTACATTGCTAAGCTGAGTGTTGCAAAAGTGACTACCCCCATCACTGATCAAGACTCTTGGTGTAATATCCCCAATTTTCGCTATTTAAATTATTTGGCGTGAATTATTATATTGTGAATTCTTGTCTTGATTGAAAATAAATTAATTGGATTGGTATATACTAGATTGATTTATTATGCAAATGATGTGCTTAATTAATATTAAATGCATCAAGTTAGAGTGTTGGGGGCTGAAGGGAGTCATTAGGGAGGAAATGTTTAAGTGGAGGGTATTTGTGTCTTTTGCCATGCCCTTTATATACCCATTCAGCTGGAGCAAAACAGAAAAAACCACACTTCATTGTTTTTAGAAATTCAGTAAGATTGAGAGGGAGAGGAGAGGAGAGTGCGAGGAAGAAGAAGAGAGGAGAGTTCCTCAGAAATTCCATGCATGTCTGATCCCCCTCCATAATCAGAATCAGGTTATCCTCCTCTTCCTTTTGCTACCAAAATCGTGGCCACCCTCCACCTCCACCACATTCCACCATTGAAGACCCACCAAGCTCCAATTAATGAAATCAGTGTTGCATGTGAGTTTGATGAGTGTTAGAACCCTTATCAGTCCCTGAATCGCGTATTGGAGCAGTCTAGGAGGCCTGGGTTTCAACTTGTGAGATTCTGGAAACGGTTTGGTTGGAAAGTTCGTGAGTTGCTTGCGTCCTTGTTGTAAAGTCTCGGTGTGAAATCGTTGTTGTCTCCAAAAGGTGAGTTCTATAACTCACTAGGAAAACCATGAATATGTGTATTGTTGTGTTATTGAGTTTGTAGGTGAATTGGAATGGACACGGGAACGATCGGAATAGGAAAGAAAACGCGAAAGAACTGTTTTTCTGCAACACTGTTACTCACGCACGGACCGTGTGCCTTTGGGCACGGGTCGTGCGTGAGATTCTGGAATCACTGGTGCCGTTTTTGAAAACGCGCACGGGTCGTGTGCCAAGGCGCACGGACCGTGCGTATCTCTCTGATGCAACCTTTTGAAATACGTCCTAAGTCGTTCCGATTGGTCCTAAGTCCCTTCCCATCCACTCCCCAAGGTTCCCCTAGGATGGGAACACTGTAATTCTACATGTTTAGATTTGACTGAAGTGGTAGTATTGATCGGGAAGTAATTCGGGATCGGAAAGGGATGACACGATAAATGATAGTCACGCACGGATCGTGTGTATGGGCGCACGGGTCGTGCGTGGTCTTCGGGTTGCCTCTTTTAAAAAGTGTTTTAAACCATTCCGAACGATTCCAATTGCTTTCTAATCCTTCCTTCCACCTTCCCCAATGTTACTATGATTGAATTGCCCTGAATTGCGTGGTAATTGATTGTGATTGGATCCAAATTATGTTAGTACCATACAATTTGTTATGTTTGGATTATGTTCAGGTTAAGTGAATGCTCATGTGATTGACCATTGATTTCATGTTATGAATTTGTGTTTGATGTATTGTGCTGGATTGACTGGTTTAGTAAGATTGATAAGTTAAGTTAGCGAACCTTAGTAATCCATGAGAGATCACTTAATAATTAGACTTAGTTAGTAATTAGATCACCTTAGTAATAAGTTTATGTTCAGTTCAGTTCATTGTTCAGTTATGTTATTATCATGTTTAAGTTCATTGTTGAGTTCAGTTCAGGTATATCATCATATATACCTTTTAGTCGGGGTGACGACCCTATTTAGTTTAGTGTGCTAGGGGAGAGGCAGTCATGAGCCTTATGAACCTAGGCCCCGTTAGGGACCCAGCCGATTAGTGGGGATGGGTTCACCGGAAGCTTATTATGCCAAGTGACCGGTGACACGCTATAACTTTAGTTAGTGTTGTTTCTTGTAACCGGCTTGAGGGTTATGAGGACAACGTTTAGTTTAGTGATGAGTTGCGTCTTGTAACCGGCTTGAGGGTTATAAGGACAACTTCAGTTAGTTAGCCACATGGTCAATTTTGAGGACTATGAGTTAGAATCAGAATAATGAATCAAGCATAATTGAACCGAGAGGTTTAGTAAGGGGTCGCGATAGAACTCACTGAGACAAGTTGTCTCACCCAATCCATTGTTGTTGTTTTTCAGTTAAGCAGGAAAAGATGAAGACCGTGAGGCACGGCTATGAAGATGCTTGAGGAGCAGCCGCTATCTTTATTTCTTTATGTCTTGTATTTCAGTTTCCCTTGTATCTCTGCATTTTGTATTCAGTTTCTTAGATGTACGATGGTACGACTTATGTTTTTAAGTTGTAAATCGCTTCCGCAGACTTTCTATTTTTAGTACTGAACACTAGTTGAGTGGTGTAAGAACGTTTTAAGTATTTTTCATGTTAAGTTATGTAACGCGCTTGATGGTTTTTAGCATCGAGTATTAGTATGTGTTCAGTATTTAAAACATGAAGTACTCTGATGTATGCTGTAACACCCTATTTCTACCCAACATTTTATTCATAAATTATCAGAGTTCTCACATCGAAAGAGTGTCACATTTTTCGTTAACATAAAAATCTGTTTTCCAGAACGTTCTCCAACTTCATTAAACATTTCAGCAGAATCAAAAACATTAAAGTTAATCTCCACAATCAACTAAGTTCGCAACGTGACTAGTCATAAAGACGTAGTTCAAACTCAACAAATAAATGGTTCAACAAAATAACGTAAGCGTCCCCCCCGAGTGCTACGTATCAGAGCGGACGACACCAACTAAAAGAAGACTAAGGTCTTCACTCGAGCTCACCTATAAAGATAAACCACAAAAGGGGTGAGATTCCATACATTATAAGGAGTGTATGAAAGACCACATATAGGATTCAGAATATCATATAACCACAGTATACAATCATTTCCCACGAAGTCAACCAAGTTAACAACGTAGGGGTATAACAGTCATTATCATCAGTCAACATTAGAACACATATAAACATTACAGCAATAACATAACGACATCAACGGCAAGTTACTCAACATCAATAACGGCATATCACTCGTCAATAACAATGATCAAAACACCACGCCCCAAGGGGCGATTCAACAACGCAATCAACACAACAACAATCAGCACTACAACAAGCAACATCACAACAATCAACACAACAACAATCAACACGACAGGCGATCCATCACCGCATCATCGTCACTAAACACCGACTCAACACACAAGTTTTACAACACGTCACAGTCATGAAAATGCATGGAAGTGCAACCCACACGTGGGTATATGCATGATGGTACCATACTCGTCATAATAAGCCACTATGGGCACACCGTCACTGCTTCTCGTCATAATTAAGCCACTATGGGCACACCGTCACTAAGAGGCCGAAGCCTATTCGTCATGAGAGGCCGAAGCCTATTCGTCATAATATGCACACGCTATGAGACACTATGGACACATGTGCAAACACCAAAATCACTCACTTGTAATACTCGTCATTGTCATCATAAAACACACTCATCAAGCGAACTCGTCATGTTCGTCACAATTTAATTCAACATCATCATGAAACATCATATTTAAAGTTTGCGTAACAACTTCTTTAAAATTTGAGAAACAACACTTCTTATTTGCGGGGAAAACATCATATCATAACTGAGGAAAATATCCCATTATAATTCGGGAAAATATCACATTTTCTTACTCAAAGGACATCACATTTCATTTGAAAAACATCACCATTTTTAATACGGAAACTTCACATTTAAATAGAGGAAAACAGCAACAGCAACATTATTTTATTTATAAAACAGCAGCCTTTTTAATCAAAAGAAAACAGCAACAGCAACATCATTTTATTTATAAAAACAACAGCACCCTTTCTTGTTAGAAATTACAGCAACAGCACATATTCTTTTTGAAGAAAACAGCAACAGCATGTGTTTATTTTTAAGAAAAACAGCACTCTTCCTTGTTAGAAATTACAGCAACAGCACATATTCTTTTTGAAGAAAAACAGCAACAGCATGTGTTTATTTTTTAAGAAAAACAGCACTCTTCCTTGTTGGAAATTACAGCAACATACACATATTCTTTTTTTTTTTGAAGAAAAACAGCAACAACATGTATTTATCTTTGGAGAAAAACAGCACCCATAGTGCGATTTTGTGGAGGAAAAACAGTCCCTCTTTCATAAAAAAAAAAAACAGCAATATACACTTTATCACCACATCAATAATCCATCAAACAACATCAAATAATCGTCAAGAACATCACCAAATAATCATCAAGAACATCCTCAAATAATCATCAAGAACATCATCAAATAATCCTCAAGAACATCACCAAATAATCAATCAAGAACATCACCAAATAATCCGATTCTCTCTCAATCCTACATCAATTCATGTCCATTTCGCAACAACACCCACAACCCCACAAAACCCCAATCACATATTCAATTATATCATAGGTCTACGATTTTTTTTTTTTCAACAAGTAGTCACACAAGATCACACATCCTTTATTTATTTATATAACATGTCATTCAAGATTCAAGCATCAATAGCATAGATTTACGATTTCCAACAAGTGGTCACACAAAAATCACACATCCTTTATTTATTTATATAACATGTTATTCAAGATTCATGGCAAACAAGTGATTAGATGAAACCCCAAACCCACACATGAAATCCCTCATAGACACCCTATAATGGATTAAATCCCACCCTTACCTTAGATTAGGAGATCACACCCTAGCTTTCCTTCTCTTTCCTTGAGATCACGTTTTCCCTCTCTCTTCTTTCTCCATTGGAGCGCTAATCCTCCTTCCTTTTCCTTCCTTGGAGCCGCCAACCCCTTCTCACTTTCTCTCAAATTCGCACTTCTCTTTTCTCCTTGCACAAAAATGAGGCTAAACCTTAATTTTTAGCTATATATATGCCTAGGGTTGGATAAGTGGGTCATGGGCTTTTCACCTAACACATGCGCATACTCCCTGGGCCAAAACACTCCAACTTACTAATACTAGCCCTCATGGTCTAACCCACTCTAACATATAATTATTTTAATTATTCTGCCACACAAGACCACCAATTAATTAATAGATAACTAGTTAATCAAACAATTATTTTTCCCTCCACCTAAACCTTATTTAATTAAAATCTATCATATAAATCTAATAAGATTAAGCCACAAATAGACCAATAAATATTTAATTAAATTGGGGTGTTACATATGCCAGCAGTGCGCTTCGGTAATTTCTACAAGTTAGAAATTAACGGGGTGTTACAATTGGTATCAGAGCAGTTCGACCTAGTCGGACTTAGAATCATGAGTCTCTTAAGTCCTCTAAGTGTGATTCCTCTTAGTATGCTATTAGACGTTTAGCCTGATCAACTAAACACTTTGTGCATATTTCGCAGAATCATGGCTGGTGGAAGTAGGAGAAGTGTCCCTGTTGATCCAAATACCGAATGGATGCAGAATGTCATCGAGACGCAACAGAAGATGATGAATGACATGATGCAAATGCAGCAGCAACAGATGGCTCAAATGGCCCAAATGCATCATGAGATGATGAATCAACAGCAACCGAATGTTCAACAACCTCCTCTGGAAGATCCGAATAGGGCTTACTTTCGTTTCCAGAAAATGAATCCCCAAAGTTTCAAAGGAGAACCTGAGGTAATGGTATCACATTTCTGGTTGGATTCGATGGAGAAGATTTTTAGGACTCTTCAATGCAGCGAAGAAGAGAAGGTTCTCTTTGCCGCCCATATGCTCGAGGAAGATGCTCAAACCTGGTGGACCAATGCTCATGAATTGATGGTGAACCAGGGAACTCCTGTTACCTGGGTTAACTTCAAGGAGATGTTTATTGGTCACTTTTTCCCTCCGGTGATGAAGTTAAGCAAGCAAGCTGAGTTTATCAATCTGAGGCAAGGAGAGATGTCGGTGGGTGAGTTCACCGCCAAGTTTGAAAGGTTGTCGCAGTTTTATCAATTGGCAAAGCATGCTCCGAATGATGAGTGGAAGATGCAGATGTATAGGGCAAGTCTTCGTGCTGATGTGGCCCAAGGTCTTAGCTCATATGCTATGACTAGTTATGCTGGATTGGTGCAGCAAGCTTATGTTGCAGAGGCAGATCTCAACAGAATGTACGAAGAAAGGAAAGCTTATAGGAAGGAAAAGAAAAAGGCAGTGGAATTGCCAACCCCAAGTGAGGAGCCAAAAGGTAACTCCCACAAAGGAAAGCAAGCTACAGCATCCGAACTACTAAGGTCCGGTAAGTGTCCGAAATGCGGAAGGCCTCACACTGGAGAGTGTCGTCTGGGATCTACTGTGTGTTACTACTGCAAGGAAGAAGGGCATTATGCTAACGAGTGTCCGGCAAAGAAGAGGAATCGAGAGGAAAATTCTACCCCCGCGCGAGGAAGAATCTATGTGTTGGACGCTCAGAAGGGCAAAGCTGATGACAGTTCGGCGAAAGGTATTTCTTAGTCCAATTTTGAGGACAAAATTTTTAAAAGTTGGGGTGATTGTAATATCCCCAATTTTCGCTATTTAAATTATTTGGCGTGAATTATTATATTGTGAATTCTTGTCTTGATTGAAAATAAATTAATTGGATTGGTATATACTAGATTGATTTATTATGCAAATGATGTGCTTAATTAATATTAAATGCATCAAGTTAGAGTGTTGGGGGCTGAAGGGAGTCATTAGGGAGGAAATGTTTAAGTGGAGGGTATTTGTGTCTTTTGCCATGCCCTTTATATACCCATTCAGCTGGAGCAAAACAGAAAAAACCACACTTCATTGTTTTTAGAAATTCAGTAAGATTGAGAGGGAGAGGAGAGGAGAGTGCGAGGAAGAAGAAGAGAGGAGAGTTCCTCAGAAATTCCATGCATGTCTGATCCCCCTCCATAATCAGAATCAGGTTATCCTCCTCTTCCTTTTGCTACCAAAATCGTGGCCACCCTCCACCTCCACCACATTCCACCATTGAAGACCCACCAAGCTCCAATTAATGAAATCAGTGTTGCATGTGAGTTTGATGAGTGTTAGAACCCTTATCAGTCCCTGAATCGCGTATTGGAGCAGTCTAGGAGGCCTGGGTTTCAACTTGTGAGATTCTGGAAACGGTTTGGTTGGAAAGTTCGTGAGTTGCTTGCGTCCTTGTTGTAAAGTCTCGGTGTGAAATCGTTGTTGTCTCCAAAAGGTGAGTTCTATAACTCACTAGGAAAACCATGAATATGTGTATTGTTGTGTTATTGAGTTTGTAGGTGAATTGGAATGGACACGGGAACGATCAGAATAGGAAAGAAAACGCGAAAGAACTGTTTTTCTGCAACACTGTTAGTCACGCACGGACCGTGTGCCTTTGGGCACGGGTCGTGTGTGAGATTCTGGAATCACTGGTGCCGTTTTTGAAAACGCGCACGGGTCGTGTGCCAAGGCGCACGGACTGTGCGTATCTCTCTGATGCAACCTTTTGAAATACGTCCTAAGTCGTTCCGATTGGTCCTAAGTCCCTTCCCATCCATTCCCCAAGGTTCCCCTAGGATGGGAACACTGTAATTCTACATGTTTAGATTTGACTGAAGTGGTAGTATTGATCGGGAAGTAATTCGGGATCGGAAAGGGATGACACGATAAACGATAGTCACGCACGGATCGTGTGTATGGGCGCACGGGTCGTGCGTGGTCTTCGGGTTGCCTCTTTTAAAAAGTGTTTTAAACCATTCCGAACGATTCCAATTGCTTTCTAATCCTTCCTTCCACCTTCCCCAATGTTACTATGATTGAATTGCCCTGAATTGCGTGGTAATTGATTGTGATTGGATCCAAATTATGTTAGTACCATACAATTTGTTATGTTTGGATTATGTTCAGGTTAAGTGAATGCTCATGTGATTGACCATTGATTTCATGTTATGAATTTGTGTTTGATGTATTGTGCTGGATTGACTGGTTTAGTAAGATTGATAAGTTAAGTTAGCGAACCTTAGTAATCCATGAGAGATCACTTAATAATTAGACTTAGTTAGTAATTAGATCACCTTAGTAATAAGTTTATGTTCAGTTCAGTTCATTGTTCAGTTATGTTATTATCATGTTTAAGTTCATTGTTGAGTTCAGTTCAGGTATATCATCATATATACCTTTTAGTCGGGGTGACGACCCTATTTAGTTTAGTGTGCTAGGGGAGAGGCAGTCATGAGCCTTATGAACCTAGGCCCCGTTAGGGACCCAGCCGATTAGTGGGGATGGGTTCACCGGAAGCTTATTATGCCAAGTGACCGGTGACACGCTATAACTTTAGTTAGTGTTGTTTCTTGTAACCGGCTTGAGGGTTATGATGACAACGTTTAGTTTAGTGATGAGTTGCGTCTTGTAACCGGCTTGAGGGTTATAAGGACAACTTCAGTTAGTTAGCCACATGGTCAATTTTGAGGACTATGAGTTAGAATCAGAATAATGAATCAAGCATAATTGAACCGAGAGGTTTAGTAAGGGGTCGCGATAGAACTCACTGAGACAAGTTGTCTCACCCAATCCATTGTTGTTGTTTTTCAGTTAAGCAGGAAAAGATGAAGACCGTGAGGCACGGCTATGAAGATGCTTGAGGAGCAGCCGCTATCTTTATTTCTTTATGTCTTGTATTTCAGTTTCCCTTGTATCTCTGCATTTTGTATTCAGTTTCTTAGATGTACGATGGTACGACTTATGTTTTTAAGTTGTAAATCGCTTCCGCAGACTTTCTATTTTTAGTACTGAACACTAGTTGAGTGGTGTAAGAACGTTTTAAGTATTTTTCATGTTAAGTTATGTAACGCGCTTGATGGTTTTTAGCATCGAGTATTAGTATGTGTTCAGTATTTAAAACATGAAGTACTCTGATGTATGCCAGCAGTGCGCTTCGGTAATTTCTACAAGTTAGAAATTAACGGGGTGTTACACTTGGAACGCCAAATCTTGAAAAGATGTTCTTGTTAACAAATTTTACCACAGTTTGGGAGTCATTGTTTGAAGTGGCAATAGCTTCCACCCATTTAGAAACATAGTCCACTGCCACCAAAATATATTGACACGAATGAGATGGTGGGAATGGTCCCATGAAGTCAATGCCCCAACAGTCAAACACTTCTACTTGAAGTATAGGGGTCAATGGCATCTCCCCCCTACGTGAAATATTGCTAGTCCGCTGGCACTTGTCACAACTTTTTACATGATCTTGCGCATCCTTGAAGAGGGATGGCCAATAAAATCGAGATTGGAGTACCTTTGCAGCTGTGCGTTCCCCATTGTAGTGGCCTCCATATGGAGAATCATGACAATGCCATAGAATCTTTTGACTTTCACTTCCTGAAACACATCGTCTAAGAAGTCCATCCGTGCCAACCTTAAAGAGAAAGGGATCATCCCAAAGATAGTGTTGGACATCACGGAGGAACTTCTGTTTTTGTTGCCATGTGAGGTCTTCAGGGACCGTTCCCCCTGCCTTGTAATTTGCTATGTCGGCAAACCACGGTCTTTCTTCAATTGCAAACAACTTCTCATCGGGGAACTCTTCAAGGATTTCTTTCTCCCGAGCAGTCACTTCTTTGTTTTCCAGCCTAGACAAATGGTCAGCGACCACGTTCTCGCTCCCTTTTTTTGTCTTTTATCTCCAAGTCGAATTCCTGCAAAAGAAAAATCCATCTAAGGAGTCGAGGCTTAGACTCGCCCTTGGTTAGCAAATATTTAATTACAGCATGGTCAGTGAACACAATGACTTTAGATCCCACCAAATAGGAACGAAATTTTTCCAATGCAAATACTATAGCTAGCAGCTCTTTTTCAATTGTCGCATAATTCACCTGATTTTCATTTAAAACCTTGCTAGCATAATATATAGCATGAAAAAATTTCCCCGATCTCTGCCCCAACACTGCTCCCACTGCATAATCGCTGGCATCACACATTAATTCAAAGGGAATATCCCAATCAGGGGCTACAATGACTGGGGCCGAAATCAATTTCTCCTTTAATACATTAAACACACACACATTCATTATCAAAAAGAAATTCATTCTCCTTTACAAGTAGATTGCATAAAGGTTTTGCAATCTTGGAGAAGTCTTTTATGAAACGTCGATAAAATCTGGCGTGTCCTAAAAACTTCTCACTCCCTTCACATTCATAGGAGGAGGTAACTTTTCTATAATTTCGATTTTTGTTTGATCAACCTCAATGCCTTTTGACGAGATTTTATGGCCAAGAACAATTCCTTCTTGAACCATAAAGTGACACTTTTCCCAATTTAAAACTAAATTGGTTTCGGTGCATCTCTTCAAAACTGCATCAAGGTTAGCCAAACAAGAATCATAGCAAGGTCCAAAAACAGAAAGGTCATCCATAAATACCTCAATAGCATTTTCCATCATATCAGATAATATAGAAAGCATGCACCTTTGAAAAGTAGCAGGGGCGTTACACAACCCGAAGGGCATCCTCCAATAAGCAAACACACCAAACGGGCATATAAAGGCAGTCTTCTTTTGATCTCCAGGATCCACTGCTATCTGGTTGTATCCAGAGTATCCATCCAGAAAGCTTGTCCAGCCAATCTTTCCAACATTTGATCCATGAATGGTAGAGGGAAGTGGTCCTTCCGTGTGGCTTGGTTCAATCTCCGGCAGTCAATACACATTCTCCACCCTGTGACTGTGCGAGTAGGGATCAACTCATTCTTCTCATTTTTAACCACAGTCATACCACCTTTGTTGGGCACCACATGGACTGGACTCACCCACGAGCTGTCTGAAATGGGATAAATCATCCCGGCAACTAAGAGCTTCAATACTTCTTTCCTCGCCACATCTTTCATGGTGGGGTTCAACCTTCGCTGTGGTTGAATCACAGGTTTGAACTCTTCCTCGAGCTTGATCTTATGCATGCAAAAAGCCAGACTAATCCCCTTAAGGTCAGAGATAGTCCAACCAAGCGCAGTTCTATTTCCTCTCAACACTCTCATCAGTTTTTCCTCTTCCAACTTAGTTAAAGAACTACTGATGATGGCTGGGTATTGATCATCGCTCCCAAGGAATACATACTTTAAATGAGAGGGGAGTTGTTTTAATTCAGGGGTTCCTTTTTCTAGGCTCTCCCCCCTAGTCAGCTCTTCCCTTTTCTTGGAGACCCTTTCTACCTGGGAAACTTCAAACTGACGAATGCAGTCTTCTGCTTCACTACCAAGGTTTTCATCCAGCCCCTTAATAGAGTTCACAATTACCTTCTATAAAGGAGGAGAGGGTAGATTATGTCTAAAGGTTTCTTGCACCGAGTTTTCAATCACGTCCACCCTAAAACATTTCTCTTGGTCGTCCGGGTGCCGCATGGCTTCAAAGACATTGAAAGTTACCTCCTCATCTTGGAACCTTAACATTAGCTTACCTTGTTGTACATCTACCAGGGCTCGCCCAGTGGCCAAAAATGCTCTACCAAGGAGGATTGGAACATCTGCATCTTCCTCCATTTCAAGAATCACAAAGTCAACGGGGAACAAGAATTTATCAACTCTTACCAGAACATCTTCCAAGATCCCATAAGGATGTTTGATTGATTTATTAGCGAGCTGCAGAGACATCCTAGTGGGTTTCACCTCACCTCCCCCAAGCTTATTTAACATAGACAAGGGCATCAAGTTGATGCTTGCTCCCAAATCACAGAGGGCCTTCCCTATTGTTAAGTTACCGATGGTGCAAAGTATGGTGAAACTTCCAGGATCTTTCAACTTGGGGGAAGTTTTCTTTGAATAATGGCACTACACTCTTCAGTTAGAGCCACAGTTTCATTGTCTTTGAACCTCCTCTTCTTAGTCAACAACTCCTTCATAAACTTTGCATACATGGGCATTTGCTCTAAGGCTTCTGCAAAAGGAATGTTGATTTGGAGACTCGAGAAAATCTCCAAGAACTTAGTGAATTTCTCTTCTTTCTGATTCTTCTTGGGAACTTGAGGGTATGACAATTTCATGTATGAAGGAATTTCCTGGGCTTGTCGTCTACTTGCAATTTTTCATTGAACAAACTTTCTTTTTGGTTAGACTTCACAACTCCCTCACTTTTTTTACTCAACTCATTTTCGACTCCTTCACTTTTCCTTTTCAAAATTTCCCTCAACACCTCAGTTTCACTACTCTCCTCTCTAGGTTTGAGTTTGGTTACCCCAACAGGGTTCAACTCTTTACCACTTCTCAATGAGATAGCATTGCAACTCTCATTCTTGGGGTTATCCACAGTGCTAGCAGGGAAACTGCCATTAGATTTCTCAGCAAGTTGCTTTGACAACTGACCAATCTGAATCTCCAAGTTTTTCATTGATGCTTCATGGTTCTTCCCCATGTTTTTCATAACTTGTTCTTGGGATTGGAACGTATCCTTGGTCATTTACATGAACTGTGTCAAAGCATCTTCCAAACGAGAAGGGTTCTTTTGCTGTTGAGCAGGTGCTTGAGACTACTGTTGGTTTGAACCTGAGGCTTCATTATTCTTCCAAGAGAAGTTAGGATGATTCTTCCACCCAGGATTGTAGGTGTTAGAATACGGGTTCCCACCTTGTCTTTGAGAGTTTCCCATATAACTTGCCTGCTCAACCATTTCTCCATGAGTTGCGCAATCACCTTCATGGGCTTCTCTACCACAATAGTTGCACCCACCAGTTTGCACTGCTTGAACGGTTGCTTGAGCCCTTGAACCAACTTCGCAAGCTGTAGTTAACTGCTTAGTAAGAGCTTCAATTTGCATAGACATTAACTTTTGTTGGGCCAACACAACACTGTTAGAGTCCAACTCCAACACACCCTTTTTACCTACAGCACCACGATCATTCTGAATCCTGTACTCATTAGAAGCCATATCTTCTACCAACTGTTTTGCTTCTTCCCATGTTTTAGTACCTAAAGATCCTCCAGCTGAGGCATCTAACATCATCCTGGTCTGAGGTCGCAACCCATGGCAGAAAGTTTGCAGCTGCAGAAAATCATCAATACCATGCCCTGGACATTTTTTTAGCAATAATTTAAATCTTTCCCAGGAATCATATAGGGACTCAGAATCCCCTTGAGCAAAGTTGGAGATTTCTGCCCTCTTTTTGATGAACTTGGAGATTGGGAAGAATCGTTCCAAGAATTTGTTCTCAAGTTCATTCCAAGTGTTGATAGTTCTTGCTGGGATAGTATTCAACCAATCATTTGCCCTGCCTGTTAGTGTGAATGGAAACAGGCGCAATTTCTTGGCACTTTCATTAACTCCCTCAGGGTGTGTAGTTCCACATATCTCATAAAACTGAAAAAGGTGTTGGTTGGGGTCTTCTGCATCTGATCTTGAAAACTGCTCTGATTTAAAGGCAGTGAGCACAGAAGATTTGATGTCAAATTGGGCAACTCCCACTGGTTGGAAAGTGAATGCTTGAGCGCCCTGATTTCTCCTCCCGAAGTCACCGAGAGTGCGTCTTGGAGGTGGATTCTCAGCCATTTCTGCCTCTTCAGTTGAAGAATCTTCCGGAACAGAGGTTGAAGCTGAGTGTACCCGTGACTCTCTCTAAGCTTGTTGCTTAGCTAGCTTTGTTTTCTTTCGGTTTGCTTTCGCTATCTTTTCAATCTCTGGGTCAAATAACAATTCTCTCGCAGTTTTGTCCCGCATAAACAAATTTCTGAAATACTAAGCAAACCGTCAACAAGTCCAATAAAAATCACTGGGTACCAAAAATAAATAATTAATTAAATAAAAACAAAAAGTAAAACTAACATCTAAGAATTAACTCCTTTGCCTTGTTGACAATGAAATCAACAATCCCCGGCAACGGCGCCAAAAACTTGTTAAGATTTCAGCAACTGTACTAAAACGTTGCAAGTAATAGTAAAAACGGTAAGACCGATCGTATCCACAGGGATTGCATGTTGTTAACAATGGCTAAGTTATTAACTCTTAGAGGTGAAAATTGAATTAAGTTGAAATTATAGTAGCTGTGAAATAAAGCGTTTGTTTAACAAAGCAAGAAAAGCGATTAAGGATCGAATCCTCTCCCCTCACCTATCACATGAACCTTCTGTTAATTTCAAGTTGTTTATTCAATATACCAGATTCAGTTCACTAATATAGGTTAAGGACAATTCCTTGCCTCAAAATCCCTTTTACCTAATTGAGATACCCTAATTCCTTAGGTGATTCATGCCAATAGGTAAAGTATTAAGCCCTAGAACTATAGAATTCACAAACCTATGGTTCCATATTCCTATGACAACAAGTATGTGATCTAGACCCCCAATTTCAAGCCTACAAACCCATATTCCTATGGTGATCATAAACCCTAAATCATTAAAACTATCATATGTAGTAATAAAGCATTAAACATAGAGGTCTAGACATATGATAAATCAACAAACAACTGAATTAACCATAGCAAAGTGTTCAATAGATAGGTTTGGGGAGAATCATCTCTCCCTAATCTGAGAAATTTAGTTACACATGATCAGAGAAGTACAAACTAAGATAAAAGAGACAATACAAGTGAAGGAAGTCATGAGAACCTTCAAACCCTTGTTCCCAAGTGCCTGGAAGCCTCCAAATTCGCCTCTCTCAGCTGCTCTAAACCTTGGTTGCGCTCCAATGGATCCTCCTCCGAAATTTCGCTGAAAAATCCTTAAAAACCCTAATTTTTACGCACCATTGCGACGCGACCCGCACCCGTCGCGGCGCGAAAACTTCCAGAAACATATCCTGCGAAATAGTTCTGCTGCGTCGCGACGCGACACCTCCTGGTCGCGACGCGAAAAGTTTCAGTAACCAATTCTTCCAATTCCTGCTGCATCACTAGGCAATTGTCTGGTTCGCTAGCTGATGCCACAACTACTTGGAGGTCTTCAATTAGAGTATAACACCAGAAATGCTGGAAATTGCTTACAATTGACTTCCTAATATATTTGATCTAAACTATGCTAATTCCCCTGATAATGACAGAATTACAATCAAACTCATGCAGATTTGGTTCTAAAATTGAGCAACTTATATCATATGACAGAGAGTCAACAATTGGCCCACAGTCAGTCCTCCTTGAGTAAGAGCTAAGAATTCATTCTCCTTGTCAAACCTCATAGCAGTCGGGAAGAACTGCTCCAAAAATGTATGCCTAAAATTCTCCCAAGTCTGGGGAGTACCCACAGTTGCCATCATGGCCTTAGCATTAGTCCACCAATTGTTGGCTTCTCCCTTCAGCATATGGGATGCCAATCTCAGCTTGTCCTCATCAGTAACTTGCATAGTCAAAAAAATCTTCTCTATGTCATCCAGCCAATGCTAGGCTTCCATGACATCTGGTCCTCCTTTGAACTTGGAAGGTTTCATTTTCAGAAATTCAAAGAAGACCCGCCTTGGGTCAACTTGAGGCTCAGGAACTTGTTGAGGCTGAGCTTGAGCATTTTGCTGTATTAGTAGCATATCTTCCATCATCTTTTGTTGCCTCTCGATCATATTCTGCATCCATGCGGAATGTGGATCAATTGGTGGGGTGTTCCTCGATCCTCCTGCCATAATTCTGCAAACGATACACCAAGTATTAAGTTGATCAGTCTCAATGTCTCTTAGCATCATAAGAAGCAAAATAGCAGAATTACTCGAGGGACAAAACCACCCTAACTATCTAAGCCCGACTAGGTCGAACTGCTCTGATACTATAATGTAACACCCCGATAATTTCTAACATGTAGAATTATCGAAATGCACTAAATGGCATACATCAGAGTAACTTCCTGTTAATGAATATTGAACACAGACTAAAAAAATTTCGATAATAAATATCAAATGGTTCTCAGAACCTTAATAACTTCCTGAAAATGCTTAAATTTCATATCTTAAGACTTATACAATCCTGGTGTTCAATACTCAAAACATAAAGTAGCGGAAACGATTTTACAACTTATACAGTGATAGTCATACAATCGGTAAAATAACTAGAAAAGCACAAAGGCCTAAACAGGAAATCAAGTCTCCAATGACTCCATGAGTCGCACCGGCTAACCGTGCTTCGTCGCCTTTGTTTTCCCCTGCTTCTCTGTAAAAACCACAACATATAAAGGGTGAGATAAACATTATCTCAGTGAGTCCTATCGAGACCCCTTACTAACTCTAGCGGTTCATTAACTTTAACCTTGAACTCATGGCCCTAATAAGCGACCATGTGGACATATATTTTATTTCTTGTAACTTGTATCCCTAATAAGAGACTACGCGTTATTATCTTTCTTTCTTGATGTAGCCCTAATAAGCGACTACATAACATGTCTTAACCTTTCCTTTAACTTAGCACAACACCTCAAGTCTACCTTAGAATGGTTATTTCTTCGGCTTTTGGTGAACCCATCCCGCTAATCACTAGTGGGCAAAACATGTGGGCCTAGGATTTGGGGCTCATGACTTCCCCCCCTAGTGTACTGATCATGGAGGATCGTCACCCTCGATATACTCATATTACTACAAGCATGGTTGTCAAACTCGAGAGTCTACATAGACTCGTGAGGGGACCGTAGACTCGACTCGTAGACTCGTAAGAGTTTATGAACAAAAAAAAGTACACTAAAAAAATCGGTAAAATAATTACTGTAATGTCAAACAGTATCAAACTATCAATAACAATGAAAACATTTCATCAATACATAAATATGGACTTACTATGTCATTATATGCCACAAGATGATTTCAAATACTTAAGCATGTACAAAGATAATGATAATAATTAATAATACACTTGACTCAGTAACTTTAGAACATTAATACTAATTCAAAGAGCAATAACATAGTAGCTTTAGAGCAATAACACTAATCTAGCAATAATAGTACTTGATTCAAAGAGCAATAAGACTATCCTTTTACTAATTCTAATTCAACAATAATACAATAATAAGTGATTATTTTAGTATGTGATTGTTTTATGAATTATTTTGATTTTATAAGATTAAATGATTTTAATTTATTGTGTGTTTTTGTTATTAAAATTTGTTGAAAACACATTTAGATGTATTTTTTATATGCTACTGGCAATATATGATTGTATTATATATTTATTTTATTTTTATAAATATTAATATTTTAGATGTTATTAATTTACAAATTATTTTGGGTTATGGTCCTTATGGAGGTGTTAAAATGATATCTATATTTAAAATGGGCTTTAAAAATGAAAAAAAAAACTGATTTTGGGCTTGTTTACTCGCATACACCCCCTGCTTTGCTGATTACACCCCTGATTGTGGTAGATTCGATAGAATCGCTTCAGACTCGCGAGTCTATCCGAGTCTATCCGAGTCTACCCGAGTCTATCCGAGTTTACCAAAATTGCGATTCTACATGAAATTTGACTCGTTTTGGGAGAGTAAACTCGTAAACTCGTAGACTCGTACGAGTTGACTCGCGAGTTTGACAACCATGACTACAAGTACACCATCTACCCTTCCCCGATGGGAAAGTGTCTTGATTTGTTATTACATGGATTGAGAGTTTATATAGCTTATATAGCTTATATAGACTTACAATCATTAACATAACATGGCATAATGGGACTCAAGGTCCGTTATTTTAACTCGACTCGTGTACTCTCGCGTTTACCTAAAGTACGGTTTTATCAACAATCTTGAATTTCAAAACAGAGTATTATACATTTTTAAGTACACATATGATTAGCCCTTTCAATAAGTTTTCTAACGCACTTGAGAAAACCTCAATTGGATTCCCGGATCAAAAATTATCGCGAAAACAAAATCGGTAGGGTTTGCTGAAAATTACACTGCGTGCGAAGAGTTACAGATAGTTTTGCGCCACAAAAATTTGAAGGGTCGCAATGCGACAGTCACGGGTCGCGACGCGACGGTTGCCAGAAGTGCAGAAAACAGATTTTCAAAAATTTGATTTTGTTCCGTTTCGCTTTCAATCCGGTGCCGAGACATTTTATAACTTCTGAGACTTAAAAACAGATATAACAACCAGTAATTCTAATCCAGAACAATCAACGAAACATCAATCAATCAATCATCATGAACATCAATAATCAAATACGACCGAAAACACGGTATTTCGAAATTACGGCTTTTGACTCGATTTGCTTAAAACCGAAAACAGTAAAACCTATAAATTCAGACACGACAAATTTCCCTAAGCGAGTATAGAACTCACCGATTGCGATGAAAATCGCAAAACCGAATCCCACGAAGTGCTCTCGTTAGTTAATACTCGAACAATCCCCGTGGCGGTTCCCTAAGCTCCCGAAACACTGAAATTTCGAAATCCAGCAGCTACGATTCCTTAAAGTCGGTTCTGACCTTGACCCTATGGCTGCTCAACTGTGACAATCAACAATGTAGGCACAGAATGGTGTACCCTTGCTCCAATAGAGACATGCACAGCTTTGGAATTCAGTTTGCTCAAGTTGAGCTTGAGTAGGCCGAAAATGGTGAAATGGAATATAGAGGGGATGAAGCTCTGAAAGTTGTATCACTAGATAGGGGCTGAAAAACTGAACTGAATGGTGTGAGAAGATGGTACATGCATCAAGAATGTCTTTCCTTCTCTTCTCTTCTCTCCCTCCCTCAAGTTCTTCCTTTCTTTCTCCTCTCAATTCTATTTTCTTTTTCTGAAATTTGCAAATGAAGCTGTCTTGGTTGTTTTGGGTCAGCTGAAGCCTCACTTAATGAGGTGGAAGGACCAAAATACCCCTCCCTACTAATACTCACTTAAACTACTTACTCAATCCTTCAATAATTCCCATGCTTTATATAATTAAACAACTAACACACAATTTAATTATTTAACCCATGGCACCATCTCGTAATTTATATAATTATACTAATTAATCAACTTGACCTCTTGCTAATTTAATTAAATCGAATTAGCTAATTAGGGGATGTTACAGCCTCGCCATGAACCATACAGTCATCACCAACACCACTGACCCTCTCCTTCCTCGCGCCATAGAACCACCGTCACCACCGCCGTAGCCTCCCTTACCCCCGTCAAACGCCAAACAGTCGCTGCCATCCAACAACCACCACGACCTCCTCCACTTCGCGACTCCTCCCTCCACTACCACCACTCCTCCCTCACAGCCATCCACCACCAAACGGCCGTCCACCACCACCACTGTCAAATCCTTCACGCCACCCAACCACCCCCAAACAGCCACATCACCGTAGCCCACAAACCTCGCGACCACCCCAAACAGCCACATCACTGTAGCCTCATCGCACCTAACCCACGCCATCGCAAGCTAAACCACCACCCCGTAGCCGTCGTTCTCAAGCCTTCCCTCTTTCCGTATTGTCTGTCGTTGTCGCCGGTAAAGGGGTACAAAGAGAGATTAGGACGGTGAGGAAAAGAAAGGTGGGTTCTTGGTGAGAGAGTAGGAAGTGACGGTGAGAGAATAGGAAGTGACGGTGAGGAGAAGAAGATGAGAGAATGGTGGTGAGGGAGACGAAGCTAGGGTGAGGGGAAGAGGAGAGAACGCCGCCAGGAGAGGAAAAATGGAAGTTAGGGTCGAAGGAAGTGGTGTTGCGGCGCTGAGTGAAAGAGGCGAAAGATTAGGGTTAGAGAGAAGTGGTGAGTGCGGCGCTGAGAGTTTGAGATGGAAGGGATTAGGGTTTCATTTTTTTTAGGTTTGGCTTTTATAGTATGTAGTGTTTTTTTACGTTTGCTTCTTACACCCCTTCGTTTGCTGTGTAGACAAGCCCAGGATTCGTGGGCTGACAAGCACAGAATATGAACTGGGTTGCTGCTAAGTGCACCCCCTTTTTTAATGATATAACCCCTGTTTATAAATGTACCCCTGTGTTTTATTAATGCACCCTCCCCTGAGTGGGTTAATAGATCTGAAACAGAAACTGGGCTTTTACTATTTACACCCTGTCGTTTCAATATCAGCGCCCCCTCCCTTCTATTTTATTTTTTATTTTAAATGTTTATTAGTCCGATTCATAATGGCACCCCTCTTTTCCTTGTCATAACCCCCTCACTAAAAGCCCATATTCGCAATCTGGGCCTCAGACACGGATTGGGCTCGTTAACTGCACCCCAATATTTTCAAATACGGCCTCAGTTGCTCTTCGCACCCCCTTTCTCAAAATAACACCCTTTGTTGTTAATTGCACCTACCCTTTTTTTACCATAACCCATTGCATTTTTTTACCGTAATGCTTTCAAATCTATTTTCCTTCTTTTTTTTCCTTTTTCTTTCCTTTCAAACAATCAAACTCTCTTAAAAAAAGCGGTTCGTTACTAATAGTCACTCTGAGCTCAACTTGTTTGACCGTTAGTAACAACTATATTTTTCAAATGGGCTATCAGTGATGACCACTATGAGTTTTACTTGTTTGGTCATTACGAATACCTCTCCCAATTTCAAAAATAAATAAAAAACACCAAACACAAACATTTTCTACCCAAGAACTACGTAGCTTTGATTTCTCCATCGCACCTGGGGATACGTAGGAGCAGGGGCCCACTTCTGTTAAGCGCAAAAAAACTAAAATTTTTATTAAGTCTTCATTTTCAATTTTGCAAATAATAAAAAGGCTTAAATATCATTTACCCCCTGCAAATATCACCATAATCCATTTACCCCCCTGCAAAAAAAAAGTTTTGAAATGGACCTTGCAAATATTAAGTGTTTCTAGTTACCCCCTGCTGTTAACTTTTTTGTTAAAAAAATGACGTGGCAAACTGTGATGACGTCAGCACTGACGTCAGTGCCACGTGTCACCATATTATTGGACCTTTGTGACACGTGGCAATGACATGCCACGTCATCATCCTATGTCACCATGGCCACGTGGCACTGACATGTACCACGTCACCAATCAATGGATGGCTGCCACGTGGCACTGGCTTGGCATTGTGGAATATTGTGTGTTACTAAAAAAAATACAAGTTTTGGCTAGCTTGGGATTCGAACTCTTGACACTTGAGTGAGCAAACTAATTAATACCACTAAGCCACCTACATTTTCGTGTACATAATGCCAGCAACAAACATATATTACATCATTAGTTCTTATTTTCAACAAATCTTCATCTTCAACAACAGATACTGGGTTTCAATTTTTGCTCCCAGAAAACAACAATGAACAAATTCCACACCAGAAATTTTGCACCTTCGATTTTCATCAACGAACAATGAACAGATACTGTTATTTCGCACATTCGATAACAACAACAACGAACAAAACGAAAACAAAATTATATTAACGAAATCCAGATCTGAAACTAACGAAATCCAGATACTGTCCATCTTCTCCAAACTGCTTGCAATTTCTGGAAAGAACACTTGCAAACTGCTTGAAACGAAAACGATTTGGAAAGAACGAAATCTTCATGTTCAATTTCTGGAAAAATCGATTTGGAAAAAACGATTTTTGGACAAAATGAAAACGAAAACGATTTGGAAAAAACGAAAACGATTTCGATTTTGGGTTTGAGTTTTGAAGATTAATTTCTGCAATCTTCATGTTCAAGTTCTCCTTTTCTCATGTTCAATCTACATGTTCAATCTTCATGCTAAGTAAGTGATGATCTTTATTTTCTTTTTGTTTTTTCGGTGATTGCTAGATGTTGATGATTAGTTTCTACTTTTCCAGATCCGTAGAAAGGGGAAGAAGAATATAGGGAGATGGAAGAAAATGAAACAGATCTGTAGAAGAAGAAGAAAATAATGATGTAATATATGTTTGTTGCTGGCAATATGTATGCGAAAATGTAGGTGGCTTAGTGGTATTAATCAGTTTGCATCACTAAGTGGTCAAGGGTTTGAATCCCTTGTTAGCTAAAAGTTTGATTTTTTTAGTAACACACAATATTCCACATTGCCAAGATAGTGCCACGTGGCAGCCATTTATTGGTTGCTAACGTGGCACATGTCTGTGCCACGTGTCACAAAGGTCCAATAATATGGTGACACGTGGTACTGACGTAAGTGCTGACGTCATCACAGTTTGCCACATCATTTTTTTAACAGAAAAGTTAACAGCAGGGGGGTAACTAGAAACACTTAATATTTGCAAGGTCCATTTTAAAACTTTTTTTTTGCAGGGGGTAAATGGATTATGGTGATATTTGCAGGGGGTAAATGATATTTAAGCCTATTAAAACTGGTAAATTAGAGTGTTTTCTTTTAATTAGTTTTTTTCTACACATTAAATTAAAAGGTAACATTTCTTTTGAAAGGATTGTGCGGGGTGTTAATACCTTCCCCACACATAATCGACCCCCGAACCCAAAAAATAAAGGTTTTTTCAATGTTTTCCTATTTAATAAATATTGATGGCGGCTTCATTTTCAAAAATGACGAAGAATCCCTCCTCCGGATTTTTCGGTCGCTACTAACTTCAAATCTATTTTTTGTTTAGTCATCTCAAAAAAAATTCTACCTTAGAACTACTTAGCCTTTTATTTTTCAAAGTCTCCATTTCTTTCTTTTTCTAACTTATTTACTTACGGTCCCAGTTTGGCCCACTTTTTTTTTTTTACTATTTTTACGACTTCAATAAAATCTCAATTATGTTTTAATTACCATTGCTTTATTGTCTATTTAGACTATTAATGTTTTAAGTTTCTAATCTATCTTTTCATTGGTGAAATGACCAAAATAATGATCATAAAAAAGAGGATTGGCGCGAGTACTCATTAAAGAAACAAAAAAATCATTTATAAAAATTAATTAATTATTCTAAAGATTATAGAAAAATATGGTTCTAAAAAATACGAAGAGAAGAAGTATAAAAATAAATTAATTTTTTGAAGTAGTGAAATTAGTAAAAGGGTTTTTGAATGAATGGGAAGCCAAATGAGTTAGTGTTAGGATAAACTTATGAAAGGGAAGCCACGAAATTTCTATCGTTCATTTGTGCTAGTAAGACTGGATTTACGAATGTTTGTCATCTTCTATTTATTCATCTAATACTAAAAATGAGATCCCTTAACTTAATTACAACTTTCGATTAAAATTATTACTAAATAAAATCTAGATTTTTATTTAGATTTTCATTTGTGCTAGTAAGACTAGATTTACGAATGTTTGTCAAAAATCTAGATTTTTTTAATTTTTTTACAAAAATATATATATTTTTAACTTTTTATTCCTGCGAGTCGAGCTAACGAGCTGAACCGAGTTGCTCGCAGACTTGAGTCGAGTCGAGCTGAAAAAAGGTTAATGTCGAACTCGAGTCGAGCTAGAGCAGAGTGGATTCTTATCGAGTCGAGTCGAGCTAAACCAAGTTCGACTTAGCTCAACTCATTTCCAGCGCTACTCCAACCCGTACATTATCATGGGGCCTCGTTAAAACCTCCATAAGCCAAAACCCCATGGGAAAAAGACCCGAGGAGAAAAAAGAATACCCCAGGGAGAACAGAGCGACAAAGACAAATGCACCATGATACAAAAAATAATAGAGCAGAAATAGTACAAAAAAAAACTTGTATGTCAGGGATAACATAACAGCAAACTAGCAACCAATACATCATGTTACCAAGTGGCTTCAGTCTCAAGAGGGGGGGTGAATTGAGATTTTAAAAATTGAGTCCCCTTTAACGACTTGATTGATTTTTCGCGCAGTTTTATGGAACGAATTAACGAGAAACTGAAAATAAAGCAGTAAAGAACACAGAGATTTTTATATTGGTTCGGTCACCTCCAAGTGACCTACGTCCAGTCCTCACACCCTTGTGAGATTTTTCACTAAACACAACAAAGCTTACAGGTGCTTTGGAAACCTTTACAGACTCAGACACTCTTCTCCTAGGATACCCCACCTATGAAGAGCCCTCAAATCTACAGCAACAACAAGAGATACCCCACCATTGTTACAACCAATAACCCTAGAGAGATACCACACTCCCTAGTACCAACAGCAACCCTAGAGAGATACCCCACTCCCTAGTACTGTGAAAAACGTAAAACAAATTACAAATTGAAAAACCAAAATACCTCTTATGAAGGCAGATTACACAACTTGAAGATCACCAACCCAACTCTAACCCTTGAGAGAAATCAGCTTTGACAGATGAAAAATATGTGAAGAACAAAAGTGTGTGTGCTAGGGTTTTTGAGTTTTGCGTTTCAGCGTAAGCGTAAGTTTAGAAACACTAAGTCCCTATTTATAGACTTAGGAGAAATATGACCGTTGAACGAGATCACAGAGAGTTTAGAAATCGATATATTGCTTGAAATGCTTAGGAGTGAAAATCGATTCTTGTCTTAAAAATAGGAATAACTCATAAGTGTGTGATCGATTGATTACTTCTAAATAATAAGTGGAAATCCATTCTCAGCTTAAAAATATGACCGTTGATGGCTTTTAAGAGGAAGGAAATCGATTTTATGCTTAGATGCATGAGGAGAAGAATCGATTCTTAGCTTGAAGTAGTATAGTTTATGAATCGATTCATTGCTTGATTAAAGTAAGAGGCAAATCGATTTATGGCTTTGAAAACAGGAAGGAAATCGATTTTTCACTTTAAAAATAGAGTAGGAAATCGATTTTGGTTTTATGAGAAATAATAGGAATCGATTCTTGGGTTTTGAAATAGTTTGGGAATCGATTCTTGGCTTTAGTAAATGAATCATGAATCGATTTCTATCCTTTGCACAAGGTTGGATATCGATTCTTGGCTTTAGGAAAGAAGTCATGAATCGATTTCTAACTTTCACAAAATAGCTTTTATGTTACGTGCCTTACATATGTGCATGCAAGCATTTTGAAAACCGTGAAGGCTATGCAACTGTGAGATGAGCTGACCCTCAGAAGCGGCTTACAATATATCCTAGGTCACGACCCAAACCCTAGAGACTACCCTTACTTCTTGAGTCTTGTTTGTGCCTTGGATTTCCGCTTGTCATTTTCCGCTTTGAACACATCATCAAAACCTAACCTGCTTGTCATTTTGACTTCGAACACATCATCATCAAAACCTAACCTGCAAGAGCAATATAACCACATTCTCCCCCTTTTTGATGATGACAAAACTTTACTCATCTTTGGGTGGGAGGTTAGTTCATCAAACAAAATAATGAATAAAATATAACTGGACTCCCCCTCACTTGATGCTCCCCCTTCTCAATGATTAGATGCAAAATGACAACTCTATATCAATCCTATATGCATAAACATCTTGTATACTTCTCCCCCTTTTTGTCATGATCAAAAGGGTGACCGTGAGATACAGATTTCGAGTCGAAGGTTCAGCCTCATTCTCCTTACTCTCACTTTTCTTTTCTCCCTCTAGCTTTAATGCTTCAAGCTCATCTGCAACATCATCAATAACCTTTCCCAACCTTTTGGGGTTAGACTCTTCAGATGTAACATGCACAGATTCCTCAATTACTTTATTTCTTTTATTGAATATTCTAAATGCTTTACTAGATACAAAATAACCAAGAAAAATTCCTTCATTAGCTTTAGCATCAAATTTCCCTAGGTTATCTTTTCCATTGTTTAAAACAAAGCATTTGCATCCAAAAGTGTGTAAGTGTGCAATGTTTGGTTTTCTCCCTTTGTAAAGTTCATAAGGGGTTTTCTTTAAAATAGGCCTAATCAAAACTCTATTCATAACATAACATAACAAGCAGTACTTACAGCATCAGCCCAAAAGTATTTTGGGATGTCATGATCATTCAGCATGGTTCTGGAAAGCTCTTCCAAAGACCGATTTTTCCTCTCAACGACTCCATTCTGTTGAGGAGTTCTAGGTGCTGAGAAGTTGTGATCAATACCAGATTCTTCACAAAAAATTTCAAACCTTTCATTCTCAAACTCTCCACCGTGATCGGTTCGGATGGAGATAATTTTAAGCTCTTTCTCGTTTTGTATGCTACGAGAAAGTTTCTTGAATGCTCCAAAAGCATCACTTTTATTTGCAAGAAACAGTGTCCAGATGTACCTTGAGTAGTCATCTACTATAACAAGTGCATAATAATTTCCACCAAAGGTTTTCGTCCGTGAGGGACCAAATAGATCCATGTGTAAAAGCTACAATGGTTTGTTAATAGACACAATATTTTTTTTTGATTTAAAAGATACTTTGACTTGTTTACCTTTTTGGCATGCATCACATAACTTATCTTTTTCAAACTTGATTTTAGGAAGACCACTAACTAGTTCCTTAGAGACTAATTTATTTAGGCGGTCCATATGTATATGAGCTGCTCTACGATGCCATAGCCAAGAGTTTTCTTCCTTACTAATGAGACAACATGCATTATGGGATGACACTTCATCAAGATTAATCATGTATATGTTTTCTACTCTGTTTCCTATCATCCTAACTTGTTTACTCTTTTTATCCTCTATGATGCATGATCCTGAATCAAATATTACTCTATTTCCTTTATCACATAGTTGGCTAATACTTAGTAAGTTATGTTTAAGACCTTCAACATAAAGCACATTATCAATAGCAGTAGATAAATCTTTACCAACTTTACCTTCACCGAGGATTCTTCCTCTGCTGTTATCACCATAAATCACATGACCGCTTGATCTGGGGGTGAGAGTTAGGAACTTTGTTATATCTCGAGCCATGTGCTTTGAGCATCTGCTGTCAAGGTACCAATCTGACCCCCGTAGCATACCTGCGATGAATTTAAAACAAGGTTCTAGGTACCCAAATTTCTTTGGGTCCTTGTGGGTTAGCACTTGGTATGGTTCCTTTAGGAACTCACACCTTTTTCACATTTTGTTTACCTCTTGCCATGCAAACAGAAGCTGTATGTCCAGGTTTAGCACAATAATAACATTTGATATAGGGCCTAGTTGTAAACTTAAGTCTATGATGCATATGTCTTTTCACAAAATTATTTCTTGGAACCCTAGGATGCACATGTTGTAAGTTTGACATTTTGCCTATTGTCCATTCAAGCTCATGGATTTTCTTTTCATGTTCTGTACACTTATCACATACATAATTTGCCTTAAAATAAACAAGATTATAATTTTCTTTTCTAAGCTCTAATTTTTCCTTAGTTAAAGCATTAACTTCATTTTGAAGATGAGCAATAGTTTTCTTAGATTTACTTAATGCCTTAGCTAATTTTACTGAATTACCATGCAATTCAACAAATGCTTCATGTAATTCATCATATGCATTTTGAAAAGATTCAGAGTTAGAGCTTACCTCATTTTCGGTTTCACCTTCACTTTCATGATTGGCCATAAGAGCAACATGAGCTTCTTCACTTTCTGACTCATCTGAACAACTCGTGTCATTGTCTTCCCATGCTACGTAGGCTTTCCTTCTTTTGTTTTCTTTGAATGCCTTCTTTTCGAATTTTGATCCCTTTTCCTGTAGACTTGGGCATTCCATCCTCATGTGACCAGGTTTCCCACATTCATAGCATGTTGGAGGACCAGATGAGCTTTCTTTGCTTGAGAACTTTTTAGGAAAAAAAAATTTAGAAATTTTTTTCTTTCTCATAAGCTTTTTGAATTTTCGAACCATGAGAGCCATGTTCTCCTCGCTTTCATCATCCTCACTTTCTGAGTCATCACTATCACACTGTCGACTCGAACTAGAAGCCTTTAAAGCCAAGCTTTTCTTTTTCTTATCTGTATCTTCATGCTCAGCTAAACGAGTGAGTTCTAGTTCATGCTCTTGTAACTTACCAAATAGAGTGGCAAGTGTTATAGTAGCTAAATTCCTAGATTCAGCTATAGCAGTTACTTTGGGTTGCCATTCTCTATTCAGACACCTTAGTACTTTGTTGATCAGATCTTCAGCAGGGAATGACTTTCCCAAAAGACTCAGTTGATTCACTATGTGAGTGAACCTCTTTTGCATCTCTGGTATAGTTTCACCTGAATTCATTCTGAATAGCTCATATTCTCTGATCAGAGTGTTTGTTCTGGCCCTTTTTACTTCATTAGTACCCTCATGAGTAACTTGCAGATTATCCCCACATTTTTTGAGCAGATTTACAATTTGATACTCTAAAGAACTCATCAGGACTCAATGCAGAAGTAATAATATTTTTAGCTCGTAAATTGTGTTGCACTTTTCTCTTTTCATCATCAGTCCATTCAGCTCTATCTTTAACAGTTAGAACACCATTTACCATATGCATGGGGACATAGGGTCCTTTTTCCACAGCATCCCAGACATAGATCTACCCATTCTATGAATATTCTCATTCTTTCTTTCCAATATGCGTAGTCTTTCCCATTGAATCCCAGAGGACGGGTAAGAGACGCACCCTCTTGCGTAGACCAACCTGAAGCCATTTCTCTTGAAGCTGCTAGACCCTTTATACAAGAGTCTAGCTCTGATACCACTTGTTACCAAGTGGCTTCAGTCTTAAGAGGGGGGGTGAATTGAGATTTTAAAAATTGAGTCCCCTTTAACGATTTGATTGATTTTTCGCGCAGTTTTATGGAACGAATTAACGAGAAACGGAAACTGAAAATAAATCAGTAAAGAACACAGATTTTTATACTGGTTCAGTCACCTCCAAGTGACCTACGTCCAGTCCTCACACCCTTGTGAGATTTTCCACTAAACACAACAAAGCCTACATGCTTTGGAAACCTTTACAGACTCAGGCACTCTTCTCCTAGGATACCCCACCTATGAAGAGCCCTCAAATCTACAGCAACAACAAGAGATACCCCACCCTTGTTACAACCAATAACCCTAGAGAGATACTCCACTCCCTAGTACCAACAACAACCCTAGAGAGATACCCCACTCCCTAGTACTGTGAAAAACGTAAAACAAATTACAAATTGAAAAACCAAAATACCTCTTATGAAGGCAGATTACACAACTTGAAGATTACCAACCCAACTCTAACCCTTGAGAGAAATCAGCTCTAACAGATGAAAAATATGTGAAGAACAAAAGTGTGTGCTAGGGTTTTTGAGTTTTGCGTTTCAGCGTAAGCGTAAAAATGAGTTGTTTTTTTCTGAGAAACACTAAGTCCCTATTTATAAACTTAGGAGAAATATGACCGTTGAATGAGATCACAGAGAGTTTAGAAATCGATTTATTTCTTGAAATGCTTAGGAGTGAAAGTCGATTCTTGTCGTAAAAATAGGAATAACACATAAGTGTGTGATCGATTAATTACTTCTAAAGGATAAGTGGAAATCGATTCTCAGCTTAAAAATATGACCGTTGATGACTTTTAAGAGGAAGGAAATCGATTTTATGCTTAGATGCATGAGGAGAAGAATCGATTCTTAGCTTGAAGTAGTATAGTTTATGAATCGATTCATTGCTTGATTAAAGTAAGAGGAAAATCGATTTATGGCTTTGAAAACAGGAAGGAAATCGATTTTTCACTTTAAAAATAGAGTAGGAAATTGATTTTGGTCTTATGAGAAATAATAGGAATCAATTCTTGGCTTTTGAAATAGTTTGGGAATCGAATCTTGACTTTAGTAAATGAGTCATGAATCAATTTCTATCCTTTGCACAAGGTTAGAAATCGATTATTGGCTTTAGGAAAGAAGTCATGAATCGATTTCTAACTTTCACAAAATAGTTTTTATGTTACGTGCCTTACCTATGTGCATGCAAGCATTTTGAAAACTGTGAAGGCTATGAAACTGTGAGATGAGCTGACCCTCAGAAGCGGCTTACAATATATCCTAGGACATGACCCAAACCCTAGAGACTACACTTACTTCTTGAGTCTTGTTTGGGCCTTGGATTTCCGCTTGGTCATTTTCCGCTTTGAACACATCATCAAAACCTAACCTGCTTGTCATTTTGACTTCGAACACATCATCATCAAAACCTAACCTGCAAGAGTAATATAACCACACATCACATATGCATAAAAACCCCACTGCAGCATGACAACAATATGACCTAACTGTGACAGCAAACCAGCAGAGACATTTCCAACACACATCAATAATAAACCCACGCCCAACAAGAAGCAAATCAGACTACTTGGAAACAATTGATATGATTTGACCACCATTCAGCAATCGAGAGACTTAGGTCCTGTTTGGGGTGGTTTTCTGTTTTGCAATTTTCAAAAACCAAACCAGTTTCTGTTTTGAGTTTTAAAAATTTCAAAAACCAAAACCAGATTTAGTTTTAAGTAAAAAAAATTTCAAAAATCAAAACTATAGTTTTAAACATGAACATAAAAGTGGGATCAAAGTGGTAGTTGACGGTGGTCGGGGTGGTGGTCGCCGGTGGCCGAAGTTGTGGTCGTCGGTGGTCGGAGCGGTCGGCAGCAATGGCTGGAGTGGTGATTAGCGGTGGTCAGAGTGGTGGTCGGTGGTGGTCAAAGTGTTATTTGACGGTGGTCGGAGTCGTGGTCAGCGGTGGTTGGAGTTGTGGTCGGCGGTGGCCGTCAGCGGTGGCCGGAGTGGCAATCGATGGTCGAAATGGTGGTCAGTGGTAGTTGACGGTGGTCGGAGTGATGGTCGCCGGTGGCCAAAGTGGTGGTCGAAGTGGTGGTTGAAGTGGTGGTTGGCGGTGGTCAGAGTGGTGGTCGGCGATGGTCAGAGTGGTGGTTGGTGATTGTTGAAGTGATGGTTGGTGATGACGTGTTAGTGTTAAAACAAAAACTGAAATTAGAAAACCTATTTTTTTGGTTTTGTGTTTTGATGGAAAACTGTTTCGAAAATAAGAAAAAAAACCAATTCAGCACCATTTTACCCAAACATGTTTTGGTTTTGAAATTGGCTTTCAAAACCAAACACCAAAAACTCACAACCACCCCAAACGGGCCCTTAATTTTTTCCCACCATTACAAATAACCAGCCTCACGTTGAACTTTTGATCCTGCTTGATAGGGGTGTTCGCGGTGCGGTTGGGTTTTGAGTCAAAAAACAAACTGAACCGCAAAGTAAAAATACATGCAGTTTGGTTTGGTTTGGTTGACTTCCTAAAAAGAGTCCGAACCAAACCATACCAAACCAATGCGAAAGAAATCTAAATGTTACTATTTTTTTATCTAAGCAAAAGAAATTTTTCTAATTCTAGAGTGAGAAGTGTGAGATATTAAACAACGAAATCGGAATTGAGTTAGTAAGTGAGTGAGAGTTGTTGTAACTTGTAAGTTGAAGCCCAAATAGCGAGCAAGTCAATGAAGGTCATAAGTTTACTTGCGGTTTGGTTTGGTTTGGTTCGGTTGGTGAAACAAAAACCGCGGGCCGAACTAAACCGCACGGTTGACTCAAAAGAAAAACCGATTAGATCCGATAAAAATCGATTTTTTGCGGTTTTCGATTTGGGTTGGTTCGGTTTGCGGTTTCCTATTGTTTTGGTTCGGTTTTGAACACCCCTACTGCTTGATAAGGTGGATTAAACCAAAACACTTCCGCTGAAAAGGATGTTATTCCGCCCCAATCACAAACACCACAAACCAGCTAGTCATATAATATTGTTCACACGATTAGATTTTTTCCCCTTAACAAGATCAGCAAAATAATTAAAATGAGCCACTCCTTCTAATGCAGACACCTCTTAAACCCCCATCCACCCACATATGTCATTACACATAATAACGACTACCTTACACCTGAAAAACAAATGAGAAACAGATTCCCCCTCACTGAAACAAATCAGACAAGAAATCTCACAAGCACCAACAATGCCACCTCTAGCAAGTAACACATCTCTAGTAGGAAGCCTGCCAAGAACAAGGCGCCACCCAAAAATACAGACCTTGGATGGTGCCTGTAGCGACCGAAAAATCCGGAGGAGGGATTCTTCGAAGTTCTTGAAATGAAGCCGCCACCAAAATTTTAGTTTAAGGGCAAACATTGGAAAATCCCTATTGTGTGGATAAAGGGGGTTTGCGGACCAGGTTTAGGCTCGGGAGTCGTTTATGCGTAGGGAAGGTATTAGCACCCTACGACATCCTTCCTAAGGAAGGTTACCTTTTAACTAAATGTGTAAGCGTTTATTAATTCAAAAATAATGTTTACCCTTATAATAATAAAAATAAAAGCCTCGCTAAACGGTTAGTTATTTTTGTACTTTTTGAGAAATAGAAGAGAAATGAGTTAAAAGAAAAAAAATGGTTTTTTTATTAATACAATTGACAGAGGTCGGCCGCCCTCTGGTCCTACGTATCTCCTGGTAGAGAATCAAATCACACGTAGTTCTTGGGTTAGAAAATGTTTGTGTGTTGGTGTTTTTTATTTATTTTTGAAATTGGGAGAGGTATTCGTGACGACCAAACAAGTAAAACTTAGAGTGGTCGTCACTCATAGCTCGTTTGAAAACTAAAGCTGTTATTAAGGGTCAAACAAACAAAGCTCAGAGTGACCATCAGTAACAAACCATTTTTATGTTTAGGAAAACAATTATTTATTTGGGAAAAAAAATAGGTTTGCGAAAGAAAATATTCATTTATGGAAAAGAAAATCTTTTTAAAAGAGAAACAGGGGTGCAGTAGTAAAATGGGGTGTCATTAGCAGAAAAGGGTTGTATTTTAAAGTAGTGGGTGCAGAAAACAGGCCCAGTTCGTTTTTTGGTGAACTGGGCCGCAGTACAAAAAGGATTGTGTGGGAGTGTATAGCTTAAAATGTGGGGTGCAGGTCGTAAACTGTGTTAAAATAAAAAAAGGGTGTAGTATAATAAAACA
Source organism: Astragalus membranaceus (assembly GCA_039519185.1). Taxonomy (NCBI): domain Eukaryota; kingdom Viridiplantae; phylum Streptophyta; class Magnoliopsida; order Fabales; family Fabaceae; genus Astragalus; species Astragalus membranaceus. The sequence continues at coordinate 33,599,307 of CM076848.1, forward strand.
TAATGACTATACAAGACATTCACCACTTAACCTAAACCTAATTTCCTCTTTGTTCTTTCAATTGCGCTGCAGCAAGCACTGAGGAGAGAGAGAGAGACCGAAATTCATGGTGGAGAGAGAGAGAGTGTTGCACTGAGAGAGAGAAGGTGCGGAAATTTCGCAAATCGGAGGAAAACGAGAGAGGGCTTTACCGTGAGAGTGAGAACGAAAAGAGGGAGAAGAGGGGAAGAAAAGGTGAGATGCCGGAGGGAGTCATGGTGGTGACGCCGGCTAAGAGAAGAAGAGACAGAGAGCACTACGGTGGAGAGAAGGAGGTCACGGCCAGAAAACGAAGAACACCGTTGATCGGCCGTTCCATGGCCGGCGATGGCGACGATGTGATGGTGGGAAGGCGGTGCTGACCGGACGTCTCGGGGGCGGCAACGATGGTGCTGCGGTACAGCTGTGTTCGCGGTGAGAACGAGAAGGCTTCAATGTGGTGAGGGTTGTATGCGAAGGGACGGCGGCTATGGGTGGTTCACAGCCAACGGCCACCGTGTACGGCGGCCGGAATCAGAGGGTGAGTTCTACTGCGTCCTTTTTATCTTCTGCGGTTCTGATCCCTTCTCCTCTCTACTCTCCTTGTTCTCACAGATCCTCTATTTTCTTTTTAGGTTTGTGTTGTGGGGGTTGGTTTGACGGAGAGACGGTGATTTGGTTGACGGTGGTGAGGAGGCGCGGTGAGAGAGAAGAGGAAGAGGGACGGTGATTGTTTTGTGGGGTGGTGTTGCGTCTTTGGGTGGTTTGCTTGGTGGTGACGCGGCGGTTTGGCGGTAGTGCGTGAGGTGGGCGAACGGTAAAGGGGGTTTTCGACGGTGGGGTGAGTGGTGGTGGCCAAGACGGTGGTTCTGTTTAGTGGTTGACAGTGGTTCTGTTTGGTGGTTGACGGTGGAGGGGTTAATGGTGTTACGGTTCGTGAGGTGGGAAGGAGGGAACGAAGTAATGGTGGGGTTTTCTGTGGTGGTGCACAGTGGTGGTGCACGACGGTGACCACCACAGATGGCGAGGTAGCTCAGTAGCTTTCCCTCTCTGTTTTCTGATTTTCTGATTTTTGTTTTTGGTTCTCTGTCTGTCCCCCCCCTTTACTGTTTTTCGTTTTCTGTGACTGTTTTTGTGTTTTGTGTCACTGTGTATTCGTGTGTATTACGGTGCCTGTATTGCATCTGTGTATCCCCCCCTTTGTTTTTGGTTTGATTTCTTTTTTATAGAGTAGCTCAGCACTCTGAGACAAATTTTGCTGTTATCCTTTTGCAGGGATGGTGGTATTGGAGCAGAGCTGTAGGAGACAAGGCAGCAAGGGAGGTGCTGCCCAAAGCTGCTTGGTTGCTGCTGATTTGGAAAAAAAAACAAGGGAGCAAGGAGAAGGAACACTTGGCTTCATTCTCTAAATGTAAAAGTAGTGGCAACAGCCTTGCAGAGGCACTTATGCTGAAGTCCACTCTCTTGTTATTTTATTTTTAAAATTGTTTTTCACTTTTCTTTTGATTTTGTCCATATTGTAAACACATACAAATTTAATTATTTTTGTATTTGTAATAAAATACACTTTTGACTAATCAACTTAAATTGCATATCTCATTTTATTTATAACAAAATAATGATGACAACTTCGATTAATAAATATAATGATAACAATAAAGTAACGAGTACCAAAAAAAATGCGTACACGACGAGAGGCGAACACACGCGCGCAAAGAGAGTAACGACACACACACGATTAGGAATGACACGCGTATGTGGTTAGAAATAACACGTGCACGCAACAATGCAAAAACGTTAGGCTAACGCGTGTACGCGACTAAAAATAATACGTGTGCACCATGGAACATGTTTTTGGGATTTTTCGAAAATGAAACAAGAAACCGATTAAAATCAAATGTCTACAAGATTAAAACAAATCGCATTAATCTAACGGACAAAATTAGGGTATGACAGTGCCGATCAGCGCCACAGGGATTTTAGAACAGGTTTTAGAACATCGCCAATACAAGTTGGGTAAAACACCTGATCAAGAAAAATATAGCAAGATTTGGCGCTAAAGGAGTGGGTTTGTTAAGTTTCTAGTTTCACCTATCCACAAAATCAAAAGCTGGATAAAAATCACGCAAAATGTTAGATAAAAGAGCAAAATTACCTCTGAAGCATTAAGAGTATGACTCCACTTGAAATCCCAACTCCACTGAGCACGCATTCTAACCCCATACCAGCAATAGGATAATCCTTCGGTAGATAAATGTTGAACATAGCAGGGAAACTCTCTTTGAAAGGAATGCCACCAACCATATCGAAAACCAAATGCTTAGAGAGTTACCATCCCTAACAACGCAATTAATAACATCAACAACAAAATCAAAGCCGAGGTTCAAATCTTCACCCAAAGCTATACTTGTTGGGGAATACTGGGAGCAACAACGAGCTAGCCAATGAACCGGACCACCAGGAGACTTGGACGCCACATCTTCACCCAAAACCTTAAGGCATTAGGTATATGGGTCCCCTCTCTTAGATATCCTTTATATAGCTCATTCCTAGCCAATGTGGGACTAACCACTCACAGTTGAATTCCCAACATTCTTCCCCTCAAGTGCGAGTCACCCGCATTCCCCACCAAGTTGAACCAAGGCTCTAATACCACTTGTTGGGAGTTCGGGGGAGCACCAGGAGCAACAACGAGCTAGCCAATGAACTGGATCACCAAGAGACTTGGACGCCATATCTTCACCTAAAACATTAAGGCGTCAGGTATATGGGTCTCATCAATTATATATCCTTCATAAAGCTCACTCCTAGCCGATGTGGGACTAACCATTCACACTTGAATTCCTAACAATAATGTCTCTCCACCATAATGAGTCTTTCCTACCCCACCTCCCCCCTTCATTAGAAACCAGTTTAGAGCAGAAATCCCCATATCTAAAAATCAAAAGATCCCTTCAAATAGCTTGGTTATCTGATAGACATATCCACTTCCACCGAGCCAACAGAGTGATATTAAATAACAAAATGTTTTTCACTCTGAGCCCTCTTTCGCTCCGTGGCTTACAAATATTATCCCAAGAGACCCAACCAATCTCTCTACCACTATCAACACCCCCACAGGATATCATGTTGGATCATTATCATTTCCTTAATAACCACCTTGGGTGCCTTTTAGAAAGAAAATAAATAAAGAGGAATACTATTCAGCACAAAATTGATAAGAGTAACTCTACCTCCCATAGATAGATGTCTTCCCCTCCAAGAAGAGAGCCCAAGTCGCAATGCATCTAGCACAGGCTTCCTCGTACACCTCCTTCACAGATTGGCACCAACCAGAATCCCTAAAAACCTGAAAGGAAGAGGACCAATACAACAGGAGAGAAAGGTAGATGCAGACTCGAGGAAATCCTCCTTTAAGTTGATCTTAATCAGCTCTCCCGTTTGAAAATTCACTTTTAGGCCCGACACCATCTCAAAACACTAAAAAATGGTTTTGAGACTCTACAAATTCTCCCAGGATCCTTTCCTCAACATGATAGTATCATTCGCAAACTGTAATGAGGAGAATTTTAAGGAATTAGAAACCTCAAAACCCTCGAAACTGCCAAGCTGAGACGCCTTAGCCACCAACGCAGCCAACCTTCCCGCTGCTATCAAAAAGAGAGATAAATGATCACCCCGCCTCAAACCTTTGTGAACCACAAATATTTCCTCCATAGGACTGCCGTTTACCAATACTGACTTGGTGCTCGAATAAATATACGCCTTCATCCATGGAACCCACTTTTGATCAAACCCCTACGCCCCAACATATGTTCCAAGTAACTCCAAAACACGGAGTCATATGTCTTTTCAAAATCCACTTTAAACAACAAACACTCATCCTTCTAACGCCTAACAAGATCAGCCATTTCATTAGGCAACAAAACGCCATCTTGGATATATGTACCTAGTAGAAAAGCCGACTGACAAGGAGAAATCAAACTTGGCAACACTTTTTTCAAACTAAAAGCAAACATCTTTGCCAAAATATTGTATAAACACCCAATCAAGCAAATATGACTGTGTTCCTTAAGGTTTTGCGGATTATCCTTCTTTGGAATCAATGTCAAAAAAGAAGTCGTGATGGCTAACGGCAAGATATTAGTTCTCTGAAACTCCCGAATGAACCCCACCACATCTTCTTTCCCCACTTCCCAACATTCGATGATAAAGCTCAAATTGAAGCTGTCCGAACCTAGGCTTTTATTCCCATCACACCCCAAACCTCCGTTTTAATCTTATCAAAGTCAAAAATTAGTCATCTTTCCCACGGACTTGTTTGAATTCAAGACAGCTTAGAGTAGGACGATTAGGACAATCCTTAGTGAAACTGCTTTTGAAACGACATGATTGGTTTTACATCATAATTTCATTAATTTTGACTTTTTGTGAGTATTATTCGCAGCAAATGACAAACTTTCAAAGTATTTTTATATATTTGTGGTAACTTTATTTCATAAATTAAGCACAACCGGTTCAACTCGCATCGCTTGAAATTTTAAGTAGCTCATAGATACCAATGTTTTTAAAACCGGATCAGAGTTTGAACCAGCGAGGCCTCCGAGTCATGGTTCAATTAGATGATTAATAAATAAATAAATAAATAAATATTATTTTTTTTGAGGAAAAAGTGAATAAAAAAAATTAAAAAAATTCATTTCGGGCGATTCAACCCGAGCAAATAGGCGGTTTAACACTACAAGAAAATCGCGTATTACCGGTGGATTTTTTCCAGCGGATTTTTTCCGGCGGAAATTTGGCATTTCTGGCGGATTTTTTCCGTTGGCAAATTTCCGGCGGAAAAATTTGAATTTCCGGCTGATTTTTTTAAAATTAAAAAAAATTATTTTTTTTTAAAAATAAATCCGCCGGAAATTCAAAAAAATCCGCCGGAAATGTTCCGGTGACATTTCCGGCGGATTTTTTTTGCATTTCCGGCGTTAATTTTTTTTATTTAAAATAAATCCGCCGGAAATTCAAATTTTAATTCATTCTAATTTTTCTATTACGTCTTATTTATTTAAATATAAAATTTGAAAAAGAAAAAAAATTAAATTTTTTTTAAAAATCCGCCGGAAATGTTCCGGCGACATTTCCGGCGGTTTTTTATTTAAAAAAAAAATTTCTGGCAGAAAAATCCGTAGAATATTACCGGCGGAAATTCCGCCGGAAACCGTTACCTACGAACGTTTTACCGCGGATTTTCGGCGGAAAAAATCCGTCGGAAACGTCACTTTTCCGGCGGATTTGGTGCATTTCCGGCGAATTATTTCCGCCGGAAAAACGCGTTTTTTCTTGTAGTGTAAAGCGGTTCAACCGCGATCCAATCTGGTTCAACCCGGTTTTAGGCAGTTCGACCATGCTGCGATTCAAATGGGGTTGAACCAACCGCTGGCTTGGATGGTTCCCGATTGAACCGTCCGGTTTGGTCCAGTTCTGACAACACCGGTAGATAACAGTAATCTTACAAAACTTTATACCACTCCCCGTTTTGATTACGGCAAGGAGCATAATATGATCTTCCTATATGGTTCATGCACCAAAACAAATATATAAAAAAACATATTTCATATTCAGCAAAAAAAACCTATTTTATAGAGAGAAAAAAAAGTCAACAAAAAAATAGGCAAACTTGGCAAAAATACACAAAAAAGAAGAAGAGAAATACCAATTATACAATAACAACGTAATTTTGAGAGATGCTTTTAGTCAACTTGGTTTCGTCAACCTATAGATTATTAGAGATAGGAAAAGTAAGCACACGGAAACCATATGCAAAGCTACCTTTTTTTGACAGGGATTTGCAATACTACTACTAAATTACATATATTATATTTTTTGTACATAAATTGAATAATGCAGTGTGCATCTCACTTAATTTATTTGAGAAATGGTCAAAAATGGCAGGAATTTCACGGCATTAAATAACAATTTAAAATTTGAATCTGTAATATCAATTGGTACGTTACATTACATGGTCTAACATCTATCAAAATTATCCGTTTGAATTAGCTTGAACCGTAAATCCAAGTTGGATAAAATATGTTGCAAATATCGATTATCCAAAAAGAATGTTGTATCCAAATGCTTTTTCTCTTCTGTTACCTATTATCTGATATTATCGAATATACAAACAAACTAATATACAAACAAATCTCCTATAAAATTATCAATTTGGATATCTTATTAAAAAGACACATATCTAACTTAAGGGTAAAAATGTCATTACTCTTTCTTTCTTTCTTTTTCTTCTTACACTCTCTTTTTTATTTTTTTCTCTTTCTTCTTACACCATCTTTTCTCTTTTTCACTTTTCTCTTACACTATCTACTATAATCTACTAATCAACTAAAATAATCAATTGAAACTACGAGATAACTGCAATCATATATAAAAAAATACGGGATGACTGCACTGATATATAAAAAATCACAGAATTAATATTTGTCATTGATAATTAATTTTTTTGAAAACTACTATATACCTACTATCTAAAAAATAAGAAAATTTAATGACTATTTAAACTACTGATTAATATTTAAAACAAATATTTCTTATTGATAATCTACTATCTCTTTTTTACTATCTACTATAATTTACTAATCAAATAAAATAATCAACTGAAACTACGAGATAACTGCACTGATATATAAAAAAACACGAAGTTAGTATTTGTCATTGATAATTAATTTTTTTGAAAACTACTACTATAAACCTACTATCTAAAAAACAAGAAGACTTAATGACTATTTAAACTACTAATTAATATTTAAAACAAATATAAAAAACACGGGATAACTACACTGATATATTAAAAACTACGAGATAACTGCACTGATATATAAAAAAACACGGGATAACTGCAGTGATATATAAAAAACACGGGATTAATATTTGTCATTGATAATTATAATTTTTGAAGACTACTATAAACCTACTATCCAAAAAAACAAGAAGATTTAATGACTATTTAAACTGATTAATATTTAAAACACACGTGACACATATTAGTCACTAATACCTAAAAAATGCCAAATAATTGTAACTGATATATAAAAAAACACGGGATAAATATTTCTTATTGATAATCTACTATCTATCTTTTACTATCTACTATAATCTACTAATCAACTCAAATAATCAATTGAAACTATGAGATAACTGCACTGATACATAAAAAAACACGGGGTAAATGCACTGATATATAAGAAAATACGAGGATAACTGCAATGATATATATATAAAAACATGAGATAGCTGCACTGATATATAAAAATACGGAATAACAACACTAATATATAAAAAAACACTGCACTGATATATAAAAAAACACGGAATAAATACACAGATTGTTTTTAAATGATACTTTTACTTTTTTAGATTTTAATATTTATCTATTTTTTATTTGAAACTCATTTTTTATCTGCTTTAAATTTGTATTAATTTTTACGAAGTAATATTCAAATTATTTAAATATTTCATTCATAAAACAAACATCACCATGCGTATCCTACTATTTATTACAATAAATGTAGCTCAACAACATCAAACTCCGATTTCAATGCCTTGCTTTCATCATTTATTTGTTCTGTTCAAAGAGGAGGTAAGGTAAAGGGTAACCGTAACGAGATCGAAGAAAGAAAATGAGAGGAGACCACAATAATGAGACAAAAGTATACAAATGTCAATGTTAGCTTGATGCCATTTCCTTATTCAAAGAAAAGTTCTCATCACCAAAAAATAAAGTTGATGTTAAGCAACTTTAATTTTTCTTTCTTGCCAAAATACCCGCATATTCCAATGCTATTGGTTTCATTTTGTTAGCTTTATTTGACAACTTAAACATGATTAATTGCTCATTGTTTGTAACTATTTTCCAATTTTGATCAATATTCACTTGTTTCAAAACTAAACCATATTTTGCCCAATTAATTTTTCATTAATAATTTTATTTTTTCTTTTTTGGTAGAACAGATTTATTTATTGTGACTCTTCAATGAAGTATGACTGAATTTGGAAAACATCCAACTAGGGATCATGTCCCAAATAAATATACATACTCCCAAGTAAATTTAGGGGGTGTTTGTTTTCACAATGGATGAAAATGAAATGTGTGTCGATTTCTAAGCTACAATTTTTAACTTTTATATTCTTCAGTAAAATTTTATTCGTCATGTGACAACGGTGAGAGAGCTTGGCTATCAATTATACACTTATTATTTTCCCCATATAAAAAAGGATAATGTTGTTCATTGCGAGGAGACTTCGTGAAACTAACCTACAAATGATGTGTGTCATGTTACGCGGTGCTTGTGTTAAATTTATTTTGACACCACTGCCTTTTCTTATTATTCACTCATGGATTTGCTGCCATATAATTCGTGGGTGCTTTTAGTGAAAATTTTTCACTATAAATAGCAGTGCTCTATAAAAAAGCACATTCAATACGTACACTTTTTCATTGTGTTATTAGGAGTTGAATTATGTATAGTAATTGAGGTCTTACAAACTCACACCCACCGTAATTACTTCACATAGCGCTAGAGACTTTGCTTCAACACAAACATGTGAATATATACATTGTAAAAACGCAAGTAAAATGGTAACAAAGTTTCTCATTCTCATTCTCATTTACAAAAGCAATTTTTTATAAGCAAAATAAAAAATGATATTAATAAAGAATAAATTAACATTTTTGTTTAGCTCAAGAATAAAATTAATAACACTCACTTTAACATACTTCCATGTAAGTTTATACAAAAAAATATACTTTCATGGAAAAAATTAACAACCAAAAACAACATGGTGTATTCATAAAAGATCCAACCAATGTAGGAAGCAATTTACTTTCACACATAAATGAATACAGTTGGACACTTGGACTGTGTCGTATTTTTAAGCTTAATATTATAAAATAATAATTTTCTCTCTATTGCCTACCAAATTTAACTCTTTTTCTTCTGCTGTTTTTTTACTTCCTCTCTCTCTCTCTCTCTCTCTCTCTACACTTTATTCTCAATTTCTCCGGCGACGTTTTCTCTCACTTGTCGGAGCCTTTGACTTGCGTCGATCACCGTCCAGTGCGGACTAGCTAGGCAGCCATGGGTCATTGCTGCAGCAAAAGCATGGCTGTCAACAACGAAACGGTCGACGCCGATCACAGCCACAAAACGCCTAATCACGCTGTATCTCCGGCGCCACAACCTTCCGGAAACACGGTTCCCAGCGTCAGAAATGCGACTCCCGGTAGAAACACGCCGGCGAACTCGTTCTCCACCAGCCCCTTCAACAGCCCTCTCCCACCCGGCATGGCACCTTCGCCAGCCAGGACTCCCGGTAGGAAGTTTCGGTGGCCCTTGCCACCTCCATCACCGGCGAAGCCAATCATGGCGGCATGGCGGCGGCAGGTGAAGTCGAAACCGAAGGATGGACCCATTCCCGAGGAGCAAGGGGAGAGTGGTGAGGGAGAGAGGTCGCTGGATAAGAGTTTTGGGTATGGGAAGAATTTTGGGGCGAAATTTGAGCTTGGGAAGGAAGTAGGTCGTGGACATTTTGGTCATACTTGTTGGGCCAAAGGGAAGAAGGGTGAGCTTAAGGGACAATCAGTTGCTGTGAAAATCATTTCCAAAGCTAAGGTGAGAGATTCTTTTTATAAGTTTGTTTTTGATGATCACTTTAAATTTGAAAATCAATTGTCAAGATCATTGATGTGTTTTTACTTGGAGTTTGAGATGGTATGCGTGTTGACTCTAGGTCAATTCAGAATCAATTCATGACTTCAATTAATGTTTTGGCACTGTAGTTTCATGCTAAGTTGATCATTTGTTGTGGTAAATGTAGCATGTGATTAGTGTTTGAATATTTCTTGAATTTGGAGGTTCAATTTAGAAGTTGAGTTTGCTTCTTGGGAAAACCATGATACCAAATTTCCATTTGTTTAAAATTTTCATGGAAGTTACCATCCCGGGGGGTTGGGTCTAGCAGAAGGGGCTAGTTCTCAGCAATGTTGCGAACCACGGTTCGAATCCTGTGGGAAATGTATCCACTTTTAGTAGGAAACGTACCAAATGGTTTTATCGGCGATGTCGGGGTTATTTTCCTGTTTATTTATAGTATTAAACCAACCGTTGTTATTGCGATTTTCTAAGTTGATGCTAGTACCAGAAAGGAAAATGCTAGGAAACCTGTTTTCCCATAGAATATATACAATTTATAAGCATTGAGTCTAAATAAATGCATGATAAATTATGCCCGATAATATTTCTTTTATGGTCGGTTTGGATGGAGGGTTTTGGACGACCAAGTCTATATGTTGATATATATATTTGAGATTTTAAAAAAGTTACTTGTAGGGTTGATAAGAGCTATTTTATTCTCCTATTTAGATCGTTATTAAGCATGTTGCGGCTTAATTGTATATTATAGAATGCATACACTAAACCCGGTGTTTATTGTTTTTCATCCTCCATCATGAGCTATATTGGAGGATATCATATATATACATATATATATATATATATATATATATATATATATATATATATATATGCTTAAAAAAAGAGAATACGAGAAAAATGAAGAGCGTGGAGAAAGGGAACAAACAACACCTTTTTTTATCGACTATTGATGAACATTATAAATACTCTTCATTTATGCAAGCTCTGTGGCTGCCAGACAATTTAGAATTTGATCTTAGCTGCTTGGCCTCTTTGGATATGTTTTTGGGAAGAGCACGAGCAAAAATTGACTTTATACTTCTTCACCTTTACATTATGCTCTAAACAATCTAATTGGCATATGGGAGTAAATTTTAGTTATGGGTGGAGGAATCATGTAATGTGATGTCGTGGTAGTAGCTTCCACAGGTTGTTTATTACATATATCAACATGAATGGAACTTTGATTTTCAAGTTGTTCTTTTATCTCACCTTATAATTTTCGCTTGATGATGTTTATTGTAATTAACTGATTTGCATATGGCAGATGACTTCCGCAATAGCAATTGAAGATGTAAGAAGGGAGGTGAAAATGTTGAAGGCCTTATCTGGACATAGGAATTTGGTCAAGTTTTACGATGCATTTGAGGATGTCAATAATGTCTACATAGTGATGGAGTATGTATAGATACAATTATTTCTGAAAATTCCTTTCGGTCCTGCTAGGATTTTATCGTATGTTTCTTTACTGGTTGATTTGTTTGCTTATTAGTTATTGGGTATAGAAGAATTCCTCACAAGTTCATGTTTCCAAGACTTTTCACAATATGGAGAGATTTTATATTTTGGTAGTACCTACAATTGTTAAATCAGACATTTATGCTAAACAAATCAGACATTCTTGTTCTTGTCAGGTTGTGCGAGGGTGGAGAGTTACTTGACAGAATTCTAGAAAGGTAAAATCAAAAGGCTATTTTTTATTTGTACCATCCGTAACTTTTTCCATCCATTATTTCCTCTCATTAGTTCGGTTTTTGTATAATGCGATTATAATTGGATTCTTTTGATATTAATTATTTGTTACAGAGGTGGAAGATACACAGAGGATGATGCTAAAGCTACTCTTCTACAAATTCTAAATGTAGTTGCCTTTTGTCATCTCCAGGGAGTTGTTCATCGTGATCTAAAACCGGAGGTATGATATTGTGATGTCTGAACTACTTAGTATAATATGGTCACACCTTTGAATGATCGAGCAATTGTGTTTTTTTGTATAATTACCTCTAAGCTATAACTTATAACCCTAAATGCTTTGCCTGCGTTGCAGAATTTTCTTTTTGTCTCAAAAGATGCGGATGCTGTGATGAAAGTTATTGATTTTGGTCTTTCTGATTTTGTTAGGCCAGGTAATATGATAGAATCAACCTACTATATAGTCAGTACTGAATGGTATCCAAGCTACTATCTTTCTTTGTGTTTAATTTATCAAAAAAAATGAACTTTCTTGTATTTTAAGGGTCTATTTTGTTTTATTTTGAGTTTTAATTACAAAAATGTCATTTTGTTTCATGTTTCTAAAATTTGGTATAAAACTCAATGAAAAAAACTTTTTATTATTATTTTTACTAGTTCTTTGTACAAAGCTTTGAGAACAAGAAATAAACTGAAAGCAAGGTGACATTTTTGTATTTAAAATTGAAACAGCAATGGAAATGAAATCGAACAGCTGGCAACTTCTTTATTGTTTTCATCGTTTTCTCTGCAGAACTTTCAAAAAAAATGAAAATAAGGTAACATTTTTGTAATTAAAGCTGAAAGAAGAAAATAAAAAAGAAAACAAAAACCAATATAATCCGAAGTTCCTTCTTCGCTGTAGTATATAGTATGCTTGCATGGTTGAATTCACACATTTAAGTTGCCGAAGAATAACCAAGGAATATAGTATAATATAATATATATGGTAAACGGGTTTTTACTTTTAGATTATGGGGGATACTGACACAGTACGATGTGGAGGAACAGTAATATTTTACCATATCGCAATTCATCAGTCATTAGTTTTTTACTATTGTAGCAGTTGTCAACATGTTTGGATTTTTAAAATTATATTTTCCATCTGCTTGAAAGATTTGATACTATATCTTAATATTAACATTGATATGATATTTTGTTACACTTTTTGTTTTCTCAAAAGTTTTTAAACTACCATTTTTCAGCTAATTTTTTAGCAGTTTTTTCTTACGGTAGACAACCCGTATGATATTTTAATTTTCTTTATGTATTTTTTTTGGAATCGATATCGAGATTATATAAGCAGAAATATTAGTAATACTTGTGTTGATCACGAAGGTATTATTTATTACATGCTACTTCTATTCATCTAACTTGTTTGGTTGGAATCATTCTCTAAATCTATGATCATATCCTGTTCAAAGCTATCACTTATGCAATCTTGATAATTGACTTCTATTATTGGTTATTACCCCAAAATTACTAGTGTAATTCATATTACGCCTTTTATGAAGTATTTGTTGGGATTAGATTTAAGTTGATTTGATATTAGCCTGTTAAATATTTATTTGTGTTTGGGAAAGAAAACTCCATTTAGAAGAACCTTTGTTAGGATGGTGTAAACTACTATTACTTTTACGCATTAAATTATCATTAAGATGCAAGTCTTTTTAGTTTTGAAAGACTCATCTATATGAGTTTATTTCTGTAAATATACCAAATTTGTCTTCTTTTTATAATTGTTTCTAGTAAAAGCTAACACGTACTCCTGCCAAAATAGTCAATTTTTACCACTGGGTGGGTTGTGAGCAATAAAAAAAGAAGCCAAAGACTTGAACAGTTCAAATCCACACATACCACTGGCTGAAACACTTGAAAATATAAAATTAACAATTTAACATGCTCATGGGGTAACCATATTCCACATGCAACTGAAGCCAAATTTCTTGAGAATGAAAACTTCATACTATGTTCTTTGAATTTGTATAAAGCAGTTTGTTGTTACATGTTAGGATAATCAAATGATTTATTGTAGTTGAAGGAAGGTAACTAGTGAATAATTGTCAAGGTTGAAAACTTGGTTGGATTTAGATTTTTCATATTATCATATTCTTCTGCTCTATCTTTTCGGGAGCTCCAGCTTGTTGCTTGCCTAAAAAAAGAAATCAGCTATTATGTACTGTTCTCATCTGGTGCATTGAGAATGTTAACTCCAGTCTCCAAGTGCCTTGTCAATTTTCTCTCATACATTTCTTACTGCCCCATTTATTCACCCCCCATTGTCACTCTTAAAATGCACGTCCTTCACTCTTCATTTAAAATCATTTATCTCTTTTCCTTTAATATTCTTGCAGATTATAATGATTATAGTCTGGCAAAGAAACTAGGGGTATTCATCAGAAAAGTTTGCTAATATCTGTATTAGTATATTACTAATTTAGTAATGTTATTTTCTACTTTGGTGAAAGTGACGGAGACATATTAAGAATAGCTTGATTCTTTCTTACCCTTTTAAATTTCCTTGTTCCTTGCTCAGTATAAATACATCAATTTGTTTGTCAAATTCTATTCACTAATTTAGTGGTTTAGATGAATCCTGGTATATGCATTGATTCTCGGTTTGCTATTGCCTCCATTGTTCAAAAAGAATACTTAAACATTTATTCTGCTTTATGATCATTGCAATATTCTTATTTATTTTTGCACCGCTAGCACTGACAGATTTCTGATGAACATGCAGATCAACGACTTAATGATATTGTTGGCAGTGCCTACTATGTTGCGCCAGAAGTGCTCCATAGATCTTACAGTGTTGAAGCAGACTTATGGAGTGTTGGAGTTATATCATACATATTATTATGTGGAAGTAGACCATTTTGGGCACGGACTGAATCGGGAATATTCCGCTCTGTATTAAGAGCAAATCCTAACTTTGATGATTCACCTTGGCCATCAATATCACCAGAAGCTAAAGACTTTGTGAAGAGACTTTTGAACAAGGATCACAGGAAAAGGATGACTGCTGCACAAGCTCTGTGTATGTTTCATTTGATTGTTTTGCTCAAACCTTCCTTAATAGTTGGCTGCTTGTATTGAAATTCTCTCTCACACAAACACTTGTAAATATTATTCCATGATTCTTACGAGTGAAATTACCTCCATATTTGCAGCTCACCCATGGTTAAGAGATGGAAGAAGTGCAGTTCCTTTAGATATTATGATTTACAAGTTAGTCAAGTCATATGTGCGTGCCTCGCCTTTGAAACGTGCATCATTGAAGGTAGCCAGCTGTTATGCTACCATTAAAAACAATGCATCTTTTATCCTCCTCTCATTTCCCCCTTTTTTGGGAGCTGGTGACATAGAAGAAGAGTAATTTTCCCGTTTTCTTTTTCTTTACATTAATGCAGGCTCTCTCAAAAGCATTGCCTGAAGATGAACTTTTCTACCTTAGAGCACAGTTCAGCCTCTTGGAACCTAAAGATGATTGCATTTCGCTTGAGAATTTCAGAGTGGTAAGTGCGTGATTTTTGCAAATTTATTCCATCTAAAACATTTGGATGCGTTCTAAAACAAACAAATATTATGATCCGTTAACCCTAGCTAGTGTAAATATGTTATGCTCATCTACCAGTGTTTCCAAATTAATCCGCCTTAGGTTATAAACTTTGTAGTTGTTTTCCATTATTTCCACAATTTCTTATCCGGAATTAAAATAAATTCAGGCGCTCATGAAAAATGCAACCGATGCCATGAAGGAAGCAAGGGTCCCAGACATTCTAAATTTGGTAAGCTTCTTGTTTGTGGGTTAGATTTATTTTTTTCTTCCACCTCTTCTCACTTGCAGCAATCCATTCGCTCCAAACCTATCATACTATGTCTTGACTGGTTCATATAATAAATTGAAAACAAGTTGAATGATATAAGTAGAGATCTCAAACTGAGCAGCTCGGTCCAGTCCAATGGGCCAAAATGCATAAATGAGCTGGGCTAGCTCAGCTATCTACTGGGCTGTGCTCTTTGTAGACCATCCCTATGCAGCAACCTGGACTAGTCTAATTTTTTAATAAAGCAAACCACAAAAAATGTTCAAAAAACTTAAGAAGCGGTCTAGTGCCCACTGGGCAACTGTGCTGGGCCAAAACGACTCAGTTATTTCTAGGCCTCTATTTAGCGAGCTCAGCCCAAAACATTGGGCCATCTGGCCAGCCCATTGAATTGGGCCAAGATTGACACCTCTAGATATAAAGGGACACTTTTAGGTGAAATAAATGCTGTGACTTGTAAGTCCTGCTCATGTTCTTGACAGCAGTATTTAATGATAATAGTTTAATAGGTGGCAGGAAGGAACTATAATTTGTTTAGGCTTTATAAAAGATATTCTGGTGATATAAAATGACTTATAGTTTATTAGTTTTGCAAGGGCAACAGCTTACACAGTTAATCAGTACTTCCATAATCATATCTGCTTTGTATGATTAACTTAACTGTTAAAACTTTTGTTTGTTTTTCGTATGAAAGTGTACTCTTTGAATGCGTATGTAATACTGAAAATCTGAAATGCATATTTTTCGAAATAAGATGGAGGCACTCGCCTATAAGAAAATGAACTTCGAAGAGTTTTGCGCTGCTGCAATAAGTGTATACCAGCTGGAAGTTCATCAAGAATGGGATAGAATTGCTACCACAGCTTTTGAGTATTTTGAAGAGACAGGAAACCGTGTCATTTCACTTGAGGAGTTGGCACAGGTTTGCACATTATTTTTAAGAGCATCCCTACTAGTGTTATATTTGTCTACAAAAAGTTATGAAGCAATCCATTAATTCTCTGAAATATTGTTTTCAGGAGATGAATCTGGGTCCGTCTGCATACTCTTTAATGGGTGATTGGATCAGAAAATCTGATGGAAAACTCAGCTTGGTCGGATATACAAAGTTTTTGCATGGTGTCACAATTCGTAGTTCAACTACAAGACACCGATAGCTATGATAAGTAAAGGGGGATTTAATTATTCTATTATTATTTGTTGAAATTAGTTGGTGTCCTTTTCTTTTTTAAATTTGAATTAAAAAGAAAAATAGCAGTACAGAGTGTCTAAGCAATTTTTTAGGGGGCTTTGGGAATTGGATGATGAAAAAGTAGAGCTAACATATTGTTTTATTACTCATGTGATTTGCGGTGCAAAGTGAAAATTCTCCCATTTTACTTGTGAGCATAAATGCAACTTGCTTCCTTGTAAGATTTCGTGTGAAGATTGAAGACCTTTTTGTTTGGGTCAACTTTATCATACAATAACGTTGTCGCATTTTGTTTTTTGTTCTAATAGAGGAGGATTTAGGTAGAGAAATGCGACGGTGAACATGGTTCAAGTTCTTTTTCCTGGCTTAATAAATTCTGTGTATTTGGTCCAAAAATCGTTGTTTGAAACGATGCACGTTATTCTTTTTAGCACTGTGCTCATAACTGGTTACCTGGTCGCTGAATGCTTATTGACATTGTACTTATGAATCCAGGACATCCAAAATTGTCAATTTTTTTAAATGATTAGTGCAATTCACCTAAAATGAAGTGTTGAATTCAATTGATGAATATATCAAGTGTAGCAGCTCATGAGTCATCAACTAAATTTTACTAACCACAAATTTGAAAGTGATTAATCTTAATTTTCAAGTGCTCAAATCTACGAGTACGAGGATTGGGGAAATGTTAGTTTTTAGGGGCAGAACGCTGGATCTCCTTCTTATACTCCTTTGGTATCGTTTAGCTCGCCAACTTAGCTACCTACTTGGAATAGATTCCCACCCATATAATCTTATTCACAAATATTCGTTTAGTAGAAAGAGCAAAATAGTTGCTTCTAAAACCCTTGAATAACATGCGATGCAATTTTTATTAGAGATAAAAGGTTAATTAGTTAATTAGGCGGTTAGTTAGTTAGTCATTGATATACTCTTTTATATAAACCATATTTAATTTATTTTGTAATTACTCTTTACCATTCAATAAGAATAGATGGATTGTTTTTTCTTTCTCAATTCTTCTAACAGCTTTTGCCTTTTACATTGAGAAAAAAATCTCAAACATACTATGACGAATGACTGGATTAGAAAACTATTCAGCTTTTACAATGCTAACAATGGCATAAAACTTATGCTTGGAAGTTAAGACACCTACCCAGCTCAACTTTGTCAATGTTGTAAATGTGAATGGGCATAGGAATAGGATCTAATGATAAATAAATAACGTCAACACTAGTAAGAATAATTTAAAATCAAATGGTGTGCAGAACACGATCATGCCTGTACGTAGTTGTCCAAGGCTGGATTGACTGCTGAAACAAGAAAAAACTTGCTGAAGTGAAGGCATGAACCAGAATGGAATTGGACAATACATATATGAGACTTTCTCAAACAAACATAATATTTTTATATGCTAATTATAAGAATGGTTTTTAATAATAATTTCTCATATAAAAAGAAAATTTAGTTTTTATATTTCATTTTTTTATATATAAAAAAGATCATTTATAAACTTAATTTTTCACAAACAAAAACTGGGAATTTATTTAATTAAAAACCTATCCTGAACTGAAAATTAATCTAAACTCGAGCGCAGACGAACGAAACTAATACGTATTGCCCTTTTTTTAGCATGAAGTCTGGATGGGTGGTTCATCTTTCAGATCTAGGTTTTCTAAGCTTTTCTTAGTGGCTACAGATCCTAATGCTTTAGTTAGTTCCTGTGTAGGTGGTCTGATGGGGTTTAAGTTTGGGCCATCCCTTAGGAGGAAGTCCTCCTTGGGGAGATCTACTTGTCTCTAGCATTTCTGTGGCGCCAGATGTCTGGGTTTGGTCCTCGCATTATTCAGGTTTTTCTCGGCTTCCTTCGCTTATCATCTTCTCTCTCAGTTCATGTCTTCCTGCGTTCTGAGGCTCTCTGATTACTTGTTGGGGTTCTAAACAAGGTTTGGTAGAATTATGCTTTATCCAAGGTAGTTGCTTTTTCTTGGTAGTCTCTCTTGGATAGAGTTCCCACTCGGTCTAACTTGATTAGTAAAGAGTGATTACGGATTTGGCAACGATGTGTACTTTGTGTCGGAATGCCTATGAGTCCTCCCTTTATCTTTGATCTATAGTTGTAGATTTTAGCAATCTTGTATGCCATTGTTAGCTGACTGAGTTTTGATTTTGTGATGCAGCAGGATATTTCATCTCTGTTTCTCTAGTTCATTCATTTGGGCAGTTCTGCGAGATGCAGACATGGTTTGATGCTCATCTGGCATACGTACAGTTCTCTGAGTTATCTGAGATTAGAGATAAAATTGTATTTTCTCTGAAGGTGTATCTGGCTTTGGGAGATGTTTTGACCGGATTTTGTCTCTTTCCTAGTGATGGTTCCAGGCTAGGGGAAATTCTTCTTCGCCTGTTTATTTTATGAGTGGTTTGTGAATCATATTGATGGTATGTCTGTGGGGTAGTTGTTATTGTTTTTCTTTTTGTTTTGGAGGTGGATCTTTTCGCTTGTATATGAGTTGAGTACCCATTGTACTCGTCTTTTAAATATTACTAGCAGTATACTCGTGCATACGCACGAGTGTTGTCATGTTATTTTATTAATAGATTTAGACAGAATTTAATTAGTCTGAACAATAGCCCTTGAAAATCAAGACAAATTTATAGTAGATCAAAAAGGAGTTTCAAATAATAATGAATTACAAATAGTAATATAATGCATACAATATTTCACTGCTAAACTCTAAAGTTGAATTTTTTCAATTAAGGAAAAAAATTAATTTACATTTGAATACAATAATACTATGCCAACAATATGTAATATTTCCCGTAGAGATTAAAAACAAAATTGTATCAAAGTTTCAAATTTTTCAAATTTCAAAAATGGAATTAAAACTTATTGATAGAGAAAAATGGAATACTAAAAAAATTTCAAAATTTGAATACTTGTAAAATAGTAGAGGAAAAATGAAGGAGGCATGTAGAAGAAATTAAAGTAGATATATTGTGAAAAAATAGAAAAATGAGATAGAGTTCGAGGAAGAAAGAGGAGGAGAGAGTGAAAAATGGGTTCGAGACTGAAAATGTTTGAAAAAGTGAAAAAATTTGAAAATGCGAAAAACTGAAATCACCTAAATATGCTCTAATTGTTTTAGTTGGGAAAATGATAATATTGATATTTTGGTAGATAGTAGATTTCTTGTAGAGACTAAAAAATAAAAATGTATTAAAGTTTCAAAATTTCCAAATTGTAATATTTTTCATAGAGACTTAAAAAAACTTATTGATAGAGAAAAATAGAATATTAAAATTTTGTCAAAGTTTGAAAATTTTTAAAATAGTAAAGAGGAAAAATAAATGAGACATTTAGATGAAATTAAAGTAGATTTATTGTGAAAAATAGAGAAATGAGAGAGTTAGAGGAAGAAAGATGAGGAGAGAGTGAAAAATGTGTGGGAGAGTGAAAAAGTATGAGAGAGTGAAAATGTGAAATTACATAAATATCCTCAATTGTTTTGTTGGGAAAATGGTAAGATTGGTATTTTGGTAGTGGGTAAATGGTATAGATAGATAGTAGATTATGTTTGCTTTTTTTTTTATCAAAATTATTATGTTTGCCTTTAAAAAAAGGGAACTAATTTGGTGTTGTTAATTTTTTTTTTTGACAAAGGAAAACTTATATCATTTCATTCATAATCAAAATGGTAATACAATTCGGACTACAATCATAAACTTGGGAGCTAGCAAAATCCCTTGATGCTCTAGGTAATGTATGAGCAACAAAGTTGGCTTGCCTTCGGATGAAACTAACCGCATAGTTTTGTGTCCTAGCTAATAAAGTCTTACAATTTCTCAAAATTGAGCCAAACTCGGTAACGGAATTACACACTCCTCTGATGCCATTTACCACTGCTTTGTAATCCAGCTCAATGGTAACTCTTTGGATGTCTAGCCTGCTGCCAACGAAACAAAAGCTCCAAGGCGCAGCTGATAGAAAACCAAACTGGTCTAACCGTATTCTCCCATATTTTTTCATTCCTTCTTTTCCACAAACACCAAATAATCATAGCAAAGCTGTTCCTAGCACTTTCGGGCACGACCTCAAGACTTTTTTAAAATCAGCAGCCCCCACGGTCAAATATTAAGTATTGTACTCCAAAGACCCGCTTGTCTCCACACGGCTTCAGCTTGAGAGCACCCAAAAAATAAATGCCAATCACCCTCTTCATCATGTTCACACCACGAACACTCCACCAGACAATTAACATGACGTTTGCGAAGATTAAAACGACTTGGGAGTACCCCTCGAGCACAACGCCACAAATGGATCTTCACCTTTTGAGATAGTTTAAGCTTCCAAATTAAATGCCACTCACCCGAAGCACGAAATTCCGAGTTATCAATCAACTCATTCATACATACGTAATAAGCGGATTTAACGGAATAAGGGCCATCTCTACTTTTGTTCCACACCAACTTATCCTCAACGTCCCTCCCATGCAGCACCATACCCTTTATGCGACTTTTATCCTCCTCATTAAACAATTGGTCAAGCAAAGAAATATTCCAAATTAGCCCTTCGTTTGCATTAAAGAGATTAGCCACTATCATATTCTCACAACCCGACACCACACTAGAAGAAACAAAAGAACTATTACCCCCTTTCACCCAAGGATCATTCCAAACATTGATAGATGTGCCATCACCAATTTTCCATCTTGCTCCAAAATTGACCAATACCTGTGAAGTGTGGATGCTACGCCAAACATAGCTGGGATTATGGCCCAAGCGAGCCCCCATGAAGTCCCCATTAGGGAAGTATTTAGTTTTGAAGACGCGGGTAACTATAGCATCCTTGTTGGTGCACAAACACCAACCTTGCTTCCCTAGCATAGCCAAATTGAAGCCATGAAAATGTCGAAAGCCCATATCACCAAATTCCTTGCGCATAGATAACCTATCCCAACTCAACCAATTAATCCCTCTTCTTGCTCCTCTATTTGAACCCCACCAGAAAGAATTAATCATCCTCTCCATCTCCTCTCCTAGAGATGTAGGAATCAAGAAGGTACTCACACAATAAGCCGGGATAGCTTGAGCCACTGATTTCACAAGAACCTCCCTCCCTGCTTTAGAAAGATGACGCCCTGACCATTGCCTGACCTTGTTCCACACACGATCTCGCAAATATCCAAAAAGTTGTTTCTTGCCACGGCTTACCATAGAGGGTAAGCCAAGATACTTCCATGTACCAATACATTCAGTTACCCCCAGGATATTAACCACCTGCTCTCTGATATCCTCATTAGTATTCCTGCTAAAGTAAATCTCAGATTTCTGGAGGTTGATAGACTGCCTCGACGCCTTCTCATAAGTTTCTAGGACTTCCTTGAGTTTTGTACTTTCATTCACATTAGCCCTGCAAAACAAAAAACAGTCATCTACAAATAACAAGTGTGTTAGGATTGGAGCCCCTCTACCCACTTTGACTCCATGGATCTCTCCTCTCGCCTCACATTTTTTTAGTAAAGTTCTAAGGCCCTCTGCACATAGAATAAAAAGGTAAGGTGACAATGGGTCACCTTGCCTGAGACCTCTCCCTGGTGAGACTGAGCCAGCTCTCTCTCCATTCATAAGCACTGAATAATGTACCGTTTCAACACACATTGCCATCCAAGTCACCAACTTCTCATTAAAGCCCAACTTCTCAATAACACTTCTCAAGTACCCCCATCCACCCTATCACAGGCTTTTCTAATGTCAATTTTGAGGGCCACCTCCCCCACTTTCCCCCTCACTTTACACTTCAAATGATGAATAGTTTCAATAGCAACGATCACATTGTCTAAAATAGACCGATTAGAAACAAAAGCTGATTGCTCAATTGATACACACTTATGAAGCACGTCTTTCAAACTATTAGCCAAAACTTTAGAAATGATTTTATATATGACATTACAAAGAGATATTGACCTTAAATCACGCATGGTTGTTGGATTATCTACCTTTGGAATCAAGACAATATTTGCGTCGTTGAGCATAGGTGGGAACTCTCCACTATCAAGCCAAGCAACACCGGAATGAAATAACTCAGGTCCACAAAGCATTTGAAACAAAGCCTCCTTAAACTCACCAATGTCAAAAGGAGTTGTCAACTTATCATTATCCTCCACGTTAACCACCCTTCGCAAACAATCCACAACCGGCCCATAATCACCATGCACACCCTCAAACAAATGCATAAAGTAATCATGCGCCACCTCCCCCAACGCCACTTGAGAATCAGCCACGGTACCATCTTCACGGGTTAATTTTACAATTGCGTTAGAGCGATGTCGCGCACTAGCCATAGCATGAAAGAACTTAGAAATTGCTGCACAAGCTGGATGATTGCTGGAGAGAATCCGATGCGTGAACCAGCCATGGGAAAACATTTCTTACAAAGCCAACAAAAAAAATTATTAAAAAAAGTAGACCAACCAAACATACGATTCTTTAAAGCAGTTGATTACTCCCCACAACCTTAAACCTGTGTATGATCATTAGCATTTTTTTTTGTTGACATTGTGATGTGATTGCCAACTTGTTTGTTGGCGCGTCATATATATATATATATATATATATATATATATATATATATATATATATATATATATATATATATATATATATATATATCTGCTTTATTTTCTTTGACAATTTACCGATTTATAGAATGTGTACAACATTGCTGCTTTGTGAAACCATAACCGAACTTCAATCTCTATATAATAATATATACATTACTAATAAATTGCTTAACAAGTAGCCAAATGTGATGATGATGACCTAATGAGTCGACGTAAACACGCCACGTCCCTTTGAATCACAACTATTCCACCAAAGTTGCCACGGAAAAGAGAAGAAAAAGAAAAGAAAGTCTAAGCTTATCTTTATTCCAAATTCCAACCGTGTCTTTCACGCTTACTACTTGCAACTTCAATCAAACTAACAGCTATCTATCTGCTTTCATTTTTTTCTTTTTTGATTAAGAATGAACAGCTAGCTATCTACTTTAAAGCATTCACACTCATCATAACATTGGAATTAAAATGAAAGAGAAAAGGAACCAAACCAAGCCCATACACACATTCTTATTCACATCACACTATCATTCCAATTTCATTTTCCATATTGATCAAACAATTAAACCAAAAAGCAATACAAACAAAGATCCAATTTTTTTCGTTGTTATCATATCAAAGTACAACCACATTCCACAGTTGTTGGAGAAAATGGAACAAAAATTACACAAACAAATAGTGTCATACTGTCCTGTACATAATAATCAATCTCATAATATAATATTAATTGAATCAAGCTTTAATTGAAGCACCAAGCATGATGATGATGATGATGATGATGACCACCGTGAGGTTTCTCTCTGTCAATCAAACCTTGAACGGTACGAAACTGTTCCACGTGGCAAGGAATAGTAATAGGACCTTTCTGATCAAATCCATATTCTTCTTCAGCTTCTTTCAACAATTGCATGAACAATGGATGGTTAATGTAAATCACAGGAATCACAAACCTTTGTTGCTCTTCTCCTTGTCCCACCATAACTGCCATACACCCTTTTGGAATATTATTATCCTTCTTCTCATGGTGATGATGATGAAAATGAAGATGAGGTATATGCAAATGAAAACTCAAGTGGTGATGATTATGCTTCTGATTATGATGATCGCTAACAATATTAATCCCCATAATTCAGCAAAAACAAAAGAAGACAAACCACTAGAAAAGATCGAGGAAGTATATCAAAGGTGGATTATGAATAATTGAAGGTTATAAGAAAACAAGAGAGAAAGGCCAAGGATCAGAAGCTGATATGGCAAGGTTGAAAAGGTTTAAGGAAGAGTCGCTGAGAGATCTTGGGATATTGCTCATGATATATTGAAACTAGAGAAAACAAACATAACAATGAATGAAGATGAATTGAGAAGGGTGACAGTAGGTTGTTTATATAGGAAGGAAAGAAAGGTTAAGGTGTAGCAATATTGATGTTAATGTGAATGTGGCTTTGTTGTGTTGTGGAGTGGTGGGCCATTATGCTTCTAGGGTTTGCTTAGCTTACTTTGTACACAAAAAGATTGGTTCTCGAAAGAGGTAGATAAGGAAATTTCCCCAAAGGTTAGGAGAGTATATATCTTTTACTTTTAAATGATTTGAAGAGTATCGTGGCTTGATTGTATATTTGTATTGGATGGTTATCTAGGGTAAGAATATATTTTATGTAATTAATTAACGTCAAAGCTAGTTAATTGTATTAGAACTTGTATTTACAGCTGGAAAATTTGGAATTGGTAGAGGAAGAAGGGTAACACGAATTTGCAAGATAAACACGCGGAAGGGTCCCACATTGAATTAAAAAAAAATTGTATTTAAAACACAATTTTTTTATGCAGGAATTAAATGAAGCTAATTTGATAGTATTATTATCTTTTTAAACTTTTTTTTGTCGGTAGACACCTTATTTTATTTTTTATATTGCCTTATTATATTATTTTTAAATGGGAAAGACTTTGCATAAAAATATTATGATTACGGTACGCTCCATCCACACGTCACCCAATAGGCGCGCCGCCCGACGCCAGCTCTTCTCGTTAGAGTTAAGGAACCATTCCTTCTCTATTTTATGAAAATAAAAATTCTAGGAATCGTTCTTGTGTATAGTTGAGATTTTTTTAAATAATATTTGTGGTTAAATATATATATTTATTTCTTATAAACTGAAACTTTTGTTTGTAGTTTCTATACAAAATTTATTAACTTTTAGTTCCTATGTTTAGTCATATAAGTGATTTTTTAGGGATTCACGGCAGTCGGGATTCACGGCAGTCACGGCAGTCGGATCGGTGTGATCCATTGGATCACCATCATACTCAATCTCGGTCGTTGATTTATTTTATATTAAAAAATTAAAAAAAATGGATGAAGAGAGAGATAGAGAGAGGTGACTGCCGTGAATCCCAGTCCATTTTTAAGTCCTAATAAAAGTCACGAGAGATTAAAAGTAGGAACTAAAAGTGAATAAT
The DNA here is from genome assembly GCA_039519185.1 of Astragalus membranaceus. NCBI lineage: Eukaryota > Viridiplantae > Streptophyta > Magnoliopsida > Fabales > Fabaceae > Astragalus > Astragalus membranaceus. The sequence goes on from CM076848.1 coordinate 33,624,907, forward strand.
TTTTTTTATGGAAATTAAAAACAAAATTTATAAATTTTATAGGGACCAAAAATATATTTTGCCCTAATATTTTAATACAAATAACCCTTTATTTTTCTTCTAAGCTTCTTTTTATGGTATAAACTGGGTATCCTGTGTGCAACTGCAGAGACTAATCCCTCGAGCAGAGTAGGACCACAATGGGTGGCAAAGCTCCCAACCTTGGTTAAGCTGAAAGAGACTCCTACCATGTCATCCAAGTGCTCTTGGTTTTTTCTTCTAAGTTTCAAAACATTATATAAAACAAAAAATATATTAAATTTAATTTATATATACCGTTGTTGTACAAGATTTTTACAATGCTAACTAATCATGAAACGACGCATCTTATAAAATGTTTGATTTTAGATGTTAACTACCTTAAAAGTCACTAATACTATGTATTTTTATGTGTAAAAAATGTGTAAAAAATGTGTGTCTGTGTAAGGTGATTGCAATCAAGTAGTAGTGTTTTTTTCTCTGAACAATCAAGTAGTAGCGTTTGTGTGTGTTTTCTCTAATTTTGCTTTTCTATCTATTAGTGGAAAGACGACATCGTGAATGTTTGTCCGATTTTTTTATTGCGCTAGCTAATTGTGTATTATATATTTGATTTGATTTATTATTTAGTATTAGTTTTGAGACAATTAGGTGGGAAAGACGGCACTATCATTATGTATTTGTATGTATTAACCAAATGGTTGTTTTGTAAAATTCAAATTATTTTTTAATATCTAAATAAAAAAATAATTTAAAAATTTATTATTTAATTTAGTAATGTGAATTTTCAACTTAAAATTGTTTGAGTTTACAAATTCAAATTGATACTTTTGATTATTAATATTTGAAATTATATAAAATATTTTTATTTTATTTTAAAGAGTTTGTTGGTTCAAATTTAAAAAGTTGATTAACTAGTCCAATGGTAAAGCCGTTTAAAAAAGTAATAACCAAAAAGTTAGGTAATGTATGACTTTTTATTATTTTTTTTACTAACGTATGACTTTTTATTATATATAGGTATCAATTGCTTTATAATTGACTAATTTTTTTATTGTGCTTTATAATTGACCATACACTGCTATATCAGGGGACTACCCATGCAATTGCTCGGATTGTTATGATATATTTTATTTAATTTTATGTAGTCTATAATTTTAAGTATATAAATTATGTAGAATAAAAATATAGTAAAATTTTTTTTTAGAAAATATTTGTATAGAATGCCGGCGTTTTTTAATATAAGTAATTGTCAATAATTCTTATGATATTAATTGTTAAATGTTATGAAATTGATCCAAACAAGAGTAAGATATAACCATTATAATAAAGGCTAAATATATATTTTGGCCCTTTATCTTTGGGGTTGTGGTCACTTTGGCCCTTTATTTTTTTTTTCTCATTTTAGACCCTCATGTTTTGTGTGTGTGTCATTTTGGCCCCTGCCGTTATCATTTTGGTCCCTTATGTTTTTAATTGATTTCATTTTAGTCCCTTATGTTTTTAATTGATTTCATTTTGGGCCCTTATGTTTTTAATTGATTTCATTTTCGTCCTTAAAAATTTGCCTAAAAAAACATAAACATAACGGCATGGGCCAAAATGACACACACAAAAAACATGAGGGTCTAAAATGAGAAAAAAAAAAGATAAAGGACCAAAGTGACCACAACCCCAAAGATAAAGGGCCAAAATATATATTTAGTCTATAATAAACTATAGTTGAAGAAAAAATAGAAGAACGGAATGAGAGAAGAAAAGAGCATTTGCATTCTACTCTTGAAGGTATCATTTACATTGCCATATAAGCCCTATTTATAGGATACAAATGTTGTAACTTACAAGCACAAAGTTAAAAGCAATAAGTATGAGTGAAAGCTTTTTACTCATGGGAGTTATAGAGTATCCTAGGTAAGATGAAAGGACTAAGGAGAGATGGACATCCACCAATTATTCACACTCTCTCTTGGATGTCCATTGAGGATATGACTCATTAAAACCTTACTAAGAAAAAACTCAGTGGGAAAAATTCTTAATGAAGGAAAAAGAGTACAATATCCTTTATGTGGGAACTGCCTCGTTAAAAACCTTTCGTGGAAAACCCAATGGGACAAAACCACGACAAGGAAAAAAGAGTACAGTTTTCTTCCCCTGTTTGAAGAATCTCTTAAGAATATACATTTAGATTTTCTCCCCCTGATGCATATGAAGCAATATACTTCGTAATATATCCTCCTTTCAATTGAGATTCATAGTTGGTATTATCTTTGGGGTTTCTTCCTTGAATTGTTGGTATTTGAAGATGATATGATGAAGTGATAACTATAGATTGGTATGTAGATCATGATGATGCTTCAATGTCGCCATATGTAAATAAACATATACTTCAGAACTGACTTGATCTGGACCAGAAAAATATCTTGTATCTGCATGGTTAATTTAATGGACATATATTCATAAAATAATTGCTTCAATTCAATCGTAAAAATATAAAATAAATATATCTCACTTTGTTCTAATGCATTTTGGTTGGTGATACATTCTATCTCACTAATATTATCAAATAATATTATCACATCAATCCATATGACATCTAGTAATATGCGCTCACTAATTTAAAGTCTTCTAGACCGGGATATTTGATAGCTTGAGACACACATCATGTACTCAATAGAGATATAATTTATCATGATTCAATTAGCTAATTGATCGATCTGCAGGTCGAGACAAAAATTTGTTTAGGAGAAATATTTATTTAAGATATTTCTCTATATCTTCAATCCTTCTAGAATTTTCTATTTAGAGATCAACCAGAGAGGTTCAACCTCCAAATCCATCAAATATAATTTGAGGTCTTTCATATCAAACTCTTTCTTTAAGCAATTTAAAATATGTATTGAGATGATTATACCACACGTGTGCAGATAATATTATCCCATGGAGGGATTATTTCAATTGGAGTAATCATCTCAAGAGTCCAAACAGCCAATCTCAAAAAATTAGATCATTCTGGGATCCTCATATAACCATGACTATCAAATAAGCCATACAAAAAGTTGTACCACATCCATCGTTGTATTTAAGCATTTCAAAATTACTCGCATTCACTACAGGTGAATTTATCTTCGAAATCAAATGTTAAGTTTGTGCGAATACTTTAGAACATCGAGTCTAACTAGATTCACATATTCGGATGTATAGATTATAGGTCGAAAAAACGTTTTTCATTCCAAAGCAAGTTTAATTCCGCCTCAATTGCATTTTCCTATTTTGGCCAATCATTGCTTTGTCTAAATTCTTAATAGACTTTGGTCCATGATCCTCTTCATCATTTATCATATTTAGCGCTACATTATACACACCAAAATTGTCAACGTTGACTTTGTTTCGGTTCCATCATATTTCATTATTGACATAATTTATTGAGATCTCATTTCCACAAATTTCAGGTACCTGATTAGTTCTTCTGAAACTTGAAAATTAATTATGTCAAATTACTCGTTAGGAGTTTCCATATCCTCTTTTGGGCCATATTACTTTTAAGCTCATTTCCTTGTTCTAAGGTTTTTATTCTTTGGAACCGACTAAACCACATGCTTCATGTGTGGTTAAGATTCATTTGCAACGTCTCAGTGTCCAACAGGGACATTAATTTTATTTGCGTATTGCAGCTGGTGAATAATTTACAAATTAAATTTTGCAAATGAATTATTCTTTGAACTTATGGTTCACATTGGTTTATAAGAGGATCAAGATAAGATAATAATAATTTATTTCAACTAATACTAACTTCCACCTGCTTATCTCTCCCTCTAATGTTGGGAAAACTAATTCATCAAAATGATAATTAGCTGATTAAGCTATTGTTTAACGTGAATTTTGGTAAACACCGCTAGTTTTCAGTTTGGATTACTTGCGGGATCAACTAGTAAATACCAAGACAGTTTGGATAAAAATTGTTTAGAAAACACGGGTTTCTTACGGGTTAAGTTAAAGAAAAGAAAGAAATTCAATGTTTCTTGCGAAACTAATGAATTATTCCAGAAAAGAAGAGAATTGCGTAAAACAAAGAAGGCAAAAAGTGCAGGAATTGGAAATAAACAAAGTAAAATTGCATTAAAAAGAGAAAAGTGGTACACAATCATACATTGCCTCTCTGGGCTCGTTTTTCGCTTTAACTTGGAAGTAGAGCGTGAGAATTTGTGTAATGAGTTTGTGACCTGTTTTCCTTATGGAAAACTACTATATATACAAGGAGAAAAACGTAAACGGCCTAAAACTGCTTAGAAATTCAAAAACTATAACTGCTATATACAATTCGACCATGTAACTGCCTACGCCTTCGACAACATCATTGCTCTGGTCTTCGACCAAACTCCTTGGCTTTAACCTGCGACCAATCTTCTTAACTTCTTTCTCGTTGAAACTTTGCCTTTAAAATCCCAGTTTCATTAAGTCTCGGGCATAGTCGAAAATATTCTTCAAAACGCCTTCTCAATGTCAAATATCAACATTTCTTCTTCAAAATGACAAATCAACATCGTTGACTGCATTTAATTGTGCCTGTCGAAAATGCAAGCTAACAAATTACCCCCCAAAAATGTCGTTTTCGACTGAGGCATAAACGAAGATAGAAAATGACGTTTTTTGAGAACATTCCCAAACAGTTGTGTCAAATCACTTGACGTCATCATTATCACGTTTCAGAATTGAAAATACAGTTTTAGCAAAAAGGTATTTTATGGCGCCATTATCTCAGATTTAGTGGGCCACGTTTTCATTGAATTTCCCCACTACATCATTACACAATTGTCAATGTAGTGGGATACGCAAAGGTTCCCCCCCTTTTTTTTAGATTTGACCTCCATTCAAAAGATAGCTCCAGAGTCTTTGGAAGCTACACTTCGATCTGAAGCAAGTTTGGCTATTAAGCACCTAGAAAGGGCCAATAAACATGAGGCGGCAGTTCAAAGGTTGGCCGAAGACGAAGCCCTCATTACTGCCAGACTGGATCACGCCAAGATTGTTTTTGAGAAACTTAAAGCTAATCTTGTAATTTAAACTTCAGCTTTCCTTTTTTCTAAAATTCTTTATCCACTCTGTACTTCGACAATCTTCTTTGGCATTTAAATTTCGACATGTCATATTTAAATTTCTTTGTTATTTTACTCTTGTGTTATTTTAACTTCTTGCAATATTGGCTTATATTTTTTCAAATACTTGCCATTTATCCGCAAAATTTGACTATCAGTGCCTAATTCTTCGATTTCATAGGCACTATTAGAAAATACTTGCAAAATTCGAAATGGTCCTTCCCAATTTGGTGACCACTTGCCCAAAACTCTATCTTTTTTGTCCATAGGCAAAATGACTTTCCAAACTAAGTCTTCTAAAGAGAAAGATTTCGACTTAACCTTTTTATTGTAGGCTTTAGCCACTCTTTCTTTTTGCCTTGTAAGCGCGTCTAAGGCAGTTAATCTTTCTTCGTCTAGATCAACCAATTCATCTAACATCATTTCCCAATAATCATCAGATGGAATTTCAAATTGTCTTTGAATCCTGGTTGATTGTAGACAAATTTCGACTGGTAAAACTGCCTCATGCCCAAAAACGAGCCTAAAAGGAGTAGTACTAATTGACTCCCTAGGAGAATTTCGACAAGCCCATAACACTTGGTCAAAATTTTTATGCCAATTCTTAGGCTTTTGCCCAATATGCTTCTTTATCAAATTAATGATAATTTTATTGACTGCTTCGACTTGCCCATTAGCTTGCGCATAGTATGGTGTCGAACCTAACAACTTGTAACCATTTTCAGCAGCAAATTCTACCATTTTCTGACCAATAAACACTGAACCTTGGTCTGTGGTAATGGTTTCTGGAATTCCAAACCTATATAAAATATGGTTTTGAATAAAATTGATCACTGCTTCTTGATTAACATTAGCCAAAGGAATAGCTTCTACCCACTTGGTAAAGTAATCTATCCCAACTAATATAAAACGATGGCCTTTCGATGACGTTGGTTTAATCTCACCAATTATGTCTAAGGCCCATCCTCTAAATGGCCATGGTTTTATTATTGAGTGTAACTCACTCGCAGGTACATGTTGCACTCTTGCATGTTTTTGACATTCTTGACAACCTTTGGCGAATTTTATGCAATCTTTCAGCATAGTCGGCCAATACACACCCAGTCGAAATAAGAGCCATTTCATCTTGTGACCTGCTTGATGGGACCCACAAGTTCCACTATGAGTATCAGATATTGCCAAGTATGCCTCACTTTCACTAAGGCATTTGAGTAAAACTCCTTCAGGGGTCTTTTTGAACAACTCATTTCCAATAATCACATAGCTTAAGGGTCTATACTTGATTTTCCTATTAGTTATTCCTGTTGGATTTTCCAAGTATTCGACAATCTGCTTTCTCCAGTCATCGTTCAACATATTGTCAATAGCAAAAACTTCAAAATTTTCACTAAACTTTTCACTATCACTATTTTTAGTAACTGAAGGTAATAATGCTTCTTCTGCCCCTCAAGTTTTTGTGTTGACAATTTCTCTAAAGAGCCTGTCGAAATCAATTTCTCTTTAATTTCTATTAACTCTTCGAGTTTCTCTTTGGATACCTTATAACCTGAAGCAATTTGTGCCAACTCATTTGCCTATTGATTATCAATTCGAGGCACATGCTTTATATTCACACAGTCGAAGTGTTTTAACAAAGCATTGGCAGCAACAAAATATGTAATTAAATTTTCTTTAATACATTTATATTCTTTTGTTAATTGCTTCACAACTAGTTCAGAATCACCTTGGATTTCGACATTCTTTGCCCCCAAGTCTAACAAGATCTCAAGTCATGTTATTAAGGCCTCATACTCAGCCTCATTATTGGAGTAAAGTTCTTTAATTTTAAACTTATATTTCGTTGGTATTTTCATTGGGGAAACAATTAGAATTCCAATTCTAGAACCATTTTTATGACTAGAACCGTCGAAATATAACTTCCAAGGACGAATATACACTAAATTTAATGTTGCTTTGACTAATGAGTGATCGACAATAAAATCAGCAACAATTTGTCCTTTAATGGCCTTTAAAGGCTGATAAGTTAATGAATATTCTGATAAAGCCAAAGCCCATTTACCAATTCGACTATGTAGTATTGGTTTCGCCAGCATATGTTTAATGATATCGTAATGCGAGTAAACATACACATCAATAGGCTTTATATATTGCTTTAACTTTGTACAAGAAAAATGCAAACATAAGCACAATTTTTCTATTGGATGATACCTAGTTTCAGCATCATTTAAAACTCTACTAAGGTAATAGATGGCTCTTTCGACACCATTTTCATCCTCTTGTGCTAACATGCTACCTATTGACATATCTGATGCTGCTACATACAATTTCATTGGCTTATTTCTAATAGGAGGAAACAAAATAGGAGGCTTCGTCAAATATGTCTTGATCTCGTCAAAAGCTTTTTGATGTTCTGGTTCCCATCTGAAAACATCTTCCTTCTTCAGTCGAAGCAATGGCGAGAAAATTTGAGTCTTGCCACTTAGATTTGAAATAAACCTTCTAAGGAAATTAATCTTTCCTAGCAATGACTGTAATTCTTTCTTTGTCGAAGGAGCTTTTGTTTCCAAAATAGCTTTCGTCTTATTTTGATGGATTTCAATGCCTTTTTCATGCACAACAAAGCCTAAAAAATCACCTGCACGAACACAAAAGGCACATTTGATTGGATTCATTTTCAATCCATATTTTCTCATTCTTTCGAATGATTGTCGAAGATGATCTAAATGACCATTTTCTGATGAAGACTTAACAACAATGTCATCTATGTACACTTGCATAAAGTTTTCTATAAAATCATGAAACATAGAATTCATTGCTCTTTGGTATGTAGCACCAGCATTTTTAAGACCAAAGGGCATAACTACCCATTCATAAACACCTAATGCCCCTGCGCAACGAAACACTGTTTTTGATACGTCTTCTTCAGCAATAAAAATTTGGTTATAACCAGAATAACCATCAAGCATACTTAAATATTCGTAGCCTGCTGCTGAATCGACTAGCATTTCTGCCACAGGCATAGAGTATTGGTCTTTTGGTGTAGCATTATTTAAATCCCTAAAATCTATGCAAACTCTAAGAGTGCCATTTTTCTTAATAACAGGGACTATATTAGCTAACCAATCAACATACCTGGCAGTTCTGATGAACTTGCTCTTTAGTAGCCTTTCAATTTCTGTTTTAATCTTCGACAAGATCTCTGGCGCAAATCTTCTTGGTGTCTGCTTCACCTTCTTTTCTGGTCGAATAGGTAGCTTCAATTCTACTACTTCTCGACTCAACCCTGGCATTTCATTATAGTCCCAAGCAAAGCAATCTCTGAATTCTTTCAACAGTTCGACAGTTTGCACTTTGAATTCCTTGTCGATCTTCGCACTGATATATGTTGGTCTCTTCATAGAGCCATCTCTCAAGTCAATTTCTTCCAAGGGATCTTGTGCCTGTATTCTTTTGGTCGAACCCATTGGGTCCTTTTCAAAACCTAAAGGCTCGTCATCATATACACAATCAAGCCTTTGGTCTTCGACCAAATCTTTTTCACTGATTACACTGGTTTCTGCAACCATTTGTTGATTTAATTCAGCTTCCAAAGCCGCTTTTTCTTTGTTTTCAGCCACATAAGCCGTAATTCTATCCCACGTACTGGGCTTAATCATCAAACCATTTAAGGTCCATCCCAACCAGTAGGCTTGACAAAGCCTCTTGGGTGGCTATCTTCATCTATAATCTCCCTCTCCCAAACAAAACCATAATTTGGGTGGAGTGTGACAGAAGAGAAAACATTATCTTGGTTTATATAACCAAGGTCAGAAGAAGAACATGGCGCAATATTCGCCTGGTTATAGTGTTAACTTCTGCTTTGAAGTAACTCTAGTCACCTTCAATGTTTTTGACCAATCCATCCTCTCTCCATATGATCAATCTTTGATGGACAGTTGATGGAATTGCCCCCACACCATGGATCCACTCCCTTCCTAGTAGCAAATTATAATTTGCTTTCGATGGAACCACTAGGAACAGGGTTAATCTTTTGATGCTTCCCACAGCAAGCTCGAACTCTATGGCCCCAAGTGAATGGCCAGATTTGCCTTCATAATTTGTCAAAACCACGTTGTGTGGCCTCAAATCAGTATCACATTTGCCAATTTTCCTTAGCAAATGTTGAGGCATTAGGTTCACAGCAGCACCTCCATCGACCAAGATTTTATTCACGCCTATGTTATTCACTTTGGCTTGAATGAACAAAGGTTTGAGATGATTTATCATCCCACAACCTGGTCTTTCGAACACTGCATGCTGTTCTTCGACGCAGCCATTTTTGAGCACATAGTAGCAAATTGGCTTGTATGTAGTCTCTTCATCGAAGTCTTCTTCGACATCATTGACCTCAGAAATCACATCATACTCTACAGGCAGGATAGAGACCACATTACATAAGACGTCGAAATCTGGCTCAGAATCATCAAAATCTGACCCCATGTCTTCGTCCAAGTTTAGGCCTTCTTTGAGTGCAGAAAGTGGAGGAAAAATTCTTTCAGTAGCTGGCTTTCTAGCCATTTCAAGAGATTCTGAAGGTAACACTTTACCTTTTCCCTTGTCAGCACTTGATGTTGCCCCTGTAGCAGCAGTAACTTTCTTCTGGCGTTGATATCTTCGCCATTGTGTTCTTGTCATAGGGTTTTCACCCTTGTAATTATTACGGTAGGCATATTTATTTGCTTCTGATGCCTTATTTTGGGTAATTGTACTAGCACTAGCACCACCCTTAACCATCTTTGCTGGCTTCTATTGGTTGCCAGCGTTCTTTCCAGCATAATACATGGGATAATACCCAGTACTTCTCCCACCAGAATGAACCCATTTCTCAACAGGAGATTGAGAAGGTGGAACATAAGTTCTAACCTTTTCTTTGTGGGGGTTCTTAATCGAAGAAACCTTGTAAGGTATCCTTCTGTCATTGAAACTGAACTTAGGTCTCTTGTCGACCCATTTCCCCTTGCGTTTGGGTTGAGGTTTGAAACTTTCCAGATCCTTTGCAGCTTCCTTATCGAAAACAGCACTGCATCGTGGACATAACATCACCTCAGAGTTGCTGATCTTGCAACGATTGAGGAAATCGATCAATTCCTCTTCAGCCTTAGGGTAAACCACCTTCATTTTGTCATCATACTGGTCTTCAGTGACCATTTCGACGTCAACCTTAGAGGTTACAGTGGCTCTTTTCAACTTACCCTTTCCTGCAGTATCACCAGAAATTTCGACCATAACAATGTCAACTTCGACATACATTGCTTCGTTTGTTGGTAGAGGATCTGCATCAATCTTCATTGGAGGCTTTGACTTGTCTCCAAATTTAAGCCTTCATTCGTTCAATGCTTTTTGAACCAAATCCCTAAAAAGGACACAACGAGTAGTGTTATGGCCCAAGAAGTTATGAAATTTACAAAAACCTCTTTTCTGTCTTTGTTCCAATGGTGGTGTTTTTAGGCCTTTAGGCACTAAAATTTGACCATCAGCAACTAACAGATCAAATATTTCGTCACATTTAGAAACATCAAAAGTATATGTTTTTCCATCTGAAGGCTTTAATAGTTTACAAGTATAAGGAGGTTTAGGTTGTAATTCAGCAATATTAACCTCTTCTTCGACACTTTCATAAGATATGTCGAATTCTTGGTCATTGTCATTAGCATTGACATAGGCAACCTTTTTTTTTATTATTACTAAACCTATTAGTTCTATCCTTTTCAGCTTTAAGCCTTTCGACCTGTCGAACTCTATCAGCCAGTTGTGCCATATCTCTTAGGTGCAAAGTATCTAACTTCTTCCTAATAGAGTAGTCTAGGCCACCAGCAGCCATTTCGACTAACTCGTGCTCAGGTACTTGAGTAAAGCACCTTGCGTTGAGAAGTCTAAATCTATTGAGATAATCATCAATAGACTCTGACCCTTTATGCTGAACACTAGCCAATTCTTTAAGACTAATCTTACATTGGCCCATGTAAAATTGCTCATGAAAGGCCTTTTCTAACTGAGCCCAATTAAAGATAGAATGTGGGGCTAAAGTGGTGAACCAAGTGAAAGCATTCTTAGTTAGAGAATTTGAGAAATATTTCATTCTTAAATTCTCATTATGTGCTAAGTCACCAGCCTCAGTTAAATACCTAGAAATATGTTCAACAGTCGATTCACTGGTTTCCCCAGCAAATTTTGTGAACTTGGGAATTTTCCATCCCCTAGGCAACTCTGTTTGCAATGTGTAGTCAGATAATGGTGATACAAAATTAGGCCTGTGTAAACCTAAGTTAAAGCCAGTCTGGGCTAAGATAGTTTCGACCATATTAGCCAAGTTATTTTGTGCTCCAAAATTAATTTGTTGCACTTGCCTAACCACTTCGTCAGCATTCTGATTTCTATTGACTAACACAACATCAGGTATTGCCTCTACTCTTGGAGGCTCTTCGACAACCAGTTGTTGCTGTCCCTGATTCATGGGAATTACACTGTTTGGCCTTTCAAAAGGGATTTCAACAGGCCTAACATTTTGTACTTGGGGAATTTGCTGGTTATGCACTGGTGGAGTGCCAAAGAAATCAGCAATTCTTCCCATTTGTGTTGTTAACATTTGGTAACTATTATTGGTATTTTGTATCAGAGGATTGAATACAGTACCAATTTGTTGTGTTAACATGTTAACCATAACGTGATTACTATCATCCATTTGTTGCCTTAATGCAAACACAGACGATGTGGTTAGGGCTGGTTGAACATTTCGACCAAAAATGTTCTCAGAAGAACTGTGAGTAGGAGAGAAATCTACTATTGCATTGTCTGCAAATGTAGATGAATTGGTTTGAAGGCCTGCCATTAAGGGTGTTGGAATGCCATATGGGTAACTCCTACCATTTATAGGATTAAATGACATATTTCCACTCACGGGATTAGCCATGAAAGGACTTGATGGTCCTAATTCTGGCGGCACATAAGCCATTGCATTGGGTTGTGTTACTGCTGCTGTGGTCATCATAGACACAGGAGTAATTACAGGAGTAGTTACAGCAGTTATGCCCGTGGTTGTCGAAGAAGACAACAGAGCAGTTACTGCAGTTACACCCATTGATGTCGAAGGAGACAACGGAGCAGTTACTCCTATAGCGGTTGCAGCATTTGCATCACTAACTGACGCATTCCTCGGTGAATTTTGCGCATTAGATGAAGAAACATTGTTATTAGAGCGAGCCATCTCTGAGAGATTTCTACCACTCCTTAAACGCATGCACAAATCACTTTATGCTTTTAACTTCAAGAACAACAAACCCAGAAATGTTGTAAAACAACTTTTAAAATTAGCACAAACTGTCCCACCGGGGGTGCCAATTTGTTTACCGTGGATTTTGGTAAACACCGCTAGTTTCCAGTTTGGTTTACTTACAGGATCAACTAGTAAATCCCAAGACAGTTTGGATAAAAGTTGTTTAGAAAACACGGGTTTCTTACGGGTTAAGTTAAAGAAAAGAAAGAAATTCAATGTTTCTTGCGAAACTAATGAATTATTCCAGAAAAGAAGAGAATTGCGTCAAACAAAGAAGGCAAAAAGTGCAGGAATTGGAAATAAACAAAGTAAAATTGTATTAAAAAGAGAAAAGTGGTACACAATCATACATTGCTTCTCTGGGCTCGTTTTTCGCTTTAACTTGGAAGTAGAGCGTGAGAATTTGTGTAATGAGTTTGTGACCTGTTTTCCTTATGGAAAACTACTATATATACAAGGAGGAAAACATAAACTGCCTAAAACTGCTTAGAAATTCAGAAACTATAACTGCTATATACAATTCGGCCATGTAACTACCTACGCCTTCGACAACATCATTGCTCTGGTCTTCGACCAAACTCCTTGGCTTTAACCTGCGACCAATCTTTTTAACTTCTTTCTCGTCGAAACTTTGCCTTTAAACTCCCAGTTTCATTAAGTCTCGGGCATAGTCGAAAATATTCTTCAAAACGCCTTCTCAATGTCAAATATCAACATTTCTTCTTCAAAATGACAAATCAACATCGTTGACTGCATTTAATTGTGCCTGTCGAAAATGCAAGCTAACAGCTATAAATTCATCTATGGCTATTGGCTCAACATACTTTATGATGGATGGAGATTCATATACTCATATATTCCCAACATTCTTTAAGGATCCATCAAAAATATCTTAGATAGAGAATATTAGGTCATTGACCAAAAATCAATTGTAAAGGGGGGAACTTACAAATATATGTTAACTTATTGGCTTGATGCGTATCAATGTGTCAGCCTGCAAGATTGCATGTTCCCAAGTAGAAATTGGAAGTTCCATTTCATATGTATTGGTCATATAATTAACTTTAGATGTCTAATGAATGGTTCTTCAAGACCATTTTATGAATGAACATATGCTATGTGATGTTCAATATAAATTCTAATAGTCATAAAATACTTATCAGATGCTTTCAACATAATTCACATGATAAGCTTTTACTCGAATTAGTTGAGCAAACAATCTCACAAACTTCTGGTTGTGAGTTGATGACAATTATATATATGTAGCCATTTAGTTGATGCATCAATTAAAATAATAAAATATCTAAATGGTTTTTTTTCCGCAGCATAATAGACCCGGGATGGCCCAGCCGGTCTTGCCAACATAAAATTTATTAAGATCCATAAACTTCTGGTTTAAGGTAAGTCTCATGATATACAGACATTGAATATTTTCTTCATTTATTAATCAATTTAGTATACCCACTTAGATGAGTATCCTTGAAACTTAATTAGTTTCTATGAGACTTGATGAGAGAATCTAATACAATATCAATGTGTAATTTTGTTCCTTTAAGTAACAATACAATAACTCTTTTAGAGTCCTCTATTATATTTGCAAACTTCTAGTTGCAAGTTGGAAATAAGTACACATGCTATCATATGGCTTGTAAATGGTAAAACTATGTAGACTATTAAACTTCAGGTTTAATTTTTTTTCTTCTATAAGTGCATAGCAAACTAATGAAAAGAAAAATTTTAATTGCTCTCATATATATTTGAATTGACAAAGAATAAAAATAATGTATTAAACCCTTATCATTCAAACAACAAAATATAAAAATACTACCTAATGCATATAACAAAATTACTATTTACAAACAAAGAATTAGGCACACACATTTCTTTTTCCTATATATTTATATGGAATTCCAAGCATGAGAAAGAAAATAAGTTACATATTCCATAATACCAAAATAGTAAACCATTATTAGTAACACCAAAGGTCATAACCACAAATCATACTAATGAAAAGAAAACGACAACACATTTATTAAAAATATTAAAGAAATTAACTTTGTGTCAATCCGTTACTACATAATTATATTCTTGAAAGAGAACCGCAACACCATTATTAGGAGTAGTAAAGGATATAAACGCAAATTATGATGATGTTATTCTACAATATGAATCCACAATATTTGCCACACTCTAAAATTTTAGTATAAACCATTCAATTTTGGGAATAAAGTTCAATTGTTATGTGACATTTCACATTTTAATCAACAACCACTCATTTGTTCAATCAAATTATGTCTAAAAACTTTCAAAATATTCTTGAAAGTATTTTCTCAATTTTGCTACTTCAAGAGCATAATTGTGAGACATAGAAATAAATTACTTGTTGTTCTCACTTTTCCTTGTTTCAAAGTATACTAAGATCAAGTAGATCTTACAAATTTCAATCACAGTCTAAAAGTCTAGTTCTTCAGGAACTCGACCACAAATTTTTCATATTTTTGTGGTCAAAGAAGTTCAAAGAAATCTTTCATAAAGGATAATGGTAACCTTTACTACACCAATGATCATAACCTCAACTTTTGTTGTAACCCAAACTTTTAAGTTGATTCATTCTCTTCTGGGAATGAAGTTTAATCCATTGAGTGGTTTGCGGTTATTCAATCACAATATCACATAATCTTGATTCAAAATATTTTCTCATTTGTGCTACTCCAGGAGCATATTCAAGTAAAATTTCCCTTATATTCCTTTGATTCTATTATACTAAGATCAAATAGATCATTTAGATTACAATCATGGTCTAAAGATTCAGTTCTTCAAGGATGGTTGAATAGATCATTTATATGATTACCATAATGCTTTGAACAATCCTCCAGGGATGGTTGAATATTAAATTTTTTTTTTTAAGTTCTTCAAGAACTATCACAAATCTTCACATTTTAATCCTACAAGGATACTCGGATTTTTTTTTTTCAGTTCTTCGAGAACTATATAACAAATCCTCACAAAAAATTCTTTAAGCAATCCTACAGGGATTCTTGAACATTTTTTTTTTCCAGTTCTTCAAGAACTATATCACAAACTTTCATACTTTGAGCAATCCTATAGGATGCTTCAATATTTAGTTATTTGTGCAATCCTTCCAGGACACTTGAATGATGAATTCTTCTGGAATTCATCAAGAATATAGACAAACACGATATGCTTCAATATTAAGTTTTTTTTTGTGCAATCCTTTTAGGATGCCTAAATGATGAATTCTTCTAGAATTTATCAAGATTACATAAACATGATAGTTGTCCCTATGCAATCCAATAGAGATGCTTGAATATTGAATTTTTCAAGAATTCATCAAGAATAAACAAACATGCTAATTGTCTTTATGCAATCCAACATGGATGCTTTAATGTTGAATTCTTCAGGAATTCATCAAGAATAGAAAATGATAACCATAGTAGCTAAATTAAATTCTCAATAAAATTTCTATACAACAAATATAAAATGTTAACATGATAAAATAAAAGCTATAAGAAACAAAACATGAAAATTTGAGTTAGATTAACTATAAGATAGTAGAATAAATCATATCTTTGCCAAATAGCCTCCAAGCTTATTAAGCCGTCATTTTGGTAGAGTTTCGTGCTGATAACGTGTTATGAAATTGATCCAAACAAGATTAAGATATAACCATTATAATAAACTATAGATGAAGAAGAAATAGAAGAAGAGAATGAGAGAAGAAAAGAGCATTTGCATTCTACTCTTGAAGGTATCATTTACATTGCCATATAAGTCCTATTTATAGGATACAAATCTCGTAACTTACAAGCACAAAGTTAAGAGCAACAAGTATGAGTGAAAGCTTTTTACTCATGGGAGTTATAGAGTATCATAGGTAAGATGAAAGGACTAAGGAGAGGTGGACATCCACCAAATATTCATAACATTAAAAAAATACTTTTAAAAAAGTGAAATCAATTTACGAAAGTTGATTAATACTTTATTGTCGAAAAAATTGTAAATATATTTTCATGTTATTTTTTAGAGTAGTAAAAAAATTCTTCATTATAATTTTTTTTTTGACAAAGAGAAACTTATATCATTTCATTCATAATCAATGTGGTAATACAAGTCGGACTACAATCATAAACTTGGGAGCTAGCAAAATCCCTTGATGCCAATCACTCAGTAACCGCATAGTTACAATTTATGATTGTGAAATCCCTTGTGTCATAGATAACGTATGAGCAACAAGGTTGGCTTGCCTCCGGATGAAACTAACCGCATAGTTTTGTGTCACAGATAATAAAGTCTTACAAGTTCTCAAGATTGAGCCAAACTCAGTAACAGAATTACACACTCCTCTGATGCCATCTACCACCGCTTTACAATCCAGCTCGATGGTAACTTTTTGGATGCCTAATTCTTGTAACCAATTGACCGCTAATAATAATCCCAAAGCCTCTGCTTCCTGTGGTTGTGGCACTCCATAAAACCAGGTTGACTTCGCTTTTACAAACGAACCCTCGCTGTCCCTGATACACAGACCAATGCCAAATCTATTATCGTCAAACAACGCCGCATCCACATTACACTTCACAAGATCACCTGCTGGCCGAACCCACACAGCACCAGCAGCAGCAGAATTAGAAGTGACAGGCCGCGCCAGTTGCTGCTCCTGCACACGGGTTGGGCGTCAAGCCTACTGCCAACCGAACAAGAACTCCATTGCGCAAGAAATAGAAAGCGTGGCTGGTCTAACCGTGTTCTTCCATATCTTTTCATTCCTCCTTTTCCACAAGCACCAAAGGATCATAGCCAGGCTTTTCCTAGCATTTTCGGCCAAGGCTTCCAAAATAGAGAAGAACACAGATTTAAAATCAGCAGCCCCCACAGTCAAGAATGGATGAATTAGGTTCCATAGACCAACTTGTCTCCACACGGTTTCAGCTTGAGAGTACTCAAAAAATAAATACCAATCACTCTCTTCCTCATGATCACACCAAGGACACTCCACCGGACAATTAACATGACGCTTGCGAAGATTAAACCGACTTGGGAGAACCCCTCGAGCACAACGCCACAAATGGATCTTTACCTTTTGTGGAACCTTAAGTTTCCAAATTAAATTCCACTCACCCGACGCACGAAACTCCGAACTATCAATCAATTCATTCATACATACGTAGTAAGCGGACTTAACTGAATAAATGCCATCTCTAGTTTTGTTCCACATCAACTTATCCTCAACGTCCCTTCCATGGAGCACCATCCCCTTTATGCGACTTTTATCCTCTTCATTAAATAATTGGTCTAGCAAAGAAATATTCCACATCCCTTCATTTGCATTAAAAAGATTAGCCACTATCATATTCTCACAGCCCGACATCACACTAGAAGAAACAAAAGAAGTAGTACCTCCTTTCACCCAAGGATCATTCCAAACATTGATAGATGTCCCATCACCAATTTTCCACCGAGCTCCAAAATTGACCAAAACCTGTGAAGTGTGGATGCTGCGGCAAACATAACTGGGATTATGGCCCAAGTGAGCCCCCATGAAGTCCCCATTAGGGAAGTATTTAGCTTTGAAGACGCGGGTAACTATAGCATCCTTGTTGGTACACAAACGCCAACCTTGCTTCCCTAGCATAGCCATTTTGAACCCATGAAAATGTCGAAATCCCATACCACCAAATTCTTTGCGCATAGATAACCTATCCCAACTCAACCAATTAATCCCTCTCATTGCTCCTCTATTTGAACCCCACCAAAAAGAATTGATCATCCTCTCCATCTCCTCTCCTAGAGATGTAGGAATCAGAAAAGTACTCATACAATAAGCCGGGATAGCTTGAGCCACGGATTTCACAAACACCTCCCTTCCTGCTTTAGAAAGATGACGCCCTGACCAGTGTCTGACCTTGTTCCACACTCGATCACGCAAATACCCAAAAAGTTGTTTCTTGCTACGGCCTACCATAGAGGGTAACCCAAGATATTTCCCTGTGCCAATACATTCAGTCACCCCCAGAATATTAACCACCTGCTCTCTGATATTCTCATTGGTATTCCTGCTGAAATAGATCTCAGATTTCTGAAGGTTGACAGACTGTCTCGAAGCCTTCTCATAAGTTTCTAAGACTCCTTTTAGTTTTGTAGTTTCATTCACATCAGCCCTGCAAAACAAGAAACAGTCATCTGCAAATAACAAGTGTGTTAGGATTGGAGCTCCTCTACACACTTTGACTCCATGAATCTCTCCTCTCGCCTCACATTTTTTAGTAAAGCCGTAAGGCCCTCTGCACCAGTGTTATCAGACCCGGACCGGCCATCGACCCGGTCAAGGCACCGGGTCACTAGACCCGGGGTCGGACCGCGGGTCTCTAGTCGGACCGGCATGACCCGGTCTATATTAAATAAATTCAAAAAATTATAATATATACTAAGAAAGTATACATTTATTAATATAGAAATTTTATTATAATTTTATTTATAATTATACATTTACTAACATGTTTATGAGTGTTGAACTTGAATCAATTTGTCAAAAAAATGTATGTTTAATCAAAACTATTAATGAAAGAATGTGCAAAAAAAATTAACATATCCGGAATTGATTATATTTAATGAATGCGGGACAGTATCAACAAATAATAGATAGCTTAGTGGTTAAAAAGTTGAAATATTGAATACTAGGGAGGGGGTTCGAACCCCACCCAAGCCTTTTTTGTAAAAACATGCAAAATTTATAATTGGTTCATCTTTAAAATAAAAAAAAAAAAAAAAAAGAGGACCAACCGGTCCGACCCGGTTTTTCACCGGTCCGACCCGGTTTTTTCACCGGTCCGATGATGTCATCACCGGGCCAACTGCAGATCTGGTCCTGCACGCTGCCCGGCCCGGGAAGACCACCGGGTCCCGGTCCGACCGGTCCGACCGGCCGGTCCGGACCGGTTCTGATAACACTGCTCTGCACATAGAATAAAAAGGTAAGGTGACAGTGGGTCACCTTGCCCGAGACCTCTCCCAGGTGAGACTGGGCCAACTCTCTCTCCATTCATAAGCACTGAATAATATACTGTTTCAACACACATCGCCATTCAATTCACCCACTTCTCATTAAAGCCCAACTTCGCAAGAACACATCTCAAGTACCCCCATTCCACCCTATCATATCCTTTGCTAATATCAATTTTGAGGGCTACCGCCCTACTTTCCCCCTCACCTTACACTTCAAATGATGAATAGTTTCAATTGCGACCATCACATTGTCTAAAATAGAACGATTAGAAACAAAAGCAGATTGCTCTAAGGACACACACTTATAAAGCACATCTTTCAATCTATTAGCCAAAACCTTAGAGATGATTTTGTATATGACATTACAAAGAGATATTGGCCTTAAATCACGCATGGTTGTTGGATTGTCTACCTTTGGAATCAAGACAATGTTTGCGTCATTAAGCATAGGTGGGAACTCACCGCTCTCAAGCCAGGCAATACCGAAATGAAATAACTCAGGACCACAGAGATTCCAGAATCGTTTAAAGAAAGCTGAGTTGAAACCATCCGGTCCCGGAGTCTTGTCGGAATGCATTTGAAACAAAGCCTCCTTAAACCCACCAATATCAAAAGGGGCCGTCAACTTATCACTGTCCTCCGCATTAAGCACCCTTCGCATACAACCCACCACTGGTCCATAATCACCCTGCTCACCCTCAAACAAATGCGTGAAGTACCCATGCGCCACCTCCCCTAGCACCACTTGAGAATCCGCCACCGTCCCATCTTCACGGGTTAATTTGACAATTGCGTTACGACGCCGTTGAGCACTTGCCATGGCATGAAAGAACTTAGAGTTTGTATCGCCATCCCACAACCAATGCACCTTCGCCCTTTGCTTCCAAAAAGCTTCCTCTTGAGTCAATAACAAGCTCAATCGCTCATTAACTTCCTTGTAACGATGCATAGCCCCCACTTCCAAGGAACCCCTCAACAACTCCATCTCCTCCTTGCACTTCTTAATATCAATACGGTATTGTTGACTCCCAATCATATGATGTAAGTTAGGCATTTTTAGGACCAATTGTGCAGGTTTTTATTGTATAACAGTCATTATCTGGGATTTAGTTCAGTTTTAGATCATTGTAGTAGGAAGTTCAATTGTAAGTTATTCCTTCACTTTTGGAGCTAAATGGGACTTGAAGACCTCTTAATTGGTTGTGGCATCTTTCGGCGAACCAGACACTTGCCCGGAAATGCAGCAATCTGGAGGAATTTTGCAAGTCAGAACTTTCTGTCATTCTTCGCGTCGCGACCAGGAGGGTTCGCGACGCGATTTGGAGGAATTTTTACAAGCCAGAACTTTCTGTCATTCTTAGGGTTTCTGCCACGGGCCGCGTCGCGATGGTGCGTAAAAATTAGGGTTTTTAAAGCCGTTTCAACAATTTTAAAGAGGACTTCGTTTTGGGGATTTGGAGCCACGTTTTGGAGCAGCTGGAGGTGCGATTTTGGAGCCTTCTCATCACTTGGGAACAAGGGATTGAAGGTTCTAATGTCTTCCTTTATGATTGTTTTCTATTTTATGTTGGTTTCCACTCTTAGGATGATTTGTAACTAACTCTCTTAGATTAGGGAGAGATGAATCTCCCAAACCTATCATGTGAACCATTGATCTAGTTAATTCAGTTGTTATTCGATTTGCTTGTCTAATTACCTATGTTCTTAACGCTTTTCAATTACATATGATAATTGCGATGATCCAGGCTAGTGATTGCATAGGGATATGAATTAGTAGCTGGAAATTGGGTATTTAGATCACATGCTAGTAATAATCATAGGAATATGTGGTAGCTTAGGTGAATTCATTATAATTCTAAATCTTAATGCGTTACCCTCTGGCACGACTCACCTAAGGAATTAGGGTAACTCTTAGGGTAATAGGGGTCTTGAGACAAGGAATTGCCCTTGACCTAAATTAGTGAATTGAATCTAGAAATTGAATAATTAACTTGAATTGGCTGAGGTTCATGTGATAGGCGAGGTGAGAGGATTCGATCCCTAGTCGTTTTTCTCGCATTATTAATTCACGTTCGTGTTCTTTTACCAGTTACTCAATTTATCAAATATCTACAATCTACGAATTTACAATTTTGCTATTGTTGTCAACACGCAATCCCTGTGGATCGATCGGTTCTTACCGATAAATTTTATTACTTGCGACAATTGGTACACTTGCCAAATTGTTAACAAGTTTTTGGCGCTGTTGCCGGGGATTGTTAACTTTGTTGTCGACAAGGCAAACGAGTTGATTCTAGATTTTTAGTTTTTGTTTGTTTTTAGTTACGTCATTTTGCTACTTGTTGGTTCCTTGAATTTGTTGACGTTTGCTTCAGTGTTTCAGAGATTTGTGCATGCGGAGCAAGGGTCCACAAGAACTCTTGTTTGACCCGGAAATTGAAAAACTAGCAAAGGCAAATCGAAGAAAAGCTAAGCTCGCCAAGCAGCAAGCAAGGGAATTGTCACAGGTACAATCAACTTCTACCGCGGTACCGGAAGAGTCTTCGAGTGAGGAGGAAGAGATGGCTGATCCTCCACCTCCACCCCGACGTACTCTAGGTGACTTCGGGCGAAGAAATCAAGGTGCACAAGCATTAGCATTTCAACCAGTGGGCGTGGCCCAATTTGATATCAAATCCTCGGTGCTCACTGCCTTGAAATTAGAGCAATTCTCTGGGTCGGATGCCGAAGACCCAAATCAGCACTTGTTCCAATTCTACGAGATCTGCGGGACTACACACCCGGAGGGAGTAACCGATAGTGCAAAGAAAGTCTGGCTGTTTCCTTTCACTCTCACAGGGAGAGCCAAGGATTGGTTGAACACTCTCCCAGGAACAATCAACACCTGGAATGACCTTGAGAACAAGTTTTTGGAGAGGTTCTTCCCAATCTCTAAGTTCATAAGGAAACGAGCTGATATCTCCAATTTTACACAGGGAGAGTCCGAATCGTTGTATGACTCATGGGAACGATTCAAGCTACTACTCAAGAAGTGTCCTGGCCATGGCATAGAAGATTTCCTGCAGTTACAAACCTTTTGCCATGGGCTGAGACCACAAACAAGAATGATGTTGGACGCCTCAGCTGGAGGATCCCTAGGTACCAAGACTTGGGAAGAAGCCAAACAGTTGGTTGAAGACATGGCTTCCAATGAGTACAGGATCCAAAATGATAGAGGGGTTGACAAAAAGAAAGGTGTGCTGGAGCTTGATTCAAACAGCGCAGTGTTAGCCCAACAGAAACTAATGACCATGCAAATTGAGGCTCTCACTAAGCAATTAGCGGAAGCATGTGAAGTAGGCTCAAAAGCTCCAGCAACAGTACAAGCAGTGCAAGCAGGTGGGTGCAATTATTGTGGTAGGGAATCCCACGAAGGTGATTGTGCAGCTTATGGAGAAGCATTGGAACATGCCAATTATATGGGAAACTTCCAAAGACAAGGCGGGAATCCATTTTCTAACACCTATAATCCAGGGTGGAAGAATCATCCCAATTTTTCTTGGAAGAATAACAATGAAGGCACGAGTTCCAACCAACAACAGTCTCAGGCACCTGCCAATCAACAACAGAAACCACCTTCTCGGTTGGAGGATGCATTGACACAATTTATGCAGATGACCAAAAATACCTTCCAAGCTCAAGAGCAGGTAATGAAAAACATGGAGAAAAACCATGAAGCATCAATGAAAAATTTGGAGGTACAGATTGGTCAGTTATCGAAGCAACTTGCGGACACATCCAAAAGTGGTTTCCCTGCTAACACTGTGGACAACCCGAGAAATGAGAATTGCAATGCCATTCATCTGAGAAGTGGTAAGGAGTTGGAACCGTCTGAAGTAACCAAGCCCAGGGAAAAGAAAGCAAATGAAGAGAGTGAGGGAGCGGGGAAAGACAACTCTCAAGTGGAACCCAAAGAAACTCCAGCTTACATGAAACTGCCCTATCCCCAGGTAAGCAAGAAAAATCAGAAGGATGAGCAGTTCTCCAGATCAATATACCTTTTGCTGACGCCCTGGAAAAGATGCCGGTCTATGCGAAGTTTATGAAACAGTTATTGACCAAAAAGAAAAGGTTGAAGGAGAACGAAACAGTAGCGTTAACAGAGGAGTGCAGTGCTATCATTCAAAACAAAATACCCCCTAAGCTGAAGGATCCAGGAAGCTTCACCATTCCTTGTGCAATTGGTGATGTCACTATAGAAAAGGCACTCTGTGACTTGGGGGCAAGCATAAACCTAATGCCCTTGGGAATGTGGAAAAAGCTTGGGGGAGGTGAAGTCAAACCGACTCACATGACCTTGCAACTGGCTGATAGGTCAATAAGGTATCCGTATGGTATTGTGGAGGATGTCCTGGTAAAGGTGGGAAAATTCCTCTTCCCGGTAGATTTTGTGATTCTGCAGTTGGATGGTGACACTGAGGTCAAGAGTTCAATGGATGGGAAAAATGACATCCCTTTCATTTTGGGAAGACCTTTCCTAGCCACCAGTAGAGCTGTCATAGATGTGGCAGACAGGACTGTGAAGCTGAGAGTGCAAGATGAAGAGGTGACCCTAAAAGTGATCAAGGCAGCAAGAAAGGAAGAGAAAAAGGAAGGGTGCTATAGTGTTGAGGAGCCCCAGATAAAAGCCAAAAACAGAAGGCACATTCACTCGCCACCAGACAAGTCACCTAGCGAGTGGGTTGATCTAAAGGAAGAGGTGGGTGAGCCTAGCTGGAAATTCAATGGAGGAAAACTGGAAGGAGCTGTGAATGGGGCACTTGAAGAGCAAAAGGCTCCGCCGGGGCCAATGTGAGATATCTTCTGAACCGTCAAGCTAGTGACGTTAAAGAAGCGCTGAGTGGGAGGCAACCCACTGAGGTACCAAGTCTTTAATTCAATTTCAATTCCAGTCTTTAATTTACTTTATTTTGCTGTTAGCCTTAGGCATGAGAAGAAATTTTTTGTGTTCGGTCAAGTTCATGTCGCGAAAGGGAAGTAATTTCAAAGAAAATGTTTCTGCCATTTCTCGCGTCGCGAACCTGCTCTGTCGCGTCGCGATTGATTGAAAAATTGCCAACAAAATGTTCTGCCATTTCTCGCGTCGCGAAGATAGGCGTGTCGCGTCGTGATGCTTTGAAATTTTGGAAGTTGTAACGGTTCTGTGTAATCTCGCGACGCGATACACACGGGCCGCGTCGCGATGCAACATAATTTAGCCCAAAAAAAAACTGGACAGTCCGAACACAAATCATTTTTTCTCAATTGTTGCCTTAGTTTCGTCTCTGGTGCGCCATTTCCCCCAATCCCACCATTTCCCCCAATCCATCTCCAGGTAACAGTTCTCCTCAATCTCCATCTTTAAACTTGATAACTCATATTTATATGAGTTATTTATACTTATTCAAAGTAAATCATGCAAGTTCTCTGGCAATAGCAGGTTGTTTCTAGTAAAGTTTCTATTAGTTTATTGCTTTTAGTTAGAAAGGGGCTAAATTACAAGTTCTAGGCATATTGGTGCCAATTGGCGCCTTTGTGAGCGTTTTGATGCTTCTTGTGTTTGTGCAGTAATCTGAACGTGGCAGCGTCTCTCATCACGTCTAAAGAAGGACAGCAGAGCAAGAAAATAATATATATCATTTTAGCGCGCATGTAATGATGACCAGAGATCTGGAAATGAAGAAGATCTTCTCTTTCTTCAGCACTGACGCGGCTGACGCACTGTAGCAGTGCGGTGTCACTTCAGGACAGAGTCAACTCGCAAGCAAGCTTGGAAGGTGGGGGAATGACATCAGCAGCATGTGACCTCTTTTGACCATGGCTATTCTCTCTCTATAAAAAGGCAAGGGTGCACTATGCGGAGGAGGACACGACTCCATTCATCATCCACCTTCCCCCATTTTTCAGAGATAGTTTTTCTGAGAGAAGTTCTGGACACAGACTTCTTCATTTGTAATTCTCTCAAGGCCCCAATTTCCATATCCATTCGCAGCCATTATTGTAAAGCTCAGACGTTGTAACGTCTTTACAGCGTGCATGAAGGAAGGCCACTTAGGCGTATCTTTTGCGTTTAGTCTCCTTTTCTCTATGTACGGTATTTGGATTTTAACTCCTCTTGTTTCTGTAAGGATGCTCAGCATGAGCTAAACAATTTGTAGTTGGGTTGTTGTTTTGCATGTAATGAACCTCTAGTTTAATATTATGAAGTATTGATGTTTATGCGTTTTAAATCTTTGCATGTTAATATTTCCAAACTTGTTTTGAACTGATCACTTAAAATAAGTAGATTCATAGGTACAGACATGGTCTATGAAAAGAACTCAAAGATTTATGTGAATGAAAAGGTGCACTAAAGACATTTAGGCATTTTTATCTAAGTCTAGACATAGAATGGATAATAGTTCATAGGACATTGCTGTGGGTACTTAAAATACAGGAGTAGGCCTACTTAGAACCTAGACATAGGAATTCTAGTACTTGAAGCTCTGACGTTTTGTGACTGAAAAGCACAGCTCTTTTGCAACAGCGTTCAAACGTTATAACGTCTATACAACATAGCATTTGTACGTATTAACGTGTAAACGTTATAACGTCTGACTAGAGGAGATTTACTTGCATGCAGCAATCCAACTCATACTCTTCCATATTCACACCCACTTCTCATTTACTTGCTTTATTTATGTTCTTAGTCTTAATATCAACTTTTAGTGTCGATTTGCTACTTGTTTCACTTGTGTTTTAAAGACTTGAACTCTGAAAGTTAATCAATCCTCGTGGGAACGATCTCTTACTTTTATCCACTTTATTACTTGTACGACGTGTATACTTGCACTAACATTGCGACTAGAACACACACGGACGCAACAAAACTTGCAATGTTCTTATTTAGTTCCAGTGAGTTAGGGGGACACGAATTGCAAGTTTGGGGTTGAATTAGGAGTTGGATTGTTGTCCCCCAACCCTCTACATTGCATGCTTGCTGTTATTCCTGAATAAGGAGGGTTGTTAAATCAAATTGTGGTTGGATTCTTTTTGATTTTGATTGTATAAAAGGTGTTTGTTAAAATGCTTCAATGAAGTTTTTGCTGCTCACCAAGTGTTTGTGAAATTGCTCCTATGAGTTTTGGCTAAGCAACTCTATTGTTTGTGGAAATGTCTAAGTAAAGTCTGTTTTGGGGTTGCTGGCCTGTTTCTAATTTTGAACATATTCACAAGCTTAGGGTAGATGACTTTGAGTCCAGAAACTATGTTGTGCCTGTTGATTATTTTTCTCTGCTGGAGTGGGGCCCACACCAGGGACCCACCGAGAACTAACGATTGGTGCTGGATTCTTTTCATTTTAATTTTTACAGGTCATTACAGGTGAGCAGAAATGATGAAGAAAAGCAAAGCGGGCACCTCCAAGAAAAGGCGAGGGGAACCCGCAGTTGAGATTGACAGATTTAGGTCCCCCGTACATGAGGAGAGGTACCACCAAGTGGTCAAGGGAAAAAAGATAAATCCTGAAAGGGCCTTTAACCTCAGCACGGGGGAATTCCCCATCATTACTTCCACTCTCAGGGAATTGGGTTGGCTCTCGCTCAACTCAATGATCAAACAAGCCAACCAAAGCATGGTGAGAGAATTTTATGCAAATGCTTATGGGGATGAAGACAATAGAGTTTCAGTGGTGAGGGGAAGAGAGGTGTCCTACTCTCCTGATACCATTAACAGTCTCCTCGGGCTTCCCACTACTGCTAATTGTGCCATGATGGATGCTTGGGACAACAAGGGAGCGCACGATTATGAGGGTTTGCTGAGAGAGTTGTGTCGTCAAGGAGCAGCCTGGGACAGACATCTTATTGGTCCGATTGGTCAAGACTATCCCCGCCGCTTTTGCAATATGGCTCTGAAGGCAATTCCTAAAGCCTGGAACAATTTCTTTAATCAGTCTATCATTTCCTGCTCCAATTCCACTGATGTCAAGACTAAGGTAGCCATGGGACTACAAGCTATCATGGGAGGCCAGAGGGTCAATCTGGGGAGAGCCATTTCAGCTAGTATTGCAGAGATTGCCAGATGTCCTAGGGCTAGATTGGGGCACTGTTCTATCATCCATGCTTTATGTAGACAGCAGGGCTGCCTGGAGTACCCAGATGATCTTCTAACCGACCCTAGGGAGGGTATCACAGCAGCATGGATCTTGAAGCAGCCCGAGGGGCCCTTAGATGGAGCAGCACCACAGCAGCCAGCACCTCCAGCACCACAGCAACCAGCAGGCCCATCTTACAGGGAGCAGTTTCAGACCGACTCCTCTTTCCAGTATGACCTCCTCATGACCAGCAGGTGCGGGTCGTCTCTGTCATTGCAGCAGCAGGGCATAGATACTTCACACCTGGCATCATACAGAGTCCACCGTGCTGCTGAGGAGTATATGGCCGAGAACAGAGCAGCCGCCGCTTCATCTTCATCAGTCCCCCATGCAGAGCAGCAGCAGGCCACCCAGGATCCACTTCTTTTAGGAGATGAGTATTTGGAGGAGCACATTTCTTTCCCATGAGCAGGAGGCTCGTTTATTTTCCTGTTTTACTCAGACATTTTTATTTTTATTTTGCACTGTTGGTTGTATTTTGCCCTATTTTGACTTTATTTCGCACATTGATCTGTACTACTTATTATAACTTACTCTGTGATAGTGGGGCACCACTGCCCTATATTTTGTTTTGTTTTGTTAAAGCAGCTTCAATAGTGATGACCTGTGGCATTTGGGGTCGCATTTTTGCATTTTTCTTTTGACGCTCGCACTTCAAGTTTTATCATCAAGTAATAGCAGGGGTCATGACAAACGTTGCGGAAGTTCTTTATCATCTGTGAGCAGCATCTCTCGAGTTCCATCTCTATGATCCTAACTGTGAGGTTTGAGCCTAAACACGTTCTTATATATTGTGTGTGTATTCCTTGCCTGCATTAGTCTGCAGAACTTGACATTGTGCTTAATTGTTTTTTGCATTTGATTTTCATACACACTGAGGCAATTCTGTTGGCACCCCTGAGCCTTTCAAGCCAACCCATTAATGTTTATCCTCTGCTAGCCCCTCTGAGCCTTGTTAAAAATTGTATGTGTTTCTCTGACAATCATAGCCTAGTTAATTCTTAACTTGGAGTTAGGTAACAAAAACTGTGAGAGTGGGGAAAGTTTTAAGTTTGGGGTTGCTCGTGGAATAGCAACGAACTAAGTTTGGGGTGGTATACAAGAGAAGGAACAAGAAAAGAAAGAAAGAAAAAAATACATATATATATGTATATACATATTGTTGCACCCCGAAAAATCCCCGGCTTAGGGTTTCTCAATGTACAACGTGGAAAAAGTTGGAGCCGCCACCAATATTTTAATTTTAAGACCAAAACATTGAAAAAAAGTCTTTTGGGCAAGGCGGATGGTCTTTCGAAAACTAGAGATATAGGTTCGGGGGTCGATTACGCGCGAGGAAGGTGTTAGCACCGCGCACGTCCTTTCTACCGAAAGGGAACCTCTAATTAAATGTGTGGTTTTAACGTTTGATTTGAAAAATACCTAGATTTGCCTATTTATTTCTTGTTTGAAGACGAATGAGAAAACTTACTGGAAATTTTATTTTTGGTGAGAAAGGGGGGAAAAAAGGGTTTTTAGAAAAAAGTGCTTGACGGGACATGGCCCGCTCCTACGTATCTCCCGGTGCGATGGAGAATTCAAAGCTACGTAGTTCTTGGTTCTTTTTGAAAAGTTTTTGTTTTTTATCTTTTTTAGTGAGTTTTTGAAATAGGACGAGCATTAGTGAATGATTAAACTAGCAGAGGCTATGATGAATCACTTACTAAATACTCAAAAGAGAGAGTTGTACCGCTAGTCAAACGAACGAAGGTTCTGATGGACTATTGATAACAACTCGTTTTTTATTATCCTTTTGGAAAGTGATTTTCGAAAGAGATTGATTTGCACAATGATCAAACTAACAAAGGTTATGATGGACCATCGTTTATTATTCTTATGAGAAAAAGACATTGTCACCAATAGCTAAACGAACAGAGGCTCTGATGAGCTATTAGCAACAATGGGTTGGAAAATGATTCTTTTGTTTGTTTTTATGAAAATAATTTGTTTATGGGGATGAAAAGAATTTTTATTTGTTGCGCTTGACGAGAACGTGGCTCGCTCCTACGTATCCCAAACGGGAATCAAAGCGACGTAGTTCTAATTAAAAAAATGTTTTTGAAAGGGTTTAAAAGGGGCAAGCTGAATCACCCGAGACCATCTTCACCACTTAGAACATGATGCACTAGGCATAAGTGGGAATCATATAGTTCTTCATCAACAATGGACGATAATATACAAGAACGAGTGGATAAATGCTATAGCTAAGTTTAAATCACATGGACCACAATAACTAAATATTAACAAATGAAAAGACTGAAATACCTCTGATGAAGACAGATATTACAGATCTGAAGAACGCAAACCCCGACTAACTCTTGCAGAAGATCGACTCTGACGGACCAACGGAACGAATAGAGCGAAAAATAAAGCGTGAAGAGTTTTTCTAAAATGTGAGAGATTTCGAGAAAAATGGGTTTTTTCTCTGATCTCGTGAAGAATGGGTGTGAAGATGTGTTGAAATGAAAAATGAGCTTCCTATTTATAGGAAATCAGATTTGATCTATTTTAGGAAACGGAGTAATCGATTATGTTGGAAATAACTTGGGAGATGTAATCGATTATTGGCTCATTGATTTTTGAGTGGATAATCGATTATGTGTGAAGGAAAAACAAGTGTATAATCGATTATCAACCTTCCTAAAAAGGTGGTAATCGATTATATGCTTAGTTACAAGAAGGGAGTAATCGATTTATTTGATAAATATGGAAACTTCCATTTGCTTCATAATCGATTATGTGTGATGTGCAAATGAGGGCTAATCGATTATTTGCTTCCAAAATGATTAGGATAATCGATTTATTGTTGTAAATAAGGAAACAATCGATTATTCGCTTTAGTAAAGATAGGAGAGTAATCGATTATGTGCTCTGAAAACATTCAGGCACATAATCTATTACCATAATCCATTATCTTTGTAAAAATATAGGATTTTAATTTCAAGCCCTCAACCAAAATATTTTTAGAAATATTTTTCAAAACTATTTTGATGCACCATGCATGTTTTGAAACACTCATCTCTCAGCTACTAAAAGTCATAGACCTTCAGTGATAAATGACCAAAATGCCCTTTTTGACCCTAAAAACCCTAATTTCCCAAAAAGTGCATTCTAACCCTAAAAATGATTTCAAAAACTTTGGAATGGTTTCTATGACCCAAAATGCAATGCATAATTTATTTTTGTGTGGAAAATTAGGGTTTGGACCTAAGCCGGACAAAATTGGGGTATGACAGCTGCCCCTCTTTATCTGAATTTTAACGAGGAATATGAATTGGCCGAAACATATTCCAAGGCAAAATGAAGATAAAGAATTCAGAAATTATACCGATTTTGTCCACTTGGGGAAACCCGAATTTTCCTCTTTTTCTTTTTCTATTTTTGAATAGATGGGTTTTGAGAACAAACGGGGAACGGTTAACACTTGACGCATTAACTGAGAGAGAAAATGACGGACCACTCGGGATCTGAAGGAGCACTAAGGCTCTGAAGGACCACTCAGGGTCTGAAGGAGCACTAAGGCTCTGAAGGACCACTCAGGGTCTGGAAGGCTGCCTAGGCCTTAATTGAAGGACCATCGTGGTCTGAAGGAGCGCTACTAGCTATGGTACTAGTAAAACGGTCTGAGGGGGCCTTTCGAGCGGCCATGATGGGTCAAGATCAGCTCCGGAACTGATATGTTGACTATGAAGGACGTCCATTGTGTCTTAGGCTGACACAACTAGTCTGAAGGACCACTCGGGGTCTGAAGGACTTACCCGCAGCTCGAATACGAGGTGAAGTCTGTTTTTGAAGGGACACTTGGGTCCTGAAGGGATTCACGAATCCTGTTGGTTGATTGATTGAAAAGTTCAACTAAAGCAGACAGAATAGTAAGATGGGCACTTGGCGTGCAAACAGAAAAGTAAATGGGCACTTGGCGTGCAAACAGAAAGGTAAAATGGGCACTTGGCGTGCAGACAGAAAAGTAAAATGGGCACTTGGCGTGCAAACAGAAAAGTAAATGGGCACTTGGCGTGCAAACAGAAAAGTAAATGGGCACTTGGCGTGCAGAAGCAGGAAATAAAGCGGCAAAGAATGCGGTAAAGAAAGCAGTAAGGAAGGAGCACTGAGGGCTCAGGATGAGCGCGGAGGGCTCGGGATGAGCACAGAGGGCTCGGGAGGAGCACAGAGGGCTCAGGAGGAGCACAGAGGGCTCAGGAGGAGCACAGAGGGCTCAGGAGGAGAACAGAGGGCTCAGGAGGAGCACAGAGGGCTCAGGAGGAGCACAGAGGGCTCAGGAGGAGCACAGAGGGCTCAGGGGGAGCACAGAGGGCTCAGGATGAGCGCAGAGGGCTCAGGGGGAGCACAGAGGGCTCAGGGAGAGCACAGAGGGCTCAGGATGAGCGCAGAGGGCTCAGGATGATGAGCACAGAGGGCTCAGGGGGAGCACAGAGGGCTCAGGGGGAGCACAGAGGGCTCAGGGAGAGCACAGAGGGCTCAGGATGAGCGCAGAGGGCTCAGGAGGAGCACAGAGGGCTCAGGGGGAGCACAGAGGGCTCAGGGGGGAGCACAGAGGGCTCAGGATGAGCGCAGAGGGCTCAGAATGATGAGCACAAAGGGCTCAGGGGGAGCACAGAGGGCTCAGGATGAGCGCAGAGGGCTCAGGATGAGCGCAGAGGGCCCAGGAGGAGCACAGAGGGCTCAGGGGGAGCACAGAGGGCTCAGGGGGGAGCACAGAGGGCTCAGGATGAGCGCAGAGGGCTCAGAATGATGAGCACAGAGGGCTCAGGGGGAGCACAGAGGGCTCAGGATGAGCGCAGAGGGCTCAGGATGAGCGCAGAGGGCCCAGGAGGAGCACAGAGGGCTCACAAATTCTGTTGATTGGTTGATTTGAAATGACCGATGCTGCTGTATTGGATTGAGGTACCTGCATATGTTAGTTGATACAAGGAATGGTGCATGGAGTATGGGTGCATGTTATGCAAGGGGCATGTTATGCATGTGCATGCAATGAGTGCATGTTATGAGTGCATGTTATGCATGTGCATGCAATGAGTGCATGTTATGAGTGCATGTTATGCAAAGGCATGTTATGCATGTGCATGAAATGAGTGCATGTTATGAGTGCATGTTATGCAAAGGCATGTTATGCATGTGCATGCAATGAGTGCATGTTATGCTATGATTTTGGTGTAATGATGAATGTAATGCATGACTGTGTTTTGTTTATTGCCTTTTTTGCTTATTATTTTTTTGTTTTTGCTGGTTCAGACAACCCGCGACACTCATGACACGAGACTGAGGAACCTGTTGGACTTGCGGGGCTCATGGGCCGAGTGCATGTTGGTCTTGACTTTGCTGGTTTGAAGCAATCGTGGATGTAGTTGCTCTCTTGCATGATTGACTGATTTTGAGGATGTGCTTTCTCTCAGGACTCTTAAGAATCTCGTAATGATTTGCAATGCTCTATGAGATATGCACATGTTTTACAGTTCAGGACCATCATCATCATAAAACATTTATTTTGAGCAGAAAAAACAGAAAATAAAAGAGTGAACAGATACGAGAAATTTGAACTTTATTAATGTGGAAACCGGTCGCACAAGAAGTTACGCCGATTATTTATTACACTTGAAAGTTTAAACTGTAAAAAGACACGAAAAAGGAGAGAAGCTGAATTCTGACTGTCCGTCTCTGTGGAACAGTGCCAAACATCTATGTCCTTGACCTTGATCACTCCCTCATCCAAGCTTGTAGGAGAGTTGTATGCCTTTCTTTACTTTTCATGCCTAAGTTTTCAGACCCTAATTTTTGCCTGGATCGCCCTTTGCGGGTTTTCAATCCACCGGGTCGCTCTGATTTTGCCTAGGTCGCCCTTTGCGGGTTTTCAACCTAGCGAGCTAATTCTTACTTGGCTTGTCTTTCTCTTTTTTCATCTATTTCTTTTAGGCATAATACTTCTTCACTTGATCTGAATTGACTGGATTCCTGAGATCTTCGCCGTCTATGTTTATGAGTATCGGCGTTCCTCTGGAAAAAGCTTTCTTGACTTCACATGGACCGTCATAAGTGGGCCTCAACTTCCCACGGAGTCAGTCCGGATAGGTAGGATCTTTTTGAGTACAAGGTCTCCTTCGCCGAATTCTCGAAGACGGACTTTCCTGCCGAAAGCTGCCTTCATTTTTTGTTGGTACAATTGGCCATGGCGCAGGGCAGCAATTCTTTTCCCTTTAATGAGATTCAGTTGATCTAGACGAGCTTGGATCCATTTTGCTTCTTCTAACCTGGCCTCCATGACTACTCGTAGAGAGGGTATTTCAACCTTGATGAGAAGAACTGCTTCTGACCCATACACTAGAGAGGAAAGGGGAGTGCCCCTGTATGATTTCAATGAATGTGAGTGCGACAAGGGATGAGATAGGTGTAGGATCAATTTCCCCAATTGTAGGAGGGGTGAAGAGCGACAGGATTGCCCCACTTGGCATATTGTAAACAAATGAATTTACTTGTCCTTGAGCTAAAACCTTGAGAAAACAACAGCAATCAATCATTGATCGGGATGGACCTTTCGGGATTGTGGTGTTTTGTGGAGGAGAGATGAGTAAGCTTAATGAGGTATTTGGGGCTAATGGCAGGATGGTTTTTATTCGGTATTGGCTGTTGATCGAGGTCAAAGGAGAGTGTTTGCGGTTTATGAGAGGAGGGGTGCATGGAAATGAGAAAGTGTTCGAAGGTTTATTGAGACGAGGACCTCTTGGGTTTTGTGGTAACATGTATCACCTCACTATTTACATCTTTTTTGTATTTTTTCTTTTGGTTTTGGGATTTTCCTTTTGAATGATTTTTCCTTCTTTGACTTCTTCTTTTTCTTGAGCTTGGGCGAACTGATAAAGAACGATGCACTGTTCTTTCTGAGGTGGTCCTTGTCTAAGGTGACTTTTGGATTTTTGGCTTTTTCTTGGCTTAAGATGGGTCGGAAAGGATTATGTTTTTCTCTTTGGGATTTTCTTGGCTTACGGTGGGTAGGAGAGGATTTTGTTCTTGGATATGGAATGGTGGTCCAATTTCATTTCAAATCATGATTGCTTATTTCTTCAAAAATTAACTCTGGGACAATAATTCACTTATTTTCATGCACTTGCCCTTCTTCTTTATTTCCCTTTTGAGCTCTAATTTTCCTTTATTGGAGCACCCATCTTGACCTCTTTCTTGTTCTCAACGATCCCCAAGTTGATCACTTCAGTGGATTCCCCGTGATGCTGAATAACCCTTTTTCCTTGCTTCATTAACCTTCTGGAGGATTTTCCCGGTCCTTCTCAACGTCCCACTCTGCTTGATTGATAAGGTGATCAAAGTCAAAATATGGACCGTTGGCACTGTTATTTTGAGAGACAATTACTGTGGATTTGCTTTTTGCCGAGGCGAAAAAGCAGAATGGAAAGTGAGACATGCAAGCAAAAATAATAAAGAAAAGACACATGAAAAGGAATCGATTTTTTATTGATTGGAATTCAAAAACAACATTTTTATTGATGATGATGATTCAGAAAATAAAAACATGTGCGCCCCTAACAACTGGTCCTGTGGCCTTGGGCAGAGCCACAGGGTTGCATTACAAATGACTACTTTAAATCAAAGGTCCCAGGAGGATCAACAGTCTTTCAATTCTTTAATTCTTTCACCAGCACTGCAGCGACAAACCAGGTTTGCACCACCCTCATCCTTGATGACAGCAATTTGATCGTGTTGTTCCTCTTCCTCATCCCATCCTGTGGGCTGGATGTCTTCTATTCGGATTTGAGCACTCTCGGGCACGTCATACCTGACCAAGTAATCAAACTTTCCACTGGGCTCCCCTAGGGTATCCCAACATCTCTCTTTCATAGGCACCGCTATTACTTCCTCATTGATTTCTTTTTCATCTTCAATATCATGGGTCCCTATCTGAACCACGCACCGATCTATCAGGTCTTGCAGGACTGACTTGAAAACTTCACAGGCACCCACACATAAAGGATTGGCGCATACACAGCCCTTCTTGATAACACCACGACGACACAACTCAGCATGTATATTTTCCAGAGGAGTCTGGATACACTTAACATCTTTTATCATTGTCTCCCCCACAGAATCCTCTACTGCATTAGCGGATGGTGTCCCATGTCCCGGTAGGGGGTTTGTAGTTGTACTGGGACTGTTCGGCTTGAAAGAGATCCAGTTGGCGTCAATCAAATCCTGGACTACATATTTGAAAGCCTTGCAGTCCTCCACCGTGTGGCCGACTCCTCCACTATGAAAACTACAAGTAGCATCAGCAATGTACCCCCTGGGAAAGGGAGGTTGTATAGGCTTCATGGGGCGAGTATTGACCAAATTCTTTGAGACAAGATGATTGAACAATTCAGTATAGGTCATTGGGATCGGATCAAAATTAGCACGCCTCTTCTCTTGATAGTTCTGGGCTCTGTAGCCCGAATTAGTTTGCTGCGGAGAGTTGAAAGATAATGGCACCGCCTGCTGTGGAGAGCTGAAAGATGGGCCTCCCCCTGCGGAAATAACATTGGTTTCCCCTTCTTTCTTCTTGGGGAAGTTGGGAAAGGGTTTCTTTTGTCCACTAGAATTGCCAAAACCTCCAGCAATCTTTCCGCTACGCAATCCGTGTTCTAATCGTTCCCCAATGACAACCATATCTGAGAAATTGGACGAAACGCTCCCCACCAACCTATCATAATACGGCCCTGGAAGGGTCTCCATAAACATGTACACCATCTCTTTTTCAGTCAATGGCGGCTTCACCTGAGCAGCTATGCTCCTCCATTTTTGAGCGTATTCTTTGAATGACTCTCTATCTCCTTTGCTCATGTGCTGTAATTGAGACCGGTCTGGAGCAAGGTCCATGTTATACTGGTATTGTTTTAGAAAGGCTTCAGAGAGATCCTTCCAACTGTGAACTTCGGAGGATTGCAGCTGCATGTACCAATCTAGTGATGCCCCAGTCAGACTGTCCTGGAAATAATGAATGAGCACCTTGTCATCATGAGCATAAGCGGCCATTTTTCTAACATACATCGTCAGATGGATAGATGGACACCCGGTGCCGCGATATTTATCAAAGTCAGGTGCTTTGAATTTAGGGGGTATAACAACATCTGGGACAAGGCACAAATCTCGTGCATCCCTGGCTCTAGTTCCTGATCCTTCCACAGCTCTTAAGCGCTCTTCAAGCGAGTGATACCGATCCCCATGCTGAGTGTTCCCAAACGAACGACCTTGTGGATAGTTCCCCGGACCGTGATAATAACCCCCATACTGAGCAGGGTTTCCCATATGATGGACAGCGTTCTGAGGGTTCACAGTAACTCCCAGAGTAGGACTAGGTGAACCTCTTGGCAGTACAGTATCGGGACTAGGAGTATGAATTTGTGGTCCCATAACAGCTCCACCGGGCATAGTCGTGACAGGTTGACTCGACCCCACAGGAATAGCTTCAGCAGTAGGCGGCATATAACCCATGGGCATCCCCCAAGGATATATCGGTGCATTCAGATGACTCTGTCCGCTCGCCCCTGGAGGATGGGCAAAGTGACTGACCCCCTGTCCATAAGAGGTGTGAGTAGTTGTAACTTCAGCGGACACCGGAGGAGAGACGAAGGTAACAACCCCTTCGGGATTTACAACAGCGGCGGCCCCAGCAGCGGCTCCGCCCCTTAGATTCTGTAGCATACTCATTACTTCGACCATCTGTGCCTCCATGGCCTCCACTTTAGTCTTCAAAGCTTGATTCTCTTGAGCCAGCTGCTCAGGGTTAAGAATCTCCACAACCGACTCATCTTGACCCTGGTGGTCCTCATTCTCGAGATGTTGATTGCTAGCCATTAATCTTGCTTGTAGACGAGTGGAGTATCGGTGTTGGCGAACCAGCTTGCCTTTTGTTTTTCTCTCTCTGATGATAGAACATTTTTTATGAGTACAAGTATGAATGCGTAAATGAATGCAATGCATATGGTTTTATTTTTGTATTTAGATGCATGAGGAATGCTGTATGGATTTTTCAGAATTTTGCTTATGTAATGCATGCTATTATGATGTAAAATGCGGGTGATGAGGATGCTTGTTAGAAAGACAGATATTTACAGGTGGGGGTTTTGAAATTTTAGGGCAGTATACCCTATATGCCACCTCACATGGGTATTCATGAAAGAGAAGGAAAAATATATTCTTTTTTTTTTGATTTTGTTGTTTTTCAAAAAAATGTTGGCGGAAGTGAACTAAACTAGATGCAATAATGCACACACAATTTTGGAAAAGCCCTTGTGACCTAAAAAGAGGTAAGACCTATGATCTAGGGCAATTAAAAGGGTAATCCTTCCATGTAGCTCTATTCACTCCCTCACAAGGCCACCAGAGCTACAGTCCCTTTCACAAAATTCCCCACAAATGCAGCAAACTGCTAGGTGTGAGGCATCATGAAAGAGCACAACTCTGGTTGAAACTTTCGCAAGTAGCCAAACGGACAAAGGTCCTGATGGGCTCTCACTACTCGAATCCACTCTCCTAAGTTTTTGCAGACCTGGGTTATGGTCCCACTCAAAGCACATAGTCACAGGGTATAAGTGTAGTGTGTGTCAAGGGCATTTTCCCTAGTACTACCCCCACCTGAAATGAAAACCAGAGCAGTCCAGACCAAAGCAAGCAATAACAAGTTATCTACCCTAGGGTTCCATACCTAGAATATCTATAAACAAGGATATTGCTCACCTTAGGAAAAGGAGCCAAGAAGAGGGGATCATGGGGATTGAAAAAATGCATGGGCATAAGCGATAAAAGAAAGGAATAAAAGACGAGACAGGGAACAACATAGAAGAACACAAATGCGTACGCCTACAATTAATGATAAGAAAGAAAGGCAAACAAAGTTTTAATCAAATCAACAATACATTAAACCACACATTTAAATTAGTTAGGCTTGACCCTCGTCTTAAAAAGTCCCCAGTGGAGTCGCCAGCTGTTGCACCCCGAAAAATCCCCGGCTTAGGGTTTCTCAATGTACAACGTGGAAAAAGTTGGAGCCGCCACCAATATTTTAATTTTAAGACCAAAACATTGAAAAAAAGTCTTTTGGGCAAGGCGGATGGTCTTTCGAAAACTAGAGATATAGGTTCGGGGGTCGATTACGCGCGAGGAAGGTGTTAGCACCGCGCACGTCCTTTCTACCGAAAGGGAACCTCTAATTAAATGTGTGGTTTTAACGTTTGATTTGAAAAATACCTAGATTTGCCTATTTATTTCTTGTTTGAAGACGAATGAGAAAACTTACTGGAAATTTTATTTTTGGTGAGAAAGGGGGGAAAAAAGGGTTTTTAGAAAAAAGTGCTTGACGGGACATGGCCCGCTCCTACGTATCTCCCGGTGCGATGGAGAATTCAAAGCTACGTAGTTCTTGGTTCTTTTTGAAAAGTTTTTGTTTTTTATCTTTTTTAGTGAGTTTTTGAAATAGGACGAGCATTAGTGAATGATTAAACTAGCAGAGGCTATGATGAATCACTTACTAAATACTCAAAAGAGAGAGTTGTACCGCTAGTCAAACGAACGAAGGTTCTGATGGACTATTGATAACAACTCGTTTTTTATTATCCTTTTGGAAAGTGATTTTCGAAAGAGATTGATTTGCACAATGATCAAACTAACAAAGGTTATGATGGACCATCGTTTATTATTCTTATGAGAAAAAGACATTGTCACCAATAGCTAAACGAACAGAGGCTCTGATGAGCTATTAGCAACAATGGGTTGGAAAATGATTCTTTTGTTTGTTTTTATGAAAATAATTTGTTTATGGGGATGAAAAGAATTTTTATTTGTTGCGCTTGACGAGAACGTGGCTCGCTCCTACGTATCCCAAACGGGAATCAAAGCGACGTAGTTCTAATTAAAAAAATGTTTTTGAAAGGGTTTAAAAGGGGCAAGCTGAATCACCCGAGACCATCTTCACCACTTAGAACATGATGCACTAGGCATAAGTGGGAATCATATAGTTCTTCATCAACAATGGACGATAATATACAAGAACGAGTGGATAAATGCTATAGCTAAGTTTAAATCACATGGACCACAATAACTAAATATTAACAAATGAAAAGACTGAAATACCTCTGATGAAGACAGATATTACAGATCTGAAGAACGCAAACCCCGACTAACTCTTGCAGAAGATCGACTCTGACGGACCAACGGAACGAATAGAGCGAAAAATAAAGCGTGAAGAGTTTTTCTAAAATGTGAGAGATTTCGAGAAAAATGGGTTTTTTCTCTGATCTCGTGAAGAATGGGTGTGAAGATGTGTTGAAATGAAAAATGAGCTTCCTATTTATAGGAAATCAGATTTGATCTATTTTAGGAAACGGAGTAATCGATTATGTTGGAAATAACTTGGGAGATGTAATCGATTATTGGCTCATTGATTTTTGAGTGGATAATCGATTATGTGTGAAGGAAAAACAAGTGTATAATCGATTATCAACCTTCCTAAAAAGGTGGTAATCGATTATATGCTTAGTTACAAGAAGGGAGTAATCGATTTATTTGATAAATATGGAAACTTCCATTTGCTTCATAATCGATTATGTGTGATGTGCAAATGAGGGCTAATCGATTATTTGCTTCCAAAATGATTAGGATAATCGATTTATTGTTGTAAATAAGGAAACAATCGATTATTCGCTTTAGTAAAGATAGGAGAGTAATCGATTATGTGCTCTGAAAACATTCAGGCACATAATCTATTACCATAATCCATTATCTTTGTAAAAATATAGGATTTTAATTTCAAGCCCTCAACCAAAATATTTTTAGAAATATTTTTCAAAACTATTTTGATGCACCATGCATGTTTTGAAACACTCATCTCTCAGCTACTAAAAGTCATAGACCTTCAGTGATAAATGACCAAAATGCCCTTTTTGACCCTAAAAACCCTAATTTCCCAAAAAGTGCATTCTAACCCTAAAAATGATTTCAAAAACTTTGGAATGGTTTCTAGGACCCAAAATGCAATGCATAATTTATTTTTGTGTGGAAAATTAGGGTTTGGACCTAAGCCGGACAAAATTGGGGTATGACACATATACATATAAAAAAAAAGAAATAAATAAATAAATTCCTTCTCTTGTTTTGTTAAATGCTTTGGGAAAATGGGTGAGTATTGCGTGAAATGGACAAAAAGAGAGGTAGGTCTAACTCCAAGTGCAACCTACTTATCCAAATGTATCCACCCTTACCTAAGCCCCGCTATAACCCTTAAAGTCCTCAAAATGTGTGTATGCATTTCATTTGTCTAAGATGATATAGAACTCTGTCAAGCCTATGAAACGATGATGCAGGTACTGTGAATTGAGTGAATACCCGAAACACCTCAAGAGTGAAACACTGGTGAGATGTGCGTACAGAGAAAACTTGAGAATGCTACCTGCTTATGATTCGGTATTTCCAATTCAATTGTCCTGCCACTGAATTAGATTGATGATGATAATTGATGTGCTGATGTGTTTAAGGTTGATGTATTATATGTAACAGCTAAATAGAAAAACAGCCACAGTCTGAATTGATTGTTTGCTTGAGGACAAGCAAAAGTTTAAGTTTGGGGTTGTGTTGACTCCCAATCATATGATGTAAGTTAGGCATTTTTAGGACCAATTGTGCAGGGTTTTTATTGTATAACAGTCATTATCTGGGATTTAGTTCAGTTTTAGATCATTGTAGTAGGAAGTTCAATGGTAAGTTATTCCTTCACTTTTGGAGCTAAATGGGACTTGAAGACCTCTTAATTGGTTGTGGCATCTTTCGGCGAACCAGACACTTTCCCGGAAATGCAGCAATCTGGAGGAATTTTGCAAGTCAGAACTTTCTGTCATTCTTCGCGTCGCGACCAGGAGGGTTCGCGACGCGATTTGGAGGAATTTTTACAAGCCAGAACTTTCTGTCATTCTTCGCGTCGCGACCAGGAGGGTTCGCGACGCGACCTAGAGCAGTTTTGCGAGGCCTAAAGTTTCTGTCATTTGTCGCGACGCGACGGCCACGGGCCGCGTCGCGATGGTGCGTAAAAATTAGGGTTTTTAAAGCCGTTTCAGCAATTTTAAAGAGGACTTCGTTTTGGGGATTTGGAGCCACGTTTTGGAGCAGCTGGAGGTGCGATCCTTCTCATCACTTGGGAACAAGGGATTGAAGGTTCTAATGTCTTCCTTTATGATTGTTTTCTATTTTATGTTGGTTTCCACTCTTAGGATGATTTGTAACTAACTCTCTTAGATTAGGGAGAGATGAATCTCCCAAACCTATCATGTGAACCATTGATCTAGTTAATTCAGTTGTTATTCGATTTGCTTGTCTAATTACCTATGTTCTTAACGCTTTTCAATTACATATGATAATTGCGATGATCCAGGCTAGTGATTGCATAGGGATATGAATTAGTAGCTGGAAATTGGGTATTTAGATCACATGCTAGTAATCATCATAGGAATATGTGGTAGCTTAGGTGAATTCATTATAATTCTAAATCTTAATGCGTTACCCTCTGGCACGACTCACCTAAGGAATTAGGGTAACTCTTAGGGTAATAGGGGTCTTGAGACAAGGAATTGCCCTTGACCTAAATTAGTGAATTGAATCTAGAAATTGAATAATTAACTTGAATTGGCTGAGGTT
Source organism: Astragalus membranaceus (assembly GCA_039519185.1). Taxonomy (NCBI): domain Eukaryota; kingdom Viridiplantae; phylum Streptophyta; class Magnoliopsida; order Fabales; family Fabaceae; genus Astragalus; species Astragalus membranaceus. The sequence continues at coordinate 33,667,226 of CM076848.1, forward strand.
CATGTGATAGGCGAGGTGAGAGGATTCGATCCCTAGTCGTTTTTCTCGCATTATTAATTCACGTTCGTGTTCTATTACCAGTTACTCAATTTATCAAATATCTACAATCTACGAATTTACAATTTTGCTATTGTTGTCAACACGCAATCCCTGTGGATCGACCGGTTCTTACCGATAAATTTTATTACTTGCGACAATTGGTACACTTGCCAAATTGTTAACAGGTATCGCGCCCTCGACCTTCTACCCCAACTATTAATGGAGCTAGTACAATTCTCGACTCTTTTCATCAAGTCACATTCACCTCCACTAGACCAAGGTGTTTGAATGATTGATATAGATCTCGAGGACTGGTCACCTCACAACTCACGATGGACCTCCAATTAAGGACCATTCACTAGGAAGGTTGACGACTGCCCAATTTCGAGGACCCTAGAGAAGCTCCCAGCCCTCAAAACATACGACGAGACTGAGGACCCTGACAGGCATTTGGACTACTTCTCTATCATGATGAGATACCGGGGGAAAGGGAACCTGTCCACTGCAAGATCTTTCCCTTCACTCTCACGGATTCAGCACTAGCTTGGTTCCAGGAGTTGAAACCAAACTCGGTTTCATCCTGGGGGCAGCTGGCCACCATGTTCACAACCCGCTTTGCCGCTTCCCGCTTGAAGCCAAAATCTGAAGAGGTACTCAGGGCGATCAGGCAAGGAGAGAAAGAAACGCTTAGAGAATATCTGGAAAGGTTCAACAAGGAGGCTGGCAACGTCAGGAACCTTGAAGACAAGAGAAGGCTCTTTTGGGTGAAGGATGGCCTTAAGAAAGGAAGCCCGTTTCAAAGAGACGTGGGGATTAACAAACCCCAAAGCTTGGATGAGTTCCTTCAGAAGGCATAAAAGTACATGGATTATGGAGAAGACAACATGGCATACCAAGAGGAAGCCAAGGTTGGCAGCAAGAAGGACGAGCTGGCCTACAAGGCCATTAAAGAACCATGGCGGAAGCGAGTCCAATATGACAGGACTCCTCGTGAGCCCCGACCTCAACAAGGTCGCTTCTCAGAGTACACCCGGTTGAACACATCCCAGGCTGAGATCCTTGCTGGATGCGCCGATGCGGAGTTTCGAGACATCAAACAGCCCGAACCTCTCGTGCAAAGGAAAGACCAAACCTCTAAGAAGTACTGTCGTTATCACAAAAGTTATGGACACAGTACCAACAAATGCAACACCCTCAGGGATGACATTGAAGAAATGATCCGCGAAGGGAAGCTCGCTCAGTACGTAAGTGAGGAAGACGATGAGACTCGGGACTCTGAATAGAGAGCACGGCATCAAGACTGGAAACTAGAACTAGGCCTTGTTAAGAATTTTACTGTTTGGGCACAAATGCAGAATGTAAAAGCTCGATATGAATGATTAAAAGTTCATTTTGCAATTACAGTTTTTGCTCTAGTTCACTAGATTGACGCTTGTTCCAAAGGAAATTCCTTAAGGTCAAGAAAGAAAAAGGGCCCAACTCCATAGTTAGGGGTAGAGGGAGACAAGTTTGAGACCCGACATAGCCTGCAAGGAAGGACTGCCTACCTCGCAAGGGCAACCTCGACATTAACTCTAAGCCAAGACCATCTTTACAAGACGATGGTTTTGCAAATACATCTCTGGATGCAAGATCGCACGAAGTAGGCAAGCACTGACGTGCACCTCCAATCCTAGCAAAGGAATCAAGAGGGCCACGGAACGACGAAACAAATAAGGCCATCAGTAAAAATACTGGTCAAAGGAAGACACCATGCCGTTTGCATTTTTCCTAATTACCAAAGCAAGAATCTCATAATTCTTTCCATCAAGTTGACCTTGGTGGTCACAACCCCTTGGGCGAGTTCTATCCGGGTCGAGTCCTGGTAAACTGTGCCAAGGGTACACTTCAAGCTGACCTTGGTGGTCACAACCCGTTGGGCGAGTTCTATCCGGGCCGAGTCCTGGTAAACTGTGCCAATGGTATACTTCAAGATGACCTTGGTGGTCACGACCCCTTATGATGAGTGCTATCCAGGTCGAGTCTTGGTAAACTCTGTTCAGAGTATCGTTCATTACAAATTGTCCCGAGAGGCGTTGACAATTTAATCGCCTAAAGCAAGACAAATTTAGCGAATGTCTACCGGAAAAATCCTAAGTCCAACGAGAAGGCGCACACGCGGAAAAATCACCAGTAGGGCGTGAGACCATGAGGTCACGGTTCCATGATCAAGGTTTGCTGGTGCAGGGCGCCAAGGTCCATGATCAAGATTTGCTGGTGAAGGGCGCCAAGGGCGCCAGGATCCCATGTTCACAGTTTGCAAGAGCAGGGCGCCAAGGGCGCAAAGATCACAGTTTGAGCTGTTGGTCGCCAAGGGCGCCAAGGGGACGGGTTGCATAGAGCAAGGTCACGATTTGTGGTGCTGGGCGCCAAGGGCGCCATGGTCACGATTGGTGGTGCTGGGCGCCAAGGGCGCCATGGTCACGATTTGTGGTGCTGGGCGCCAAGGGCGCCATGGTCACGGTTGATGGTGTTGGGCGCCAAGGGCGCTAAGGTGACGGGTTGCATAGAGCAAGATCACGGTTTGTGGAGTTGGGCGCCAAGAGCGCCATGGTCACGGTTGGTGGTGCTGGGCGCCAAGGTCGCGGTTTGAGCTGCTGGATGCCAAGGGCGCCAAGCTGACGGGTTGCATAGAGCAAGGTCACGGTTTGTGCTGCAGGGCGCCATGGTGACGGTTTGCAAGGCATGGGCGCCAAGTTCCATGGTGACGGTTTGCAAGGCATGGAAGCCAAGGGCGCCAAGTTACATGGTGAAGGTTTGCAAGGCATGGGCGCCAAGGGCGCCAAGTTTCATGGTGACGGTTTGCAAGGCGTGGGCGCCAAGGGCGCCAAGTTCCATGGTGACGGCTTGTGAGGCATGGGCGCCAAGGGCGCCAAGGTCCATGGTGACGATTTGCAAGGCATGTGCGCCAAGGTCCAACGTGACGACTTGTGAGGCATGGGCGCCAAGGGCGCCAAAGTCCAAGGTGACGGCTTGTGAGGAGTGGGCGCCAAGATCCATGGTGACGGTTTGCAAGGCATGGGCGCCAAGGTCCAAGGTGACGACTTGTGAGGCATGGGCGCCAAGGGCGCCAAGGTCCATGGTGACAGTTTGAAAAGCATGGGCGCCAAGGGCGCCAAGTTCCATGGTGACAGTTTGCAGGGCATGGGCGCCAAGTTCCATGGTTACGGTTTGCAAGGCATGGACGCCAAGGGCGTCAGGGGTGCCAAGTTCCTTGGTGACGGTTTGCAAGGCATGGGCGCCAAGTTCCATGGTGACGGTTTGCAAGGCATGGGCGCCTAGGGCGCCAAGTTCCATGGTGACGGTTTGTAAGGCATGGGCGCCAAGGGCGCCAAAGTCCAAGGTGACGACTTGTGAGGCATGGGCGCCAAGGGCGCCAAGGTCCATGGTGACAGTTTGCAAGGCATGGGCGCCAAGGGCGCCAAGGTCCAAGGTGACGGCTTGTGAGGCGTGGGCGCCAAGGTCCAAGGTGCCGGCTTGTGAGGCATTGGCGCCAAGTGCTCCAAGGTCCATGGTGACAGTTTGCAAGGCATCGGCGCCAAGGTCCAAGGTGATGGCTTGTGAGGCATGGGCGCCAAGGTCCAAGGTGACGGCTTGTGTGGCATGGGCGCCAAGGGCGTCAAGTTCCATGGTGACAGTTTGCAAGGCATGGGCGCCAAGGGCGCCAAAGTCCAAGGTGACGGCTTGTGAGGCATGGGCGCCAAGTTCCATGGTGACGGTTTGCAAGGTATGGGCGCCAAGGGCGCCATGGTCCAAGGTGACGGTTTGCATCGAGCAACGTCACGGGTTGTGACTGCTGGGCGCCAAGGGCGCCGGAGTGAAGGTCTAGACAAACAGCCAAGTCACGATTTACATGAAGGAAAGGGGGAAGAGGACATACACTTACCCAAAAGAAAGAAGAGAGAAGTTTGCTCCAAGCTTAAATGTGTGATTCCAAGAAGCCTTATCCAAAATCCAAGTAATGAAAACCCACCTACTTATAGTGGGTGGAAAAAGTAGTAAAATCATTTTTGTTTTTTCTTCAAAACAAAAACAAAAATGTTATCATCATGAACAAAGACATTCTGCACGACCCGACGAGGCAAATGAGCCATCGCGTCTGGCAAATCGACGAAAATCCTTCAAGCCAAGACCATCCTCCGGAATAATCTCGGCTCAAGGGGCAACTGTTTTGGACTGGACCAAGAGGCCCATTCAGCAATTGGATATGGATTGGCCCAATCACTTTGGTCCATATCCACAATATGCAAGCCCAATTATGACTATCATACTTGGATGACTCAGATCAATTCTATCAATCCGACGGCTCACAACGGCCACGATTTCCTATAAATACTGGCTCACATTCCCATTAATAGGTACTTTCTCATTCCTAGAATATTACTACTCTCTCATTCCCTTTACTGACTTGGGCGTCGGAGTGGCATCGCAGGTGCCCCCTCCGGGATTCATTCAACACTCCGCTCGGATTGCAAGAGACCTACCAACAGCAGTCACTACAGTGCTGCTAGGTACAGAACACGCTTCAAGCACATATACCTCATTACTCATCCACGTCCCGTTAACAAACAGGTAATACAACTACCATTTATTTTATCCACAAATATCCGTTTTGACTTTCATTTGTGGGTACTCGCCGGTACAAGTTTTTTCCACCCGTATCACCAATTAATTATCCAGAAATCAAATTAAAAATATAATTTAAATTTAAAGTAAAAGTGAAATTAAATAAATTTTATTTAAAATATAATTTAGAAAAAGAAAATAATAAAAAAAATTACGAATAATCTTTAAGAAATAAAGAAAGCATCTAAGATTACGTACTATTCCTACAAGCTCCTTTATTTTGCTCCCCGTAAACATAGGAGATTCTACACAACTTAACCGAGAAGTCAATAGGTATTTTGTTAGTGTATTGTAGAATTTTTCCACTCACAGCTAATGCTAGCTTAATTAATGGGCAAAATTTAAATTTTAAAAGTAAGTTAATGGAATTAGGAATCCCGTATAAGGTGGAATAAGATTATAAGAACACTAGTTATACATTGATTTGATTCGTTCCACTTTCCCTTCCAAGAAAATAAAGTAGTCGTTGGACAATATATGAGTGGCATTGGTTTCAGTTCAGGTTTCAATTGCTTTCCACCTTTTTGTCAAAGGCAAAATGATTGCAAGGCATATTAGTGTTTAGATAATGCAGCTGACCAAACCTTCGTTCTCACATTTCTTTGTTTTCATTCCACCTACTTCCAGATGGTGCATCTTTTTCCACAATTTCATGATTTTAGGATCCGATCTTCTCATCCGGGTCTGGTTGCTAACACTCGTGTTCAACGATATTCCCCCATGTTTATGATTGTCAAATCTTTTTTTTTGGGTCAAATTGTCAAATCTTGTTGAAATGGGCTTCTTCGATAGAGGGCATGGAATCTACATGAGGCCTACCTTGAGGGTTCCTTTTTTTGGGTTTTTTTTGGTAAACCCCCCCCCCCCTTACCCCCATTTTACGTTTTATCCCCAAAATACCATTCATTTTTTTTACCAAAATTTAAGTAGTAATGGATTTTTTTTAAAATTTTCGAAAACACCTCAAAGGAGGATAATCCCGGAAGCCAAATTCTGATGAATTTGGCTTCCGGGATTATCCTCCTTTGAGGTGTTTACAGAAAACTTCATCAAAATGGCTTCCGGAATTATCCTCCTATGAGATAATTCTGGAAGCCATTTTGCTGAAGTTTTCCAGAATTATCTCATAGGAGGATATTTCCGAAAGCCAAATTCATCAAAATGGCTTCCAGAATTATCCTCTTATGAGATAATTCCGGAAAACTTCATCAAAATGGCTTCCGGAATTATCTCATAGGAGGATAATTCCGGAAGCCATTTTTTTTGAAGTGGGGGTAAAATGGCCAGTTTGGTCAAAGTACGGAAAAAAAACCCATTTTTTATACCCCCACACTTATACATCATACCCCCACCAATTTTTTTATTCCCATTTTACTCCTGCGAAAATTGTCCAACGGATTTATGTAAATAAAGGATATATCCGTTTTTATAAAAAATTCAAAACGGATTTATGGTTTATTTAGATAAATCCATTATTATATATTAACATAACAGAATTACCTCATAAAGAGATAAATCTGTTTTGTTAAATTATAATAATGGATTTGTCTCTATAATAGATAAATCCGTTTTGTTATTTAGATAAATCTGTTTTGTTAAAAATTAATAAATTAAATTCAGCGTATTTAATTATAATTTTAAGACAAATAAATCTAAAATATGTTATATTATATATAACTTTTTTGACAACATATTATATATAACTAAAAGCGTAAAATATTACATCAAGCTCAATCAGAATCAACTGCTAAGCCTAGCTATAATTGCTGGTGGATGAGTTGGTGGCTTGGGCACCGGAGCTAAAGATCCCCCATAGTTGGATACACCCTATATATGCATCCAACCATGTAGTAGTCTCGTCAGATGAAAAATGCTCCCACTAGGGAGCAATTGGAGGCAATGGACACCCAGGAGTCATCAGAACATGCACCTAGTGAAAGTTCTCTACGAAAAGAATACCAATGATGCTGCGACTCTTACTCGTCGAATGTGAACCTCTCAACGGGAAATAAGTATTTGAGTCTCTCAACTCTAATGAAACTAGGGTGACATTATATTTGGTAGCTATAATGTACCCCATCTCAGGCATCGATAGCCACTTGTCCTCATCCTGGTGCCCCATACCCCTAACAAATAATGACTCTTTAATAGTTGCAAGTCAGTCCACCCCAAATAATTCAGCATATAGATTAGTACGTTCCCCAATTTCTTGAAGTAGGTCTTGCCGAACTAACGACCAACTATTCTCGCCAAACTGAAGTCCAACAACAAATGCTCTGTAGCCACAATTTCCATCCCCAACGACATCAATAATGTCTGCAACCTAGGAAACAATCTAAGTAATTTGATATAAGTGGGATGTTCCCACATGATGTCACTGACAACATCTGTGCCCTCAACTTTTCTGCTCTACCATAAAGACTTCTCAGATTCTATCAATCTCATCAGCTCCTGAATCTCAGTTCTAGGACCCTTCAAGGAAGACCGGTACATGGTACGCTGCCTATATAGTTGGGACATAGAAGTCAAATTACCCACAAATTTCTTCTTCAAAACATTCATACTGTCTCTTGGGGCAACCTTCAATGTAGTGTGTTCGTCTACCATAGCCTTTTCCTCCTTCGTTAACCGCCCAAAGAATGACACTACAAAAAAATGCAGGATAGGCGACGAAAATTAGCGAGGGAATTAGCGTCCTTCGCTAAAAACAACGTAGTGAGGGATATAGCGACGGACAAAGCCGTTGCTAAAAAAAGGAGCGCCTTTTTTTTGAAAAAACTCAAATCCGTCGCTATTTCAAATGTCTGTCGCCAATGCTGACGTGGCTGTTGGCAGACCTTGGAACTCATAATATTCCCCATGTCCGCCGCTAATGCCTCAATTCGTCACTAAGGAGTCTGTCGCTAAGGGCATTGGAACTCGTAATTGTCCGCCGCTAATGCCTCAATTCGTCGCTAAAGAGTCCGTCGCTAAGGGCATTGGAACTCCTCCTCCTCCTCCTCCTCCTCCTCCTCCTCCTCCTCCTCCTCCTCCTCCTCCTCCTCCTCCTCCTCCTCCTCCTCCTCCTCCTCCTCCTCCTCCTCCTTCCTTCTCCTTCTCCTTCTCCTTCTCCTTCTCCTTCTCCTTCTCCTTCTTCTGCTTCTTCTTCTTCTTCTTCTTCTTCTTCTTCTTCTTCTTCTTCTTCTTCTTCTTCTTCTTCTTCTTCTTCTTCTTCTTCTTCTTCTTCTTCTTCTTCTTCTTCTTCTTCTTCTTCTTCTTCTTCTTCTTCTTCTTCTTCTTCTTCTTCTTCTTCTTCTTCTTCTTCTTCTTCTTCTTCTTCTTCTTCTTCTTCTTCTTCTTCTTCTTCTTCTTCTTCTTCTTCTTCTTCTTCTTCTTCTTCTTCTTCTTCTTCTTCTTCTTCTTCTTCTTCTTCTTCTTGCACTCACGCAAAAAAATAAGACGCCCACGGGTGTTTAAAAAACAGACTCCGTTGATCCACGCCATTGAAGCACGCTCTTCCTTTACGCCGTTGATCCACGCCATTGAAGCACGCTCTTCCTTTACGCCATTGATCCACGCCATTGAAACACATTATCATGGATACCGAAAAATAGTGTAGTGTAATAATAACCATAGAAATAGTTTAGATTGATTATTATAGGAATAGGAGTTGAATTGCTGTTGTTTGTCATGGTTTTTTGTTATTTCTTTGTTTCTATTCTTCAAAATTAATGGAAAAAACATTGAATTTCATATCCTTAAGTCCACTTTTTGCATGAATTTTATATTGTTAAGCTTGAATAAATTTTGAATAAGTGTTAGTTTTCAAAATGGGAAATGTATATTATTTGGGGGGTAAACTGTTGCACAGCTCATTTGTGTATTGTTGTTTTGATATTTGATTAACCCTAGGTTAGACGACTATATTGGAAGTTGTTATTGTTTGTTGTTGATGGAAAAGGGTGAGGTGCTGTCCCTCACCCCCATATTTTGCTCGAAATCATCTCCATTGAGATAATTGCGAGACAATACTAACAACGGTAAGGTTGGGAGTTCGGAATAACTTCCTTCACTACTTCGATGGAAAAGGGTTTTGTGCTATCCTTGACCCCCATATTCGGCTCGAAATCATCTCCACCGAAATCATATCGATGCCACTAACTTGATAGGCTATATATTGGGAATGTTGTGGGAATCTAACGCGTTTTTTAAATGCGTGTAGATGAATTGAAATCAATTGAATCGTAGTTGGGTGTATGATCGGTTATATCCGGGAAGAGCGTTTTTGAAGGAAACTTTTGTAAATGGGGTCGTAGAGTTTATTAGGGTAGCGTGACAACATGATTTGGCTAAAAAGGAAGGGGGGGGGGTTAGATGTCCATGCCTTAAATGCCACGGTATACCTATTACACCTGATGATGAAATTAGGGAGCACTTGTATCGTATCGGGTTTAGGTCTAATTATTGGATTTGGGTGGACTATGGAGAACGACTTCCAAATTTTGACTTAGGGGCTTCTTCAAGTAGTTCTAGTTTTCATGTTCCATCTATTGAACAATTTGAGTCGATGGAAAGCATGATTTGTGATGGTCTCGGGGTGAATGTGCCATTTGATGAGCCTCAATATGACGATCATGATGAACTTAAGCACAAAGATTTTATTGTTTGTTAAAAGAGTCTAACACACCGTTGTTTGAAGGCTCGCCAGAGTCAAAATTATCTATGTGTGTGAAGCTTTTAGCTCTCAAGTCCATGAGCAATATTTATGAGTTGGGTTTAGATTTTGTGACTCAAATGATGTTGGACGGGACACCTAATAAGGATAATTTGCCAAAAAGTTATTATGAAGCAAAGATGTTAGTTTCGAAGCTGGAATTGGAATGTAAGAAGATTGATTGTTGTGAGGATGGGCACATGTTGTTTTACGACAACAAATTTGGTAAAACCAATGGTGCGCTGCAAGCTTGCAGATTTTGTGGAAAGCCGAGGTATAAAGTTCGTAAAGGGAAAAACGTAATTATTAACTCATTCCTGTAAAGTCAATGTTCTATTTGCCTATAGTTCCAAGGTTGCAGAGAATGTTTGCATCACCTGAAATTGTGAAGAAAATGACGTGGCATTATGAGAATAGACATACCTCAGACATTTTACGCCACCCATCTGATGGTGAGGCGTGGAAACATTATATGTTCGACTTGGTTTGTGCTCTGATGGATTTACTCCATATATCCAAGCATCAGTGTCGCCCTATTCTTGTTGGCCAGTCATTGTTACCCCTTACAATCTTCCTCCTGAGATGTGCATGACTAAATTGTATATGTTTTTGACTTGCTTGATACCTAGTCCATCCAATCCAAAAGCTAACATTGATATCTTTTTAGAACCTCTAATTGATGATCTCAAGAGATTGTGGCAGGGTGTTGGGACATATGATGCAGCATGAAAGAAGAATTTTATGATGAGAGTGGCATTTATGTGGACAATTAATGACTTCCTGGCTTATGGTAGGTTGTCAGGTTGGGGGACTCACGGTAAATTAGCATGCCCCCACTGCATGGAACACATGAAAGCGTGTATGCTGAAATACGAGGGAAAGAGTTCTTGGTTTGACTCGCATCGTAGATTCTTACCGTCAGATCATGTATTTAGAAAGAACAAAAAGGCATTCAAGAAAGGGGTAGCTGAAACAGATGTCCCACCGCCTTTGTTGACATCAGGCGAAATCTGGAGTAGAGTTATGAATTTTCCACAAGCCACGGAGGTAGGTGTGCTCTCCCGATTGGATGGTTATGGAAGGGTGCATAACTGGACAAAAAGAAGCATATTTTGAAATATCCCATATTGTAAAGATAATCTATTGAGACACAATCTCGATGTTATGCACATTGAGAAGAATTTCTTTGACAACATATGGTACACTGTGATGAATGTGAAAGATAGAACCAAAGACAATAATAAGGCTAGAATGGATTCTGCTCTTTACTGTAGCAAAAGTCGTTCCAATTTGAATTTGGTGCCAATGGCTAATGGCAAGATGTCAAAACCCAAAGCCAAATACTATCTTACACCCGATGAAGCAAAAGATGTTTGTCGATGGTTGAAAGGTTTGAGGATGCCAGATGGTTATTCTTCTAATCTTGCAAGATGTGCAGCAGATGTAATGTAAACACCGGGAAGATGTATGGGATGAAAAGTCATGATTGTCATGTATTCATGGAGTGTTTGCTTCCAATTGCTTTTAGTTCATTGCCAAAGTGTGTTTTGGAACCACTTACTGAAGTGAGTCAATTTTTTAAAAATATGTGCTCTTCAACATTGAGAAAATATGATCTTATTAAGATGGAGCAGACTATTCCTTTCATTATCTGTAAGTTGGAGAGAATACTTCCTCCTGGTTTCTTTGATTCTGTGGAGCATCTTTCGGTTCACCTTGCATATGAAGCAAGGCTTGGTGGACCAATTCATTATAGGTGGATGTATCCATTTGAGAGGTAATTATCATTTTCAAAATATTAATTAAAGTGCATATTTAGTATGACTATTTATTTAATCAACTCCCCTTCCTCCATATATTTAGATTAATGAGTGATTATAAACGATCAGTGAAGAATAAAGCTAGAGTCGAAGGATTGATCTGCGCAGCTTACTTACACCGTGAAACAATTTATTTCTGTTCTCATTATTTCAACAACTTTATGTTGTCAAGAAATAATAGAAACAAAATAGAGGTTGAAGAAGAAAGACATGCGCTCACTTTATATGTGTTTAGCAAACCTGGTCGCCCATCGGGAAAGAAGTCGACTTAGTGGTTATCAGATATGGAGTATAAATCAGCACATGTTCATGTCTTGATCAATTGCACTGAAGTTAAACCATATCTTGAGTAAGTATGTTTCAATTCAGTTTTCAATACATAGACATTTAGAGTATGAAGTTAAATCATGTCTTGACCAATTTTCATTCTAAAGAGTATGGATAATTCTTTTTCAGTGCATTCTTACAAGTTGAGGGTATACGCACTGAAGATTCTTATATTCGTATACATGAAAGTTTTCCATCCCAGTTTAATGATAGAGTAAGTAAATAAAATTAATGTTTTAATATCTAACGTTTAAAGTAGATATGAGAGATGACTTATTTGTTCCATATGTGATTACTTAGGTTTATGAAGCGGAACCAACTCCCCTAATCAAACACTTGAGGAACTTAGCTGATGGTCCTTTTCGTGAAGTTAGTGAGCAGCACACGTACCTCGTTAACAGTTATAAATTTGACACCCAATCGTGGAGTGAGGGAAAACAAAACAATTAATAGTGGGGTTTATGTAAAAAAGATCACAGAAGGAGGTGAAGATGAGTACTACGGTGTGATCCAACACATATATGAACTTGAATACAAATATTTAAACTATGAAAAGAAAATTGTTTTGTTTTATTGTAATTGGTTTGATCCATCGGTTAGAGGAATGAAATTGAATCCAAAATGTAATACTGTGGACCTTCAAATGGATAGAAGGTATGGAGCCTATGATCCGTTTGTCATGCCTGAAAATGTGAGGCAGGTGTATTATGTTCCATATCCATCAACTCGGGAAGGATGGTGTGTTGCGATTAAGACAAGGTAATTGAAGTTGAACCAGTTGATACCTTATGTGATGATCGACTCCACGTTGAAGAAGTTGAACCAGTATTAGAACAAGAAATTGGAGTATATGAAGAAGATTAAGAAGATGAAGAAGAGACTGAAGACAGAGAAGAAGAAGATGAAGACTTTGATTAGTTTGATTTGGAGTATATAGATAGTTTGATTTGTATTAATCTCCGCATGTTTAATCAGATGATTGGATGATTGATGATCGATTTTTTATGTTTAATCGGATTTAGGTAAATCGGCATTTGATTAATCTCAAAGCGGATTTACCTATTTATAAGGTAAATTCGATTGAGTCAAAATTATAGGGAGTATTTTAGGATTTTCATATTTGATGGGGGTATATTGTGATGTGGTGGGGGTATAAAAAAAAGACCCATTAGAAAAAGAGACAACATGTGTGACATGAAAACAAAATGGGCTTCCATAGACCCTGATGCTACCAGTAGACAATAATGACAGAACAATTAAAATAGACATGTCAGTTATTCTCCAAAGCACAATTGCAGATTGGAACAATACACGGCAATTTGACTAGTGTAGCCCCAAAAAAAATTTAAATACTAAAATAGCATACTTTTTAGATTATTTACCAAACTAGTACATATCCAATTTTTAGTTCAGAAGTCGTCCCTTACCAAAACGACTTCTGAACTAAAAATTGTATTTTTTTTTCATTTGTAGTTCAGAAGTCGCCTCCTGATAACTCTATTTTATATAGAGTTATTCATATGTTTAAACTTAGTAAATTGCTCTCTTTCAAGCAAAGATAAAGAGTTTATATAGTATTTTATGTAATATGTGATAACTTGAGTGTTTAACATGGTTATAGTTGTTAGTAGGCCATTTTGGATACATTGTGGTATGTTTGATAAAGTTTGTTCAGTGCAGTCTAGATGCCCACTGCATCAAATGCTCTTGCATTGATTCTGCACTTACAACTGCGCTGGCTCAGCACAATGCAACTGCATTACTCCAAGAATGAAGCCAGCCATTTGCACATCCACTTGCACATGATGACCTCATGCGTAATCTCCTAAAGCAAGAACACCTCATATTTCGGCGCCTACTATTCCCACATAGCTTTGAAGAGTCATCTACATAGGGACACATGTTCATATCTCATTGGACCTCCCTACTCACTAGATTGAAGACGTCAACTTGGGAGACAACTTCTGAATACTGACCATGATCCAACTTCTAGTTTACTTCAACATGAAGGAAGTAAGCACCTTTCTTGAAGACTATATAAAGACCCCACTCCTTCACTTGAAAATAGATCACAATCCATAAGTTAGATTAAAATTCTACTCCACATAGATAAGTTCTATTTTGTAAGAAGGAAAGGAAGGAAGTGACAAATCCTCCTTACCTCGATTTCATAGTTTTACCAAAGTGCTAAGGAGCTAATGCAATTACATTGCTAGGAGAATTCATGCTAAGAGCTACAACTTGTGTAAACTCTATCTTGTTGTTTCTCTTTTGTGATTTCAATTATATAAACATGTTCTATTCTGTTTATATTTGCCTTGCAATGTCTATGTTGAGCTAAACCTCTCTTAGTTGGAATGTTCTAACCATTTAATGAGCTTTTAAGTAAGTTTAATACAAGTATATGATGTGTGCACTTTAGTTCTTGCTTGATAATACTTTCAACACTTATTTTGAGATTGATCACTTATAATAAGTAGATTTGTAAAAGCAGACATGGTTTACAATTAAGAACTCAAGAACTAATATGAGTGAGTGTTTTACATAAAGGAAACTTTGTGAAAACCATACTAAGTTCTAGACATAGGATAGTATAGTCCATAGGGTGATACTGTGGGTACTTGAAAAGACAAGAGTGGACTTATTTAGCTAAGCCTAGACATAGGAAGCTTGTAATGAAACTCTGAAGAAAGTGACTGAAAGGCACACAACTAATGCAACAGCATTCAGTGCAACTTCATCATAACTGCATTAAACACTTATAAGTGAGTTATTTGGGGAAGACATTCCAACTAGGTTTTCTCTATTGTATTACAACTACTTACACTTTGCTTTATTCTAACTTACTTGTGATACTCACCATCATCAACTATCTTGTTAATTTGGTACTTTCCTCTAAATTACATAATATTGACTTTTGAAAGAATTCATCAATCCCTGTGGGTTCGACCTTCTAAACACTATATTACTTGTTATGGACTGTGTATACTTGCACATGTTTTCCACACACCACCCCCCACCAGGGTGATCTTCTGAACTGTGTTTTTTTCTTTTTTCTTTTTCTTGTATATTAATTTAAATAAATTTAATTTAATTAATTTAATTAATTTAGAAAATTAATATTGTTAATTCTAAATTAATTATAAATATTTTTGTGAAAAAAAATTGAACACATTAATGTATTTAAAAGTGTCGGCAAGATCTCGTGCGTCCAAAAGAACACTAAACAAACACTAAAAAAACTGTTTGTTTTGTAGTGCAAAAAATTAGTTTTTTACTATGTTTTGACCACTTTTAATCATATATTTTTATTTTTTTTATTTAAAAAAATATCTACCGTGTAGAAAAGGTATAAAACTATCGGGTTGAGTTATGAAATATGACATACAGATTTAATTTGAACATGTATTATAATCGTAAAGAACACTAAAATAACACGGATTACATTGATTGAAAAGTGGATTACAACGATGTTGAACTAGTCTAGATTGCGGTTTGGACAGTTATTTTTGTTGTGACCCTCATTTCTACAAATACCACATCTCTTGGTGCGACTACCCCTTTCTCTTTGATTCATCTCTGTACGAATACGGGTAGACTGTGGACAACCCTTTTTATCTCTCCGTTTAGATGGATCATGCTGCAGTTTTGGGCCATTGAAATCAGGCCATGACAACTCAGATGGCAATGGTGGGAACTCCTCAAAGTATGTATTGAAAACATACTGCATTTTGTACTGTGGTTGCACGAATTCCATGTGATCGTAATTAACTTTTGAACATGCCGCGATCACATGGGAACAAGGATAGTGCAGTGCCTGAAATTCCCCACACTCACACGTCCTGTCTCTGAAGTTAACCACGAATGTGCCCGCTAGTCTCCAACTTTGTGGTCGTATAATTTCTTCCACTCTGAACAATTTTTGGGCACGATCGTGAATTGCCACGTTGTGCGTGTTCGAGACAGCTCGGTTGTGATCTATTTTTCCATCAATTTTTCAGAGTACATAGTTCCTGACTCCAACATTGCCTGTGCCTGGGTTCCCCTTTTAACAAAAGTCTCGTTCAGCCTAAAATATGAGGCTGCTATCAAAGAATGTATAGGGAGATTTCGCAGGCCCTTGATCACTTTGTTGATGCATTCGACAAGGTTTGTTGTCATGTGCCCCCAACGGTAACCTCCATCGCACCACTGCATCCATTGTTCGGGGTTTATGTCCTCAACCCAAGCCACCCCATCAGGACCCACTTCATCACCAATCTTGACTTTGTAGTGATTGGCGGATTTTTGTGTCGTTGAGTATGCTGAAGCACGAAAACATAATGTTGGTAAAGAAGTTATGAAAAAAATATTAGGGTTTTTTTATAATAAAATAATACTCCCTCCAGCGTAAAATGTTTGGTGGAATTAGTTTCAATCATGTTTTCCTCTTCTTGTATTTCTACAAATTTTGTTGTTTATTTCAGTCTTTTTTCTATATTATATTATGTTCCAATTTTTAATCTCTTAATTTTTTTCGTAAATATTAACGTAATTTTTTGAATTAACAATATTAATTTTCTAAATTAATTAAACTAAATTTATTTAAATTAATATAGAAGAAAAAGAAAAAATAAAAAAAACACAGTTCAGAAGTCACCCTGGTGGGGGGCGACTTCTGAACTACAATTGAAAAAAAAATTACAATTTTTAGTTCAGAAGTCGTTTTGGTGGGGGGCGACTTCTGAACTAAAATTTAAATGTGTGCTAGTTTCGTAAATAATCTAAAAATATGCTATTTTAGTATTTAATTTTTTTTGGGCTACGGTAGTAAATTGCCACGATACACACTTCCTTCGCTTTAGGATGCATTTAAAGCTTCCTAAATCCTAATCAGATACCAGCTTCCAGGGGGCATAAAAATAACTGCTAACATCAACAACTTCGGTTAATATAAAATTTGACGTGAATTACTTTTACATTTTGTTTGTCATAATAAATAATTCGGTTGAAAATTCGGAAATGACGAGTCATTGGGTTAGACTTTGCCCAACATGTAGTGTAGATAATAGATATGATTCAAAATTTCAAATGATGGGATAAAATACATTATTCAAAACTAAATTGATATCACCAACCACACCAGTATATCATGAAGAATTGGGAACTTGCACAATTAATAAACTTGAAGGGTTATGTTTGGTTATCTGTACATAGTCCATTTAGTAGCGTTTGATCCACATCCTATTGAGTCGAAGAATAATAAAATGGAAAAAAACAATACCACCAAATAAAATCAGCTACATAAATTTTAACTAACAAAAAAGTTGTTAACTTTCACCAAAAAATAAAAAAATTCCAGTACAGATTACAGAATAAAGGATACAAAGAGAAAAACACAATACTATTTGTTTTCTTCGTTTTGTAAATCAACGGTACGTTACATTGTGCCGATTGTGTCGTCGAGTTCACATCCAGAAAATGCACGAGATGACCAAAAAATCCTTCCTGAATATGACGAAATTACCACCCTACCCTCAATCATCCAATCCTCTCTCTAAACACACCCTTCCCCAACAACAGCTCGTTCCTCCATCTTCACCTGCGGTGGATTCGCTTGGGCCCACCGACAACAGTTCCCTCCAGCTTCCAAAGCTTCCGAAATCGGCTTAATTACAAGAATACCCTCTCCCGTAACAGCACAACAGAAAGCCCCAAGAAACACAAAAAGCGAAACGACACCGTAAACCTCATCTTCAGGACTCCAAAGAACACTAAAAGCAAGCGAAACAACCTGCAAAGGCAAAGCCACCAACACAACAGAAGCCAACGCGTAAATTCTAAGCCGTAGATTCTTGTTAATCACCAACGACAATACCCTCCAACACGAGAACAAAAACCACGCACAATACGTAGCTCCAAACCCCGCAAAAACGACGCTGTTTAAGAACGGATACGCACAAAGAACCGTATCGTCTTCTAGAATCACTGATGTCTGTCGTAATAATCCCGGAACACGATTCTCCAATGGATTCAAAAACACGAGCAACCCGTGAAGAACAACAAGAGGAAGACACGTAATAAACACGAAGGTAATTGCCCAAGCGTCGTTTGGTGTCTTCTTTTTAATCGAAGCGTTGAGGAGAAAAAGTAGGGTAACAAGAAAAGCGGGTTCAAAGAATCCAAGGGAGAGAACAACGTGGATTTTACAGAGAGTGGCTTGTTGTGATATAACGAGGGAAGGTAAAAAGGTGTAAAGATATTTTCGACGGAAAAACGGTGATCGGAAGAGTTCGGTGATGGCCCAAAGGAATATGAAGAAGACGAGGAGGAATCTAACGGTCCAGAGAGAATTGAAGCCTTGTAGATATGTTAGGGATTTGGATTTTAAACGGAGGTGGAAAATGAAACAGAGAGATAAAACGGAAAGGGTTATGAGGGCGGAGATGAAGGTAACGGCGGTGATGTCGAAAGCCGAATTGAGAACTGGTGATGAGGTCATGAACAACATGGATTGATTGAAACTTTGTCTTGTTTTTTTGAGGGTGGGGTAAGAATCGTATATATCTACATGTATATATTATATATAAAAGATCGATAAAAGATTAGGATTTGTTTTTTGTTCTATATGGAAGGTATGGAAATGGAAAGTTTTACTTGGAAGAGATGATGATGATAGAGTTGTGGTGATTTTGAGTATGGAGGTGGTGGCGGTACGGGCGGTGGAGAGAGAGTGAGGTTAAGCATGGGAGAATAAAGGTTGATGATGGTTGAGGCATATACACAGGGTTTAATTTTTGACCGGAAGGGACAGCGGGGAATTTTATGTTTTGAGCTTTCTCTCTCTCTCTCTCTCTCTTTCTCCCCACTATTCCCAACCGGTAGAAGAACTAGAAAAGAATTGTTGGGTTTTGAAAGGGATAAACCTGGTGGAGAAGAGAGGAGAGTAGCAGATAGATAGAGAGAGAGAAAGAGAAAAACTTGACCTTTTGGAACGGAGGAAGAAGGGTGGCTTTGTGGTGTAATGAGAAGGATCCTTTATTTTCGGTCCTTTACGGTTACAGACAGCCAAACTTTGCCTTTTTTTTTTTTAGTTTCCAATTTTTCTTTGATTTTTACAACCTTATATTGGCTAATAATGTTATACTTTCGTTTGTGTTGTTTATTTTGTTTTATGTGCTAACTAATGGTTGTATATTAAATATACTATATACGATCGATTCCATTGGTTTATATTATTATCCAGGTTGGAAACAATTTTGCAAGGTAAGTATAGTTGTCTAGTTAATTCAAGTTGTTACAGTTTAGGTTGTCTTATTAAGATTCTGCTCGTTAAGTGGGTGAGAGGATATCAGTCATTTGATATGTTGTTGTCTCAAATAGATTTCCAAACGGATTTTGAGATTTCCTACTGTATTTGTTTGATTGACTAAGGAAACTGAAATATAGTGAAATGACAGCTAATGTATGCAGAGGCAAATTAAATTGAGAATTCAATGCCGGGTTGTGTTCTGTTCTTTTTCGTTGCGCCTGTCTGTGACCCACAAAACCCAAAGGCCTTTGGGCCTATTTTTCTCAACAAAAAAAAAACCCCACAAAATAATAATAATAATAATAATAATAATAATAATAATAACAACAACAACAACAACTAAGAGCTAGTTTCTTAGTTTTTTTTAACAATAATCATTTTTTTATAAAAAAAATAGAAATTTTTATCTATTTGTTACAGTTTAAAAAAATAAAAATTTAAAAATAATCTAAAAACTACTTTAAATAAGAAGCATATTTGGGTAGCTTCTTATAGAAATCATTTTTCATATAGTGATTATCTTGTTTTTGACAGAATATAATGATTTTCTTGAAAAAGAAAATCATTATGTTATGTAAAATAAGTTATGTTCTTCTTAAAAATATCAAAAACTAATCTCTAAATTATTTAACATCAAAATCACTGATTTTTTGATATGTAACTACACGTCATAAATAATGTGTTATATATCGATGATCAACCTTCTTTAAATAGATATTTCTAATATGTGAAAAAACATAACCTTATATTGTAAAATGTCTTTAAATAGATAATTTCTCAAAATAAAATATTGTAAAATGTCTATATGTGAAAATAAATTGATATTAATGAGTAGACACTTTACAGTATATGGTTATGTATTTTTACTACCTTTTTTTGGTTTTACCCAGGGTATTCACCGCTGACCGCAGTGACTAATCCCCTCGCTGAATTGAAGGTGCCTCGAGGGGCAGGACAGCTGGCATAGAGTCTTAATGCTGCTCCGTACCCATGGTGGGGATCAAACCCCCGACCCTTGTTTAAGGGAGGATCAGCCCCAACCGCTAAACCCACGCTCTGGGTTATATTTTTACTACCTTGGACCTAGCTAGACATAATCCTCCACCCTAAAATTTTTGTTTATAAAAAAAAGTGTACTCATTAATATCAAATTTTTTTCACATATAGACATTTCACAATATTTTTTTTGACAAATTATCTATTTAAAGACATTTACTATATAAGGTTATGTGTTTTCACTACCTAGAATTTGAGTATCATGCCCTCACCTTAAAGTTTTAGCTTATAAAAAAATGTACTCATTAATATCAATTTAATTTCACATATAGACATTTTACAACTTTTTTTTTGACAAATTATCTACTCAAAGACATTTTACAATATAAGGTAATGTTTTTCCCCATATTATACAGGATATTTGTTTAAGACAGTTGATCATCAATTAATAACACATTATTTAGGACATATTTGATGATTAAAAAACAAATGATTTTTGTAACATCCCCTATTTAGCTAATTTAATTTATTTAAATTAGCAAGGAGGTTAAGGTGAATTATTAGCTAAATGAAATATTTAGCACAAGAGGTTGTCATAAATTATGTGATGTTGAAATAAATAAGACTATAGCAATGCATAATTAAAATATTATGTTAAGTTAATAGGATTTGGCTAAGTTCATTATATTAGGCCATATCATAGTATAGGAAGTAAACAAGTTGCTGAAGGACACAATAGTCTTTGTACATGATTAAATGAGGGACATTATTGTCAAGTCCGAGTTGAGTGAGTCAGCTGGTCACCCCAAGACCCAGCCAACACCACACACCCAGCCTCACTTCATCTTTTTCAGAAATTCTAAGAACAAGGGGAAGAGGGAGAGAGTCGCGAGAGAGAAGGAGGAAGAGAGGGGAGGAAACTCAGCAAATCTTGATGCATGCCTAATCCAAGACCACCATTGTTTTCCATTTTCCTTCCTCTTTCCATTAGTATCAATTTCAAAATCAACAAACCCTCCATCACCAAAACACCATTGTAGAACCTCAAGCCCAAAATAGTCAATATGACATCTTAGAAGCTGGAAGTGGTTTGCATGTTGAACTTGGAGTAACATTAGAGTGACTGAACATCAACATTGCCGTTTCGGGTCGTTTGGGATCGTTCGAAAGGATTTGAGTTCGAGTTGTGGTGAGAAGTTCGAGTTCGGGACGAGTTCGTGACATTTGGAGCGGTTGAGTTCACGGGGTTTCGTTGTTTGTGATTTTCATCACAATACGGTGAGTTCTATAACTCGCTTAGGGATGGTTTTAAAAACTGAGTCATGTCATGTTTCCTGAACCGATATTACTGAAATACGTTTTGTGAAAATTTGACGAAAATGTTTTTAGCGAAAAACCGTTAATTATAAATTGTTCGAGTTGATGGAATTGTTGATTGATGATATGATGTTATGTATTGTTTGACTGTTATCTGGACTGGAATGACCGTTATTGTGTTAGGATATCGATCGGAACGAAATCGGAACCGAAACAGAATGGAAAAAGTTACACGAAACTGGACATTTTACTACTGTCAAGGACGTACGGATCGTGCCTCACAAGGGCACGGGTCGTGCGCCTTGTTCGCAGTAGCCAAAAAAATGAATTTTTGACACAGCACGGGTCGTTCTCCTCTGAGCACGGACCGTGCGTGACCTACGCAAATCAGCTTTTTACAATTTTAGAACAAGCTCGGATCGTGCGCCTTGGTGGCACGGACCGTGCGCCCTGTAATATTTCAAACTGAGTTTTTATTGATACACACGGGTCGTGCGCCTCTGGAGCACGGACCGTGCGGATCCTTCTGTTACCCTAATTCAAAGTTCTTTTTAATCCGTTCCAAACGATTTCGATTCCTTTCCGATTGATTCCCCAATGTTTCCCAAGAATGGAAACCCACTTATGTCATGAAATGAAGGAAGTTTGAGGTAAATCTCACAAGTTATAAATGTTAAGGAAAACCGTACATTAGTAAAACGCGAGTGTACACATGTTAATCTATACAAGTCAAGTTAAGAAATGTTTAATTCACGACAAGATACCTTCCCTTGTGGAAGGGTAGACGGTACATGAATGAAATTCTAGACGGCCCAATGCGGGTACATGTATATATATAATACATATAATTGAGGTCAAGGGTGACGACCCTTAGAGGATTAGCATACTAGGGGAGGGGAAGTCATGAGCCCCAAAACCTAGACTCAAAAGGTTTCGCCCTCTAGTAATAGCGGGATGGGTTCACCGAAAGCCAAAAGAAGTGCCTAAGAATAGGTAGGTTTGAGGTGTTATGCTAGAATGATGAAAGTAAAGGAAAGGTAATGCGTAGTCGCTTAGTAGGGCTACAAATTACAAGAGGTAAAAGACATGTCCACATGGTTGCTTATTAGGGCCATGAGTTCACAAGTTAAGAATAATGAACCGTAGACATAGTAAGGGGTCTCGATAGGACTCACTGAGATAATGTTTATCTCACCCTTAATTATTGTGGTTTTTACAGAGAAACAGGGGAAAGCAAAGGCGATGAAGCACGGTTAGCCGGTGCTACTCTAGGAGTCATTGAAGATTGAGTTTCATGTTTAGGCCTTGTCCCATTTACCGTTTCTATGTTATCGATTGTATAACTATAATGTATCAGTTGTAAAATCGTTTCCGCTACTTTATGTTTTGAGTATTGAACACCAGGATTATGTAGAAGTCTTAAGTTATGAAACTTAGGCATTTTGATGAAATTAAGTACGGTTCGGAGAACCACTTGATATGTATTATTGAAATTTTTAGTTTGTGTTCAATATTCAATAACAGGAAGTTACTCTGATATATGTCATTTAGTGCATTTCGGTAATTCTACATGCTAGAATTTATCGGGGTGTTACAATTTTGATATTAATTAATTTAGTCTAGCGTAGGGAAAACCTTGCTCCATGATGTCAACCCCTTGGGTTGAGTAGACACTATATAAATAGCAGACAATAAATATATATTAGAAAGATATTGAATATTAAATTTAATAATGTGTTTTTAATGATAACTGTCTTTAAATAGATATTCCTAATATGTAAAAACACATAATCTTATATTGTAAAATTAATGTATTTATATAGATAATTTGTCAAAAAGGTATTGTAATAATATATGTAAAAATAAATTGATATTAATGAATAGACATTTTCGTTTGATAAACTAAAATTTTAGGATGGCAAGATCGCGCCCGCCCCGGTTCAATGTAGTGAAAACACATAACCTTAAGTAAAATATTTTTCAACAGATAATTTGTCAAAAACTATTGTAAAATGTCTATGTGTGAAAATAAATTGATATTAATGATTCGATATTTTATTTGATAAACTAAAGTCTTAGGCTACTAGTGGCGGATCTTCAAAAAAAAGCTAGGGTGGGCCGCTAAAATAAACTATTATAATATATAAATTCAATATGTATATTATATTAAGCACAAAGTTTATCATCAAAAAATTAAACTGTGTACCTTAAAGTAATGCTCTACGCGTTCCAAGTGACTTGAAATCTTCAATAATAGACTCAGAACTAATGTTTTCACTAATTTCCCTTTCAATGTAAATCGTCATGCTATCAGCTAGAAACCCACCTTCCATCTTGTTTCTCAATCTAGTCTTGATAATTTTCATTGCTGAAAAAGACCTCTTAGTTGTGGCTGTAGAAACCGGAAGAGTCATGATAAGGTGGAGCAGTCTATCAAGCAAGAAGTACATTTCCTTCTCGTTAGTTTCAACCAAACACGAGCATAATTCTTGAATACTTGACAAATTCTTCAAACTTGATTCTTGGCGGGCATGAACGACTGTTATACCCCAATTTTGTCCGATCATTTATCGCAATTGTTTTAGCCCCCGTGTCACAAGTCCATTACGAGAACGACATTTCGAGCGTTGTCTTGTTTTAATTTAGACCGGTTTGTCTAATTGGGCCAATTCTTAGTAAATGGGCCTATGTTCGGTATTTTGGACTTAATTTAGTCTTTTTGATAAAAAAGCCATAAAAATAATAATGAAATAAAATCAGAAAATAAAATATATATATATATTACAATAAAGTGTCCAAATAATACAAAAAGCCCAAAAATACAAAAATAAGAATAATCCAAAAAAATAGAAAAGAACGAAAATAACAAAAAGGGGGTGTCAGTAGCATTAACCTTCGGCCCAACAAGCTGCTTGCCCAACAAGTCGACTTGCCCAACAAGTTAACTTGTCCAGCAAGTCTCTTCACCTAACCCTTCACCTATAAAAGGAGGCTCTGTCCACAGTGAAAAACACACCACAGTGATTCAACAATAACACTGAACACATCTCTCTCTCTCTCTCCCAGCGAAGTTCTCGCTTTCTCTCTCTCCCCCTCCCTTTTTTATTTTATTTTTCTTTTAATTAGTTTATTTTATATATTAAAGATAATTATTTTTCACTAGTTGCGTTCTTCATTTTTTTTTTTCGTTGTCAACTTTTTGTTCATATTAAAACAGAAAAACAAAATAATCATTTTCCTCCAAAAATAAAAATCTTATTTTCAAATAGGGGACTAAGTCGACTGTACAGTCGGGTTAGTCTGCTTTTTAGGTCACTAATGAACCGTTACGGATCATGACCTAAAATCCCTATTCCAATAAAATCAAACCAACACACTTCAAACCATTTTCCAAACTCTAAAAACTCCATTTTTACAAAGTAGGGGACTAAGCCGACTGTACAGTCAGGTTAGTCATCGTTCTAGGACGGATGAGCTGTACAGCTCAATAATCCTAAAACCCCTATATTAAAAGATACCAACCAGCAAACCTTTTTCTACCCAAGAACTACGTGTGATTTGATTCTCTACCAAGAGATACGTAGGAGCAGAGGGCGGCCGACCTCTGTCAATTGCACTAATAAAAAACCCATTTTTAGTCTTTTCCCAAATAATCACTTTCTTAAATTCAAATAAAATATCAATTTTCCTATTTCTTTTTGATTCACAATAAAAGGGTAAAAATAAATGTTTTCAAAATTAACTTTCGCTTCTACAACTAATTAGCAGGTAACCTTCCTTAGGAAGGATGTCGTGGGGTGCTAATACCTTCCCCACGCATAACCGACTCCCGAACCCTTATCTGGTCTCAAGGACCCTTATCCATTCCAAAAGGGATTTTCCAATGTTTGCCCTTAAACTAAACTTTGGTGGCGGCTTCATTTTCGAACCTTCGAGGAATCCTCACCCGGATTTTTCGGTCGCTACAGCTGGCGACTTCACTAGGGACTTATTAAGAGAGTCAAGCCTTATCTGGTTAGTTGTAAAATTTGTTTGTTAATTAAATGTTTTATTTTACCCTTCCCTTTTATCTTTTAATTTTGTTGCATGTTATATTTTATATGATATGTGAACCTTAGGATAGAAGACTATATTTCTTTTGCATATGTGTTGTTTGCTTTGCAGCTTGGGGGTACACTTGACATTTTGCTCCTTCACACACTCCACTATCACACTTTTGCACACACGTGATAATAGTCCTGTACCCGGACTGGAGAATAACCTAAGTTAGAACGAGACTGCGTAGTGATGGCCTACTGGATGTGCGTCCTGTTGGGTGGTCACGAAAGTCTCACCTAGAGTTTGGTCCCTCTTGAGAATACTGGCACTCCTAATAGCTTGCCTATTGTTGTTGATCAGTGTTCTTAACTGGGGTCGTTGGCTCTAGGAACCTTATGTAAAACTCTTTAGAGCTACCCTTTGAAAGGTTCACTCAACAGACAAGCCCTAGACCTATTCTCTAAGGAACCCTCGTAGGACACAAAGGAGTCTTATACCCCTGCATTCAAACAAACACTGATACAATTTTCCGGTCTTCTAAAATTCAAAAATTCAAAAATCATATTTTATTTTTTAGAAACATATCTCATGCATTTGCATTTGCATTTTCATCATTCATATCCATCATCATGTGTTATTCATCCATTACATTTTATTTCATAATTTTAAAAAAAAAAACATGAGCATACTTTTTGAAAAAAAAAATTGATGAGAGATGAGGCGTTCTTGCAAATACATTTTAATTGATTGTTCTTATTTGAAAAAGTTTAACCTACTAAATTTCAAACGAGGTCGAACTTAGCTGCAAACTCAAGTTGTTTTCAGACACTCAATCTTCAAAAAAGAATAAGTTATTGACCATTAGCAGCTCGTCCAAATTTTTGTCAGCAAAGCGTTGCATCTCATCCATCCCATGATAAACGATCAAAATAGTCCATTTTGTTAACTAATATGTTATCAAAAATTCTTCTATCATGTCTCTAACTATGTTAACTCTCTGTGAAGCATTCGTATAGTGAACTTGTATGCGATGTGCATTTGCTCTTGTTTGAGTCAGTTAGTGTCCACACCTTTCCATCCTATCATCATCCCTTATTCATGTCCAGTCTCACCCCGACCACTCCATAAAGTGCATATTCTCCACACAAGTTCTTAGTTGACTCTTTGGTTTTGTTCCCAATGATGAAATTTCATAAACTAACACTTGGATCCTCCAAACTGGGGCAAATTTGTGATCACTAGATATCTTGTCAACATTGTATTCCCTTGGTGCAAGTCCTTTTCAAAAAAAAATCAAAAAAGCCTGTTAGGTTGAAAACTCGCGAGAGCAGCCTAAGCAAAAATTAGGGCATATAAAAAGAAATAAAGAAAAAGAGCAGATATATAAAAATAAATAAATTTTTTGTCCTTGAGTTAGTCTTTGAGAAAACAAGCAATCATTATCTGAAATGAAGTTTGGTCATCTTCTCACATCCTCAAAAAGCATGAAAAATACCCTTTGCAACCCACTTTGAGCCAAACAATCAAAAATCTTTCAATCACCCTAGACAATGATCTATTCCCCATTTAAAGATGGTGCACTACTTTCTTCAGTTTATTTAGCTCAAGAGAAATAGGTCGTCAAAGAACGAGAATCATATTTCAAAAAAAAAAAAAAGACAAAAGTCTTGAATAAAAAGACGGCATAAATGTTTGAGCTGATACATCATATCATGAAGTGCACCACTGAATAAAAAGATCATTGTCTGAAACCCCCAAACACTTCTTTAGGCTCAATTATCATTTCATAAATCCCTAATCCTTGGTACATTATCCCCAGCCATTGGCCTTATTACAAACCTTTTCTTTCATGAATCCCTAACCATTGGCCACATTACCAACCCCTTCTTACATAAACCCCTAACCGTTGGCCACGTTACAACCCTAAACAAGTCCATTCTGATCGATAACTGATTGCTTTCGTTTTTTTAAGGTTTTAATTTTAGGACAATTGAGTTTATTTATTTACAGTATGTTTGCTCAAAAAAAAATATGACAAAAAATAAAGCTAAAAAGGGCAAAAAAAAAGAAAACAAAAGAAAAAGAAAAAAGGCTTGCGCTCCAAGAAAAAAGGCCTGCACTGATACCAAGACAATGTTTAGTGATCACCAAGTGAAATTTTCATCATCAGGACTATCATAGTCCATGGGAGTCATCTTAAAAGAACCAAAAGTTTATACTAGGACCATCACCTAGATCCCAAAGTGGGGCAGTCCCTTCACCTTTCATGCTTCTCAAACTTGGGGAAATTTTCCAGCGTCCGTCTCATTCATATACCACATCCAATCCATATAGCCATACGACCAACTCAAAAACCCATTACCCTAACTCTGTCACCTTTCCCCTACCTCACTCGAACTAGAAATATCATTCCAAAGTGGGGCAATCCTGTCACCATTAACCCCTCACTCCGCTCAAAATTGGGGAAATTCGCTCTGCACTCATCTCATCCCCTTGTCATATTCACATTCATAAAACCATATCGGGGCAATTTCTCAACCCACCATCCTAAATACAACTTTTCGCAAACTCTAGTCAGGGCAACATTGTCCTTGTCATAGGTGGGGCAACACCAAACGCCATGGGTTGAGACAAAATCTTTTGCGTTCCACCCCTCATTCCAAAGTCACAGCATTACCAATTCATAATTTCCTCTACACCCCTAGTTGTTGTCACCACTAGACAGGGGCAAGTTATGCATTCACCGTCATCAACTATGAATTAGGGCAGTCCCACATTTCTAGAGTTGGGGAGAACATACCTTTCATGACTTTGGCAAAAACCTACCATTCATCCCCTCACGTGTCATATCTGTCCATACCCCGAGTCAACTAGCTCATTCATCTGTGTTTGCACTACTCTACATGTTCATTAAAACAATGCTTCAAAGAGAGAGAACACAAGTTACTAATATGAAGTTGGAAACTCACTCAGTTAACTTTGTGGACCTAAAATTCAATCGTCATGGGACATCATAATCAAATGGAAGAACAATGTGAACGAGCTTGCAAATCCAATCAAATACTTTTGTGCATCAGCGCATGTGAATCACAACCTTGAGGTTGCCACATCTGAGTTCAAACCACTTTCCAAGAAATAATTACTTCTCTGCCTCTCGCATCAAAAGTCTCATTTCTCATCATTACAAAAAAAAATCTGCATCATCAATAAATCATAGCATAAATCATTCCATCATCCAATCATGCATCTACCATAGCACCTGCATCTAAGCAATACATTTGCATTCACATGTTATCTGCATTCACATATATGGCTGATCAATTTTTGTTTCCGATCAGCTCTAGCATCCACAATTCACGGGCTTTGGTAGTTTATCTACTGTCACATTGCACATTCATCACATTACACGCATGCACACATAACAGTTTGCTTCGATAGACGTGCCAAGTGTCGGTCTCATCATTGCCAAAAACTTTCAACATCACTAATCATATCATTGTACCATGCATTCGTGTGCTTCCTTTCATTCATCATTGCCAAAACCTTCTTTACATCACTAATCATATCATCATACCATGCACGGCATTCGTGTCATAGCATTACATTTGCGTCACATTCGCACTTTGCATTTCATACACCCATCATATACTAAGAAAAAAAGGAAATGCAAAAAGAGGAAAAATCGCTCATTCCATTACATTCATCATTAATCAGCACAATCACATTCACATGTTATCTGCATTCACATACGTTGTTTGTCAACCTCCATGTTCCACCAACTTTGACTCACATCATCCGCCACGTTTCATTCATCCCATCGGACACCTACCATTTCGCATACCCATATTGCACACATGCATCATCCATCGCATTTTTAGACATGCAAAATTTAGATAGCTTTTCCCTTCTCAGGTAAATGCATTCATTAGGTATGTCCTAGGCAACTACGCCATGTGTCAATCCCAATACCTTGTTTCCTCAAAGTCAGTGCTACAAGCACTGGTCTCATATCACAATTCAGAGTATCGGACCCCCAGCGTTTCCTCAAAGCCCCAGTGCACCTTCAGACCCCCAGAGGTCCAATCCAGATCGCACGTCGGCATCGAGCACCGACGGATCATCCGGCCCCAGGCCCTTCAGACTAGCTGTGTCAGCCTAAGACATAGTGGACGTCATTCGTGATCAGTTCTAGACCTGATCTTATTAACGGCCGCTCGAAAAAGGCCACCCCCGGACCCCGACAGTCCTTCAAAGCCCCAGTGCACCTTCGGACCCCAAATGGTCCTTCAGGGTTTAGGCAACCCCTTGGAGCCCCAGTGCTCCCTTAGAGCCCAAATGCTCTTTTAGAGCCCCAGTGCTCCTCCAGATCCCCAGTGATCATTTCTTTATTGTTCTCGGTTAACACGCCAAGTGTTAATCGTCCCTATTTTCCCTAACTCATCTTCCCCCTAAGCGGACAAAATTAGTGTCTATTCTATCTTTATTTTTATTTCTACTACGAAAATCTGAAAGCCATTCACCTTTTCTAGTAAAATATAAATAAAGAGGGGCAGCTGTTATACCCCAATTTTGTCCGATCATTTATCGCAATTGTTTTAGCCCCCGTGTCACAAGTCCATTACGAGAACGACATTTCGAGCGTTGTCTTGTTTTAATTTAGACCGGTTTGTCTAATTGGGCCAATTCTTAGTAAATGGGCCTATGTTCGGTATTTTGGACTTAATTTAGTCCTTTTGATAAAAAAGCCATAAAAATAATAATGAAATAAAATCAGAAAATAAAAAATATATATATATTACAATAAAGTGTCCAAATAATACAAAAAGCCCAAAAATACAAAAATAAGAATAATCCAAAAAAATAGAAAAGAACGAAAATAACAAAAAGGGGGTGTCAGTAGCATTAACCTTCGGCCCAACAAGCTGCTTGCCCAACAAGTCGACTTGCCCAACAAGTTAACTTGTCCAGCAAGTCTCTTCACCTAACCCTTCACCTATAAAAGGAGGCTCTGTCCACAGTGAAAAACACACCACAGTGATTCAACAAGAACACTGAACACATCTCTCTCTCTCTCTCCCAGCGAAGTTCTCGCTTTCTCTCTCTCCCCCTCCCTTTTTTATTTTATTTTTCTTTTAATTAGTTTATTTTATATATTAAAGATAATTATTTTTCACAAGTTGCGTTCTTCATTTTTTTTTTCGTTGTCAACTTTTCGTTCATATTAAAACAGAAAAACAAAATAATCATTTTCCTCCAAAAATAAAAATCTTATTTTCAAATAGGGGACTAAGTCGACTGTACAGTCGAGTTAGTCTGCTTTTTAGGTCACTAATGAACCGTTACGGATCATGACCTAAAATCCCTATTCCAATAAAATCAAACCAACACACTTCAAACCATTTTCCAAACTCTAAAAACTCCATTTTTACAAAGTAGGGGACTAAGCCGACTGTACAGTCAGGTTAGTCATCGTTCTAGGACGGATGAGCTGTACAGCTCAATAATCCTAAAACCCCTATATTAAAAAATACCAACCAGCAAACCTTTTTCTACCCAAGAACTACGTGTGATTTGATTCTCTACCAAGAGATACGTAGGAGCAGAGGGCGGCCGACCTCTATCAATTGCGCTAATAAAAAACCCATTTTTAGTCTTTTCCCAAATAATCACTTTCTTAAATTCAAATAAAATATCAATTTTCCTATTTCTTTTTGATTCACAATAAAAGGGTAAAAATAAATGTTTTCAAAATTAACTTTCGCTTCTACAACTAATTAGCAGGTAACCTTCCTTAGGAAGGATGTCGTGGGGTGCTAATACCTTCCCCACGCATAACCGACTCCCGAACCCTTATCTGGTCTCAAGGACCCTTATCCATTCCAAAAGGGATTTTCCAATGTTTGCCCTTAAACTAAACTTTGGTGGCGGCTTCATTTTTGAACCTTCGAGGAATCCTCGGCCGGATTTTTCGGTCGCTACAACGACAAATTGACGAAGTTGAAAAGTCAAATTATTCTTCTCTTGCTCATTGAAATCCATAGGATAATACTTTTCAGCCAAAGTGCAAATAGTATCAATATTATAAGCTTTATAATTATCCTTAGGAGCCAAAGCACAACTTAGAGTTAACAAATCCATTGCTTGCTCACTAAACCTGCTATTCAACTCTTGCAAATGCTTGTCAATGGTAGTAAAAAATATTTCAACTCTAAAGTAATGCATGCTCTATTGTTACCTGATTCTCTTCAAGACGAGAGCGTCCGAATCTTGTTGCTGAATGACCTTTACCACTTACCAATTTGATCAATCTCCAATAAACGTTCAAAGTACCAATTTGATTTTGACCTTTACCACTTACAATTTCATCAATCTCCAATAAACGTTCAATTTCTTCTAATTGGGCAGCTTGTAACTCATCATGGCGCTTAGAAGACGAACAAACAACATTGACAACAAAAGTCAACTTCTCAAAGAATGTATGAACCGGCTTGACTTCTCTTGATGCAGTAACCAAGGCAAGTTGCAATCGATGAGTAAAACAATGGACATAGTATGCATAAGGACAATCCTTCATAAACAACGCTTGTAAACCATTCCATTCTCCTCTCATATTGCTTGCACCATCATACCCTTGACCACGAAGGTTAGAAACATCAAGGTTATGTCGAGAAAGTATATCACACACCGCTTCCTTAAGAGTTAAAGCTGCAGTGTCTCTAACATGTGCCACATCAAAAAGTCGCTCTCGTATTAAACCAACTTTATCAACAAATCTTAACACAAGAGACATTTGTTCCTTTTTTGACTCATCACGAGCTTCATCTACAACGATACAAAACTTAGAATCACCAATTTCCTCACGAATATGCCTTTCCACCCTACTAGAAAGAATACTCAAGAGCTCTTTTTGAATCTTATGTGAAGTATATTTGGAATTGTATGGAGCGTTTTCCAACACAACTTTTGCAACTTCATCATTATAAGATGCCAAGAGTTTTATCAAATGAAGGAAATTACCTTGATTTTTTGACTCGTTAGTTTCATCATGACCCCTAAAAGCACAAGCTTGAAGTGTTAACCAACGAACACTGTCAATTGAAATCTTGAGACGTAGCCGGTTCTTCATAACTTGACCCGAGCTTTGTTTATGAAATGCATGATTAATATGTCCCTCTTGATTCAACAAGTCATTCCAAGCTTTCATTGCATTGTTGTGCTGTGTGCAAGGATCCTTCCCTCCCTATGTGCTTAAGAAAAGCACAATGTCTTCCATCTCTCACTCTCTTCCAAGCTCTAAAACCTGTAGTAATAAAGGTATCTAATCCAGAACGTCCACTTGCTCCTTGGTCAAAAAGATAACATGGTAAGCAATATGCAGCATCATTTGAAGGTGAATATTCTAGCCATGTAGGAAAGAGACTAAACCAAGTTTCTTGAAACCGTCTTGGATGTTTCGCATTACCACACAAAGGATATTCTTCTAGACGGATTTGATACGGACCCCAATTCAGATAAGCTCTTCGTATTTCATCGACTTGATTTGGTGGAAATGTCCATATTGGAGAACGCTTTCCAGGATCACGTTCTAAAGAATTCAAAAAATCATCTAGATTATTCAATTTTTCAATTCTTTGAATTCTTGGAACTTTTACAGGTTCAGCTGTAGAAGCTATCCCTTGTTCATCTCTTTCATCCTCGGAAGCTTTCCTCTTAAAAAAATAATCAATTGTTTCGGTAGTCTTCATCTTTATAAATTTAAAATCAACAAAAATCATACTATTAGCAAAACTTTTGATTAATAAGATAAAAATCAAATTAAATTGTGCAAAGAACAAACACAAAGCAATAAACATAGAGCTGAAAACTAAACAAGCCGGGCACTAAAATTCAAAGAACAAACACAAACACTGTTAATGACAAATTAAATTGTCAAATTAAATGCAAAGAACAAACAAACACAGTGGCGGTGCTGGCTTGTGGTTGTCAAATTAAATTGTCAAACACAAAGCAAAGCAATAAACATAAACAAAGAACAAACACTAAAATGCAGCAACCACAAACAACCAGCAAGCCAAAAATCAAATGATAAAATGTTAATCAAAAACGAAACAAGGCCAAGAAAGAAGGCAAAATCAAATGACAAAATGTTAATCAAAAACGAAACAACGCCAAGAAAGAAGGCAAGAACGAAACACAAACACTTACACTGTTAATGACATACAGTGGCGGTGGCTGGTTGTGGACTGTGGTTGTGGAGAAGAACGACGTCGACGACGGTGACGGCGACGGCAATAAACGGAGACGGAGAGGAATGAAGCGTACTCCGCTTGGTTGGTCGTTGATGGACGATGGTTGCTCAGCTCACGTCGAACGCGTGCGTTGATGGCTGGCTTGCCGCTTGTGTGTTGTCGTCGTTTCAGACTTTCAGTTGATGGCTGGCGAGAGAGAAAGATGAAGCTTTTCAAACACGTTTAAGTTTCAACTTTTCATTAACATTGAGGGTAGTTTTGTAATTTCCAGTATATAAAAAAATCATTTTTTTCCTGGGCGGGCCGTGGCCCTGCCCATCCCATGGAAAGAACCGCCCCTGGATGGCGCCCTAGTAAAGTAGTGAAAACACATCCTTATATTGTAAAAAATCTTTAAATAGATAATTTTTCAAAACATTGTAAAATATCTATATGTGAAAATAAATTGATATTAATGAGGACACGTTTTTGTTGGTAAACTAAAATTTTAGGGTGAGGGGATAGCACTCATGTCCAAGGTAGTGAAAATATATAACCTTTATGTAACATCTCTGTCATACCCTAATTTTGTCCGTTAGATTAATGCGATTTGTTTTTCTAAAAAAATGATAATCTTGTAGATATTTGATTTTAATCGGTTTTTTGTTTCATTTCAAAAAAATCCCAAAAAACATTTTCCGTGGTGCACACGCATTATTTTTAGTCGCGTACACGCGTTAGTCTTAACGTTTTCGCATTGTTGCGTGCACATGTTATTTCTAACCACATACTCGTGTCATTTCTAATCGTGTACGTGTCGTTACTCTCTTTGCGCGCGCGTGTTCGCCACTCGTCTTGTACACATTTTTCGGTGCCCCTTATTTATTGTTATCATTATTTTACTACTAATGATACTGCTTTTAAAAATAAAAAAAACAAAGTGCAAAGAAAATAAATGAATTTATAGATAATTAGCTGTCCAGTTTTTATATATATACAAAATAATCAAAGTTAAAATTTGTTACAAGTGTAGACAAAAAAAAAGGGTAAAAAGTACAAGAAAAATTAAAACAAATTCAAAAAGAAGAGGGACAGGCGCTGTTGTCCCCCCATTGTTTCCCAGCTGAAGTTTTTTTTAGAGTGAAGCCCAAAGTGCTTTCTCCTTGTCCCTTGGCTTTTCACATTTTGAGCAAAAAAAAAAAAGCATCTGCTGGTGCTGCTGCTCCCCTGCACAATTGACACAAAACAACAAATATGCATCAGCTCAAAAACAACCACAACCTCTATAAAATAAAGAGACAATAACACTGAAAATGAGGAGATGGAGGACATACACACAGTAACAACAAAAATAAAAATCAGAAAAAAGAGGGAAAGGGAGAGAAGGAGGAGGAGAAGCAACCACCAAAAACCACTGCGAACCACCACTGCTCCGCCCCATCGCCGCCGTGAACCGCCGTAAACACCACCCACAACGCCACAACCATCGCAAATCACCCCACAACCACCTCACTCTCTCTCCCTTCGTTTACCCTCGGCCTTCCTCTCACCGTGAACGCTTCACTCTCTCCACCGTACTTCCCTCACACCACCGCCACCAACCAAGCGCCCCGTAATCGCTTCCCCTCCGTTCGCATTCACCGGCACCACCGCGATACCACCCGTGGTGGCTTTCCTCCGGTCGATCCCGTCCACCATGACTGTCCCCTTTCCACTGTGCACCTTTCTCTCTCCACCACAAACCGCCTCCGATAACCCCTCTCCCTCGCCATCACCGGCACCGCCACCGCGGTCTTCCCTCCGGCGTGGTTGTCCTTCGCATCCCCTCCCCGTTCGTGTCTCTCTTCCACGCTCCCTCTCTCTCTCTCTCATTTTCTCTCTCCGAAAAAACACTCCCTCTCCGTCGCCATCACCGGCACCGCCACCGTGGTCTTCCCTCCGGCGTGGTTGTCCTTCGCATCCTCTCCCTGTCACCGTCGTCTGCTTCCTCTCACTCACCGTAGCCATCACTTCCTCTCTCCATGTTCGCCGTTCTCTCTCTCCAGAGTTCTTTTCTTTTTTTCTCGCTCTCTGTGAAACTGATGGTGAGGCGCTGAGTTGAAGATTAGAGGAAATTAGGGTTCAAAATATGGTGGTGTTTGGTTTTATGGGCTGTCTATTAGTTATTGTGTTTTTAGATCCGATTGCTATTCACACTTCCGTTTTTTATTACACCACCCCTATTTGTTTCAAATACCAAATTTTTATCTACACCCATTTCTTTTAATGATACAACCACCCATTTTCAAATACCAAATTTTTATCCACACCCATTTCTTTTTACTTATACAACCCCCTGTTTCTAAATGCACACACCATTTTACTACAACACCCCCTGTTGTTAGTTGCACCTACCCCTTTTCTTTACCATGACCCATTGCATTTTTTTTATTACTCCGTAATGCTTTCAAATCAATTTTTCTCCTTTTTCCGTTCTTCTTTCCTTTCAAACAATCAAACTCACATAAAAAGCGGTTTGTTACTAATGGTCACTCTGAGTTCAGCTTGTTTGACCGTTAATGACAACTTCGGTTTTCAAATGGGCTATGAATGATGATCACTCTGAGTTTCACTTGTCTGGTCATTACAAATGCCTATCCCAATTTCAAAATACCTAAAAAATACCAACACATAAACATTTTCTACCAAGAACTACGTGCGATTTGATTCTCTACCAGGAGATACGTAGGACCAGAGGGCGGCCGACCTCTGTCAATTGCACTAATAAAAAACCTTTTTTTTCCCTTTAAATTCATTTCTCTCATTTTTCTCAAAAAGTACAAAAAATAACTAACCATTTAGTGAGTCTTTTCTTTTATTATTATAAGGGTAAAAATATTATTTTTGAATTAATAAACGTTTGCACATTTAGTTAAAAGGTAACATTCCTTAGGAAGGATGTCGTAGGGTGCTAATACCTTCCCTACGCATAAACGACTCCCGAGCCTAAACCTGGTCCGCAAACCCCCTGGTCCTTTTGAAAGGTTTTTCCCAGTATTTTCTCCTGAAAATAAATATTGGTGGCGGCTTCATTTCAAGAACTTCGAAGAATCCCTCCTCCGGATTTTTCGGTCGCTACAGCTGGCGACTTCACTGGGGAGAAATTAAGAGAGTCAAGCCTGGTTAACTAAATGTGTAAGTTTTTATTAGTTTTTTTTTTTGCCCTTATGCTTGTGTTACTTATTTGTTAGCATTTTGTTATATTATTGAACCTTAGGGTAGACGACTCTTTTTTGTTATTATTGTTGTTTATCTTTTCCAGCTTGTTTAGTTTAGGTATTTTGCCCTCATCACACGCTTCACTTACACTTTTGCACACACCTCTGAGTGGGGCCCTATACCCGGGTCTGCAAATAACTTAGGACAAGTGGAGATTATTAGTGACAGTCATTCTGGATTTTATCTGTCTGACTCTCATGAAAGTCTCAGCCAGAGTACGCTCTTTCGTGGTATCCCACACCAGGTAGCTCGCTATCGTTGTGGATCATATCAGGAAAGGGATTTTAGCTCTGGAGACCGTTGTGAGGAAGTGAATAAAGCCACCTGAGAGATTGATCACATAAGCGACCCTAGACCATGTTGAAAATCCCAATTTAGACATGACCCACCTAGGACACAGGGGCATTATACTTACTCTCCCTATTAATCTAGGTCAGCATTTCTCCAAAATAAAATCACTCAAAAAAGAAACATTTTCATGCTTCCTTCATTTGCATGCACATGAGGCAACATCATCATACAAAAAAAAAACAAAAATCATCATTTTTTTATAACAAAATAAGATCATTATTTTCATACGCATCTCATTATCATTTCGCTAGCATGCATCTCATTATCATTTCGCTAGCATGCATCTCATCATGTAGAAACTAATATAGATATCATATTTCTTTTTGCATCATCTTGCATATTCAAACACCCAAAGAATATCACCTTGTATTATAAAAAAATTATATTCATTTAAATGCATCCTCTTCATGCACCATAAAAAACAAAAATAAAAGTCATTCATTTCTATCTACCTCGAATGCATTAGTCATCTAGCATGCATCATTTCCAAAATAAAATAAAAATAATAAAATAATGCCACTTTCTTGCATTATTCATCATCATATTGCATTGCCACCGAAAAATCATTTTTGGATAGCCAATCTTTTAAAGTGATCATTCATTCACATTCCTCTCATACGAAAATGATTTTTCCATAAGCATTTCATTATCATTCCCCTACCATGCATCTTATCATCTAGAAAATAACAAAAATATCATTCATCTCATCCAAAGTGCATCATCTTGCATATCCATACACCAAAAATAATAAATATCACATTGGTATTATAAAAAAATTACATTCATTCATTTTTTCATTACTCCTCTTCATGCATCATAAAGAAACAAAAACAAAAGTCCTTCATTCTCATGCATCTCAAATACAGCTCCTTCATGTGTCATAAAAAACAAAAACAAAAGTCATTTATTCCTCTCACATCCATCTCAAGGGCATTAATCCTCTCACATGCATTAAAACAAAAATAGGAATTGCTTCATTTTCTTCTATTCTTGCATTGTTCATCATCCAATAGTTTTTTGTTGTTGTTTTGTTAGCTTCTCACTCTAGTTGAAATTTTTTTAAAAAAATAATAAGTAAAAAATAAAAAAATAAAAAATCACACACTTTCTTAAGGTATGATTACGCATTTCATTTACCTGCATCATTGTCTGTGTACAACAACATCCATATATTCATGCATTCTGTTTTATTCAAATAATTTTTTTCCAAAAATAAAAAAATGAAACTCATAAGATTTTTTTGACACACTGTTTGATGAGAGACGATGCCTTCTTGAAAATATATTTTAATTGATTCATCTTCCTTGGAAAATGTTGTCATACCCTAACTTGATTCACCAACATCAAGTCCTTTACCCTTCACTCCATATACATCCTACTCATACCCACCACATTCATGGAAACCATCCACCCACTTAAACCTTCAATGGAATTCACCAATAACTCATTCACCATCATGGTCACTACAATATTGACCGTATCATCTTCAAACCCTTGCTCCCATAGGCTTGACCCTTAGCCACTGTGTGGCCCACCAAGGGCATCAGCCAACTTATATCTCACCCCGTGATAAGAAGCTTCAATGCCTATTTTGTTAACTTGTTTTGGAAATTTAAATTGTTCTACTTTAACCCGTATTCTCTCTCTACGAAGCACTTGCAAAATAAATTAGTACGACATGTGTGTTTACCCTTGTTTGAGTCAGTATACTATCCCATCTTTCCGCCACTTCCAAAACAAGACCCAACCATCCATAAAAGGCCCAGTCCCCACAAGAGTATTTCATTCGCTTTCCCCCAGTGATGAAATTTCACGAATAGCACTTTGTATGCTCCATACTGGGGCAGAGTAATGATCACTAAGATTTTCTGTCGGCATTCCAAACACTCGTGCAAGTCCTTTGAGTAAAAAAAAACAAAAGAAGAAATCCAAAAAGGAAAAGCCCGTTGGTTTGAAAACTCATAAGAGCAACCCAAGCAAAAATTAGGGCATGAAAAGAGAAAAATAAAGTAAAACAAATATGTTAAAATGAAGTTTTGTCCTATAGTTACAATTTCGAGAAAATAAGCAATCGTGATTTGAAGTGAAGTTTGGCAACTTTCCCACATCCTAAAAAGAGAAATACCCTTTGCCACCCACTTCGAGCCAAAAAATCAAAAATCTTTCAAACACCTTAAGGGATCAATCCCATATCTAACAGCTCACTCAGCTCGAAAAAAAAGAGAAAAATCACAAAAAAAAAGTGAAAGAAAAAGAGGAGTGTAAAATCCTGAAAACCAAAGCGGTAGAAATTGTGAGCTGATACTTCACACCATCGAGCATATACAAGATCCTTGTCTGAAATAAACCCTCAAACACTTCCTTTGGCCTAAGCATCCTATCCTCCATAAACCCTCAAATGCGCTACAACCCTAAAACAGGTTCATTCTACCATGAAGCGCATAAAAGATTCTTGGTCTCAACCAACCCCGAACACTCTCAGGAGCAAAGTAATCATTTCCTTCATGAATCATTAACCATTGGCCATATTACAATCCTAAGGCCTATTCTGATCAGTGGTTGGTTGCTTCCATTTTTCTCAAAGCTTATACTCTAGGACAAAATAATCAGAATAATTTATTTGCTCAAAAAAAAAACAAAGAGAAAAATATTATTACAAAAGAAAATAAGAAAAAAACTTAAAAGGGCTTGCACGCTCGAAGTTCATCAAGAGAAGATAACAGTGATCACCAACAAAGTGAATTTTCATCGAACCAAAAACTCTTGACTATCTTAGCTTGTGGACTCCTTCACAAGGAAAACCACAAATCCCTACTAAGGCAGTTACTTGACTTATCATATCAAAATAGGGCAATACCCCACCCTCCATTCCACTCAAACTCAGGGAGATTTTTTTTAGCATCTCCAAAATACCCTCATCTTTCATCCCGTTCATATACTACACCCATATAGCCATACCAGACTAATTTCCAAACCATTATTCTAACTTCGCACTCTGTTGCAACCACACTCAAAATGGGGCAATTTTCATCTTTAATGGATTGGGGTAACCTTGTCCTCTTATAGACCGGGGCATCATATCCCTTGGGTCGAAAGAATCCTTTTGCCTTTCATTCCATTCATTCCTAGTCACTTGTCACCCTCAATACCAGCAGATTTCCCAATCCCTCAATCAGCCTGTATCCTTAGTTGTCATTGTCCTCCCTAGACAAAGGCAGATTGTTTCACTCACCACTATTTGAAGTCAAAATTGGGGCAGTCAAACATTTTTACCTAGGGGCAAGCTTATCTCTCATAAGCTTGAGCCAATAAACCTCATCCTCCACTCCACTCATGTGTCACACTTGACTATACCCTACATTTCTTGAACTCTGAGTCAATTGGCACATTCATTTGCATTCACACAGTTTTTCATATTTATTAAGCAAATGCTTCAAAGAGAGAGACACGCGATAATGACAATCCCTCTAAGTTAACATCTTAGACTTGAAAGCTTAGCCATCATGGGTCATCATAACCAAATGAGAACCCATTTGCAAATACACATCTCAATCTCTAGAAAGGGCACTAATACATTGTTGCAAGCCACGCTTTTCAAGATGACAATCTTGAGCTTACCAGAGTTCAAGTCCAAGCCATCAAAAATCTTTCTTCCAAGGAACGATCAATTCAAAATGTTCAGCTCTCTGTTTCCAGCATCAAAAGTTTTGTTTCACATCAAATATTTTTGCATCCTTACAAAACAAAAAGTGTTGTTACCAACAAATCATGCATTATACATGTCCTCATTATTCTAGAATTAAACCATGCATCTGATCATACCCATCACAACTCTTTCATACAAGTATTGTACATGCATTCACATTCCACTTGTTTTGCCTACATAATTTTGCTTCTTGTGCATTACGCATTGCGTATGCGGGCATGCATAGCCACGCATAACATGTATCGCTTCAATAAAAATGCCAAATGTCGGTCGCATCATTACCAAAAGTCTGTCTGCATCCCAATCAATCACATCATCGCACCATGTATTTAGGCATTTCCTTTTGTTCACCATAGCGTTTGCATCAAAATATTACGTATCCATCACATTCACATTCTCATTTCATGCATTCATCAAATACCAAAAAGGCAATAAAGAGGAAAGACAAAAAAAAACCTCCCACATCCCAGCAAACATCCAATCATTGCATCATACAACATCAAGTCATGCGGCTACCACAACCCTTCATCTAAGCATTACGTGTGCACGTTCATTCATTCATTCATTCATGAAAAGGGGAAAAACAAGGGAAAACCAAAAAGGCAAAAATCATCCACATTGCACCCGTTACTCCCACCAAAGCATAGATCATTCCATCATACAATCAACAGTACATTTGCATTCACATGTTATCGACATGCGCATACACAACTCATCAGTTTTTGTTCCCGACCAACTCGAGCACCCACAATTCACGGGCTTTTGTAGTCCATTTTCTTTTGCATTGCACATTCATCACATTGCACGAATACATATAACATTTGTTTGCTTCGATAGACGTGCCACGCGTGGGTCTTATCATCACCAAAAACTTTCTACAACACCAATCATATCATTTGCCATGCATTCATGGGCTTTCCTATCATTCACCATAGCGTTTGCATCAAAATATCACATATCTATCATATTCGCATTCTCATACCAAAAAGGGCAATAAAGCGAAAACACAAAAAACATCATTCCGCATCCCGACAAACATCCAATCATTGCACCATACGTCAAACCATGCATCTACCATAGCACCTACATCTAAGTAGTTCATTTGCATTCACATATTATCTGCAGTGGCATACCCGACTTATCAATTTCTGTCTCCGACCAGCTTCGGCGACATCCATCATTCACGGGCTTTTGTAGTCCATTTGCTTTTACATTGCGTACATATAACACTTTTTTGCTTTGATAGACGTGCCAAGTGCCGGTCTCATTGTTGCCAAAAGCTTTCTACATCACTAATCATATCATTTGCTACGCGTTCCTGTGCTTCCTTTTATTCACCATAGCATTTGCATCAAAGAATTACATTCGCATCATATTCACATTCGCATTGCATGCATCAAGGAAAGAAGCAAAATAAATAAGAAAAGGCAAAAAGAAAAATCCATCATTACATTCATCATCACACCAAAAATTAATCACTACAGTCACATTCACATCTCATACATCGTTTGTCAACTTTCTCATTCCATCAGGTTCAACACCCATGGTATACCCATTTCATTCATCATCCCCCAGATACCAATCATTGCATGTTCATCACATTACACGCATGACATTGTTCGCTTCGATAGATGTCCAAGTGCTGGTCTCATCGTTGCCCCCCAAAAAAAAGAGTTTTTTTTTACATTACTAATCATCTCTTTGTACCATGCATGGCATTCGCGTCAAAGCATTACATTTGCATCACATTCACACTTTGCATTTCATACACTCATTATATACCAAGAAAAAAAAAGAGAGAAAAGCAAAAAAAAAAAAACAAAAGGAAAAAAATCGTTCATTCCATTACATTCATCATTAATCAGCACAATCACATTCATATCTTATCTGCATTCACATACATCACCTACCACGCTTCATTCATCCCATCGAATACCTACCATTTCACATACCTATATTGCACACATACATCATTCATTGCATTTTTAGACATGCCAAACATAGATAGCTTTTCCCTTCCCAGGTAAATGCGTTCATTAGGTATGTTCTAGGCAAGTACGCCATGTGTCAATCCAAATAGTTCGTTCCCTCAAAGTCGGTGCTCCAAGCGCTGGTCTCATATCACAATTCAGAGTCCCAGTACTCTTGCTGACCCCCAGTGGTCCTTCAGAGCCCAAGCGCTCCTTCAGACCATCAATGGTCCTTCAATCCAGATCGCACGTCGCGTTATCGAGCAACCGACGGATCATCCGACCCCAGGTCCTTCAGACTAGCTGTGTCCGCCTAAAAAACACAGTGGACGTCCTTCGAGGTGAGAAAATCGGATCAATGGCCTGACCTTGCCACCCATGGCCGCTCGAAAAAGGCCACCCCCCAAGCAGACCGTTTTACTAGTACCGTTGCTAGTTTGCGCTCCATCAGACCCATTGGTCCATCAAGCTTAGGCATGCCCTTCAGACCTCGTCGGTCCTTCAGTTTAACTCCAATCAATGCGCCAAGCATCGACTGCGAATTAGACCATCAGAGCCCAGTGCTCCTTCAGATCCCCGGTGATCCTTATTTACTTTTGTTCTATGTCAACCCAATTTTTCAAGAATTTCTATAAAAAAAGAAACATAGTCTTGACAAAATTAGTGTCTTTTTATCTTTATTTCGATTTTACTCGCGAAATTTGGAAACTCTTCATACTTCCTGGTAAAATATAAATAAAGAGGGGCAGCTGTCATACCCTAATTTTGTCCGTTAGATTAATGCGATTTGTTTTTCTAAAAAAATGATAATCTTGTAGATATTTGATTTTAATCGGTTTTTTGTTTCATTTCAAAAAAATCCCAAAAAACATTTTCCGTGGTGCACACGCATTATTTTTAGTCGCGTACACGCGTTAGTCTTAACGTTTTCGCATTGTTGCGTGCACATGTTATTTCTAACCACATACTCGTGTCATTTCTAATCGTGTACGTGTCGTTACTCTCTTTGCGCGCGCGTGTTCGCCACTCGTCTTGTACACATTTTTCGGTGCCCCTTATTTATTGTTATCATTATTTTACTACTAATGATACTGCTTTTAAAAATAAAAAAACAAAGTGCAAAGAAAATAAATGAATTTATAGATAATTAGCTGTCCAGTTTTTATATATATACAAAATAATCAAAGTCAAAATTTGTTACAAGTGTAGACAAAAAAAAAGGGTAAAAAGTACAAGAAAAATTAAAACAAATTCAAAAAGAAGAGGGACAGGCGCTGTTGTCCCCCATTGTTTCCCAGCTGAAGTTTTTTTTAGAGTGAAGCCCAAAGTGCTTTCTCCTTGTCCCTTGGCTTTTCACATTTTGAGCAAAAAAAAAAAGCATCTGCTGGTGCTGCTGCTCCCCTGCACAATTGACACAAAACAACAAATATGCATCAGCTCAAAAACAACCACAACCTCTATAAAATAAAGAGACAATAACACTGAAAAGGAGGAGATGGAGGACATACACACAGTAACAACAAAAATAAAAATCAGAAAAAAGAGGGAAAGGGAGAGAAGGAGGAGGAGAAGCAACCACCAAAAACCACTGCGAACCACCACTGCTCCGCCCCATCGCCGCCGTGAACCGCCGTAAACACCACCCACAACGCCACAACCATCGCAAATCACCCCACAACCACCTCACTCTCTCTCCCTTCGTTTACCCTCGGCCTTCCTCTCACCGTGAACGCTTCACTCTCTCCACCGTACTTCCCTCACACCACCGCCACCAACCAAGGGCCCCGTAATCGCTTCCCCTCCGTTCGCATTCACCGGCACCACCGCGGTACCACCCATGGTGGCTTTCCTCCGGTCGATCCCGTCCACCATGACTGTCCCCTTTCCACTGTGCACCTTTCTCTCTCCACCACAAACTGCCACCGCGGTCTTCCTTCCGGCGTGGTTGTCCTTCGCATCCCCTCCCCGTTCGTGTCTCTCTTCCACGCTCCCTCTCTCTCTCTCTCTCATTTTCTCTCTCCGAAAAAAACACTCCCTCTCCGTCGCCATCACCGGCACCGCCACCGTGGTCTTCCCTCCAGCGTGGTTGTCCTTCGCATCCTCTCCCTGTCACCGTCGTCTG
The DNA here is from genome assembly GCA_039519185.1 of Astragalus membranaceus. NCBI lineage: Eukaryota > Viridiplantae > Streptophyta > Magnoliopsida > Fabales > Fabaceae > Astragalus > Astragalus membranaceus. The sequence continues at coordinate 33,712,047 of CM076848.1, forward strand.
CTTCCTCTCACTCACTGTAGCCATCACTTCCTCTCTCCATGTTCGCCGTTCTCTCTCTCCAGAGTTCTTTTCTTTTTTTCTCGCTCTCCGTGAAACTGATGGTGAGGCGCTGAGTTGAAGATTAGAGGAAATTAGGGTTCAAAATATGGTGGTGTTTGGTTTTATGGGCTGTCTATTAGTTATTGTGTTTTTAGATCCGATTGCTATTCACACTTCCGTTTTTTTTTTACACCACCCCTATTTGTTTCAAATACCAAATTTTTATCTACACCCATTTCTTTTAATGATACAACCACCCATTTTCAAATACCAAATTTTTATCCACACCCATTTCTTTTTACTTATACAACCCCCTGTTTCTAAATGCACACACCATTTTACTACAACACCCTCTGTTGTTAGTTGCACCTACCCCTTTTCTTTACCATAACCCATTGCATTTTTTTTATTACTCCGTAATGCTTTCAAATCAATTTTTCTCCTTTTTTCGTTCTTCTTTCCTTTCAAACAATCAAACTCACATAAAAAGCGGTTTGTTACTAATGGTCACTCTGAGTTCAGCTTGTTTGACCGTTAATGACAACTTCGGTTTTCAAATGGGCTATGAATGATGATCACTCTGAGTTTCACTTGTCTGGTCATTACAAATGCCTATCCCAATTTCAAAATACTTAAAAAATACCAACACACAAACATTTTCTACCAAGAACTACGTGCGATTTGATTCTCTACCTGGAGATACGTAGGACCAGAGGGCGGCCGACCTCTGTCAATTGCACTAATAAAAAACCTTTTTTTTCCCTTTAAATTCATTTCTCTCATTTTTCTCAAAAAGTACAAAAAATAACTAACTGTTTAGTGAGTCTTTTCTTTTATTATTATAAGGGTAAAAATATTATTTTTGAATTAATAAACCTTTGCACATTTAGTTAAAAGGTAACCTTCCTTAGGAAGGATGTCGTAGGGTGCTAATACCTTCCCTACGCATAAACGACTCCCGAGCCTCAATTGGTAGTGGGAGGTGTGTTTAACTTGCACTTATGCCTCAGGTGCAAGGTTCGATTCCCACGGAAGGCAAAAATTCTACAAGGGGGTTAGAGAAGACCGTGATGTAATAGTGCCGGGGTGGCCAATGTGTTGGACCTGGGCTGTTACAGTGAGCATGCTTTTCTTTTGTGCCCTTGGCTCTCTCTGGCGTAGTTTGCCCTTAACAAATGTAAAGTCCCTACTCCCTTGTCTATCACCTCATTTTGGAGCTGATTGTTAAATCTGGTAATTTTAGCAAAGAATGATGAGCCTAGAATTTTAACGTATGTCGGGTATGGGCTGTGGAATATTTGGAATAGCAGGAATGCGTGGGTGTTTGAAGATCAGAAGCCTAACCCTATGGGATGTCTTCAGAAGACTCTAATCATTGTGAATGAATTTTTAACTACAATTCCCTTTGTTCAGAGTGGTTTGAATCCCCGGTCCACAGGTATCCCCACTAACCCTAAATGGAGACCCCCTTTCTCAAAATCAATTCAGATGTGAGTTTTATCTCACAAACGAATCGTGTATATGGATACATAATTATGAGGAATTGCAATGGTAAGTAATTGCGGGGGATACCTTCATTGGGGATGATGTTGATGCTTTGTTTGCTGAAGCGCTTGTGTTGAGGAAGGGCGCGCGTTGTCCTTGCAGCGAACCTGGGTGTCCAGAATGTGATATTTGAATCTGACTGCTTGGAACTCATCAATGTTTCGGTACCCTCCTCCTCAACTACGGGACGCGTTAATGACAGATACAATGGGAATTCATAATTGATTTAGGGAGTTTGCGATGTTATTGATCTCTTCTTTTGGATCGGGGTTGGTGTAAATGATAATGGAGGGATTAATGCTATTGCCAAATTAGGGTAGTTTGCTTTTCGTATTGTTGCCCTAATTTGTGTATGTTTGCCCTTTTGATCTAATCGTGTATTTCCCGGTGTGTGTGGCCGGTTCGCCCTGCTTTATTGGGCCCAGTTTGTATGTATTTGGGTTTGGGCTGCTATCACACTTTGTTAAATTCAAATACATTTTCGACCAAAAAAGAACATGTAGGTTTTACACTGCCAGATAGAGCATGCTACTTGCTATCTGGACGGTCTAGCAATTCTTTATGTATGTTGTCAAAAAATAATGCAATTTGTTATTTAGAAATCCCAAGGCATGGAGTGGAGTACAACAAAAACAAATTGCCGGCAACCTAGATTTAATCACCAGTACCAAATCCTCCCGCACTAACAAGACAATAATAATTTGATTAATTATTGATAAAGTTTGTACGTTTTAGTGGAGGAAAAGTTGGGAAAATGAAATCAGGGAATGATTCTGCCAACAACTTAACAGGCAATGCATATAAAACCTAAATTTCCAGCGATCACTCCGTTCCACCCATTAAAAATAACTGCAAAGACTTATAATACTAATGAATTTCTTAGTAACAATTACTAAATTTTTCGGTAACCATTATACAACACTCTAATGGTTAGTACATACTAACCACAATTTAGTGTTTGTGTGGTTAGTATATGCTACTAATCATTATACAACAATCCAATTGTTAGTACATACTAACCACAATTTAGTGTTTGTGTGGTTACCGAATTTTTTCATTGATGGAGAATTGACTATTATTTTCTTAGTACTCTAAATCAGACTCAAAAATAACTATATATTTCCTTTGTTTGTCTGTGTTGCGCACATGTCCTTAAATTTTATGATGTTTTTTTGTAGTTTAGTCATCCCTTATGCACTGAAGTCCAAGTCCATGGAAGTAGTAGTAGTAGTAATATCTAAGATTAGCCTAAAATTATCACCAGCTTGTTTGGACTTCGAAATAGATTTTATATTTTTTTTTTAAATGGTAAATTTTTATCATATTAAATGGTAAAATTTTATTCATAAGGATAAGTCGAGAAAAAAATTTCTCAATGAGTATTACATATACATAGTAAGGGGATCAACATATCATTAATAGAGAAGACACTGACTAGCTAGAATGGAAACCATCTCCAAGAGCACAATTTAATTGTAAGCAAGGTCTCTAAGGAATTTGAAGATATATATGAGTTCATTTGTTATTGGTTAAAGAATAAGTGATTTTGATGTTAAAAATAAAAGAGGTCGCTTGTTACAACTTTTAGGGAATAATCACTTTTTTATTAAAATAATCAATTTCAAACGTTTTCCATCCATTTGTTACATTTTTTCAAAACAATGAGAATCTAAGAGCTCGTTTAAAGATACGTGATTTTGATGTTAGTTAATTTAAAGATTAGTTTTTAAAGATGTTTTAAAAAAGTGAAAGTTATTTTGTGCTTTTTATTTTTTGAATGGTGGAAGTTGTTTTGTGGTTGTGTAGTATAATGAAAATCACTTTATCAAAAAAAAGCCCGTTTGTTATAGTTTTTTTATTTAAAAAATCACTTTTTAGTTTAAAAAATAATCACTTATGACATGTTGTCCGTTTGTTACAGATTCTTATAAAAATGAAAAGCTGAGAATAATCTAAAAACTGATTCATATGAGAAGTTGTTTTGAGTAGCTTCTCATGAAAATCATTTTTTTAATAAGTGATTTTCAGTATGATACACAAACAGAAAACAACTTCGATCTTTTTCTTAAAAATCTCTAAAAACTAATCTCTAAATTATTTAACAACAAAATCACTTATTTTTTAATCCGTAACAAACGGGCCCAAAATCACTCTATGAAAAATAATTTTATGAGAAGCTATTCAAAACACCTTCCCATTTTAACCAGTTTTTACATTATTTTTATATTATCATTTTTTCAAAAAGCTGTATTAAATGGATGGAAAGCTTCTAAAATAAATTATTTTCTTTAAAAAGTGATTATTTCTTAAAAAAGCTGTAACAAACAGGCTCTAAAAATAACTCAAAAAGTGATTAAAATGAGAAGCTATTTTAGCAGCTTCTCATAAAAATAATTAAAAAGAAAAAACTATAACAAACGTATGGAAAACTTCGAAAAATTTTATTTCTATAAAAAATGATTATTTTTAGAAAAAAGTTGTAACAAATGTGTTCTATAAGACTATCTCACATCCTTATGGATTTAAAAATTGGACAGTAAATTTAGGAAAAGTTAATTAAAATATTAGAGGGAAGACGCATGAATAGTTCTAGATTGTACACTCTACAACAACACTTACTAAGTCATTAAGAAAATGAGCTTACTCTTTCTGATAAGCTAAAATCGTGTTGATCTTATATATCCTTTCACTGTTCTATATATTTCTATCCTAATTAATTTTCGTGTATAGAATTTAATAGTTTTATAAAACGACCCTACTTTATTAGCTAGGTTGTCATTCATTTTTCTTTTTTTCATGAGTGTATGTGCAGATCATGTCCCCGATTAATGGAAAATAACTGGGATATTAATATTAACTGAAAGATAAGAGAGCCTGGTTAATTAACTTAAACTTGCATGTGTAACTTTGAAAGAAAAAAAACATACATTATTCAACTTATTAATTTGATATGAAGCAAGGGAATATTTATATTTGGTAGAAGATATGAAAGATAAAGAGAGATTTTAAAAAGAGAGCAGAAAGAGGTCTCCTTTTTATAAAGAAAGAAAAGATGGCAATAAAATAGAATCTATTCTACGGAATAATTTGTCATGCTTCAACTTGGAGTACTATCCTCCCCCAACAATGTGTTCCATCCAAAAGAAAGAACAATAATTAAATGGTAAAGCTGAGTCGGTGGAGATCCACACCACACGGGATTTATGCAGCTCTGGTCTGGCACTTAAATCTGTCTATCCATACCGGCCTCTAAACGAATCAACTAACTGCAATAAATCAAAGGACCCATATTGATCTGTTATGTATGCTTTGCAGATTAAGAACATTTCCATTTCTTTGATATACATATATCAAGGGAAGATGGATTATCGAACATGCTGGTGAACATATATGCTTACTGTAATTTACGTAATAGATAGTAGCTTTTAAAGTCTAAGAAGTTGGCTGTGAAAAACCCTAAAATACTAGCCAGAATGACGACAAGCAAACAGATATACCTATAATAAATATATATATAGACTTGCACATGATCTGAAACTCATCATGTGTAATTCAGATCCAATGATGGTAAACAGCCAAAAATAGAGAAAATATATAAAATTGATTGGACACTGAAACTGAAAACAAGAATGATAGCCAGAGCTGAAACTAGAACTCAAAAACAAATTTCTAATGATGAGTGCCTTTTCAGCTACTTCTGTTGAAGATGCGAAGTCAAATCCATTCATCATTACTAGGGATCCACTCCACCAGTGAATGAAGAAGACAAATTAACGCATGACAGTACACTATATATAGCTAATGAATTATGAAATAAATTAATTACTTTCAAATTTCAATATATATATATATACAGGTGAAAATTGAGAGAGAGAAAAATAACTTATAACATGATGATTTACTTACCTTACCCCGGAAGATGATCGAGTGAAACCTCAACCTTAGAAAGAGGAGAAGAAGATATATGTAATTGTGGTATTTGGTTTAGATTAGATGTAAAGCTACTAAGCTGTACTTGAGGGGAATGAAGCCTGGTCCGAGGAGACATATATAACTAAACTACTCACAAACACAATCTGAATAATCTGATAAACAAAATTTTCTGAAAGGTAGTGGTAGTATCATCTTCATCTCCTTGGACCAGGTAGCATTCCCCACAAATCCATCCTCTTCTCATCATCGCTATAAATCTATGATCTCAAATCTGATTCTGCAGTTAGTTAAAAACTGGTGTTTTAGCTAGGTTTGATCATTCTTCATGAATCTGATCTCCAAGGGCAAGGAAGCAACAAGATTCTTACTCTGAAGAATGGTTTTTGCCGTATTTGAGGAAATGAAATGATGAAGATAATGATTTGGTTTTGATAGAAAGTAAAAGCAACATCTCAGAGAGGGATGGGGTCTGGCGGTCGTGGTCCATTTCTGGAACACAGCTGTAGTTGTTGGGTGAGTGAGTGAGAGTTATTTAAAGCTACCTACTACCTAGCTATTTCCTTCCCTTATACGTGTCTCTTTCATTTATTTATCATTTCAGAGAGAGAGAAAGAGAGGGCAATGCAATGGAATGGAATCAGGAAGATCACACGCATGGAGCCATTTTTTTCTGCTTGTTTTTTTAGCAACACACACTTGGCGTTTGTATCGCGTTGGGTCACAAAGGGAGTCTAAAACACCGAGAAGATCTCTACATTGTGCCAAACGCAAACATATAATTGAATTTGACATCACTTCTTTCACCCAAAACTTTAAGGTGTTAGATGTATGGATCTCTCCACTTATATATTCACTGCAAGAAAATTGGCAATTACGCCAAATCAGTCGGTAATGGCCTAAAAACCATCGGTAATATCACTTTTTCGACAGATTTACCGACGGGCCGACGCCCTCGAAACTAGGCTGGTCAGAAACACGTATCAATGACCATGGTAAATCTATTGGTAATTACTGACGACATTAAATGTCGGTAAACCGTGGGTAATTAGCTGGAGCGCGGTCCGTCGATAATTACTGATGAGCTTATCCGTCGAAAATCACAGCATGTGCCATGATTACTGACAACCAAATTCATCGATAATTAACCAGTGGATTTATTTTTTTCAACCTGCTTATATTTTTAATATTTATATTTATGTTTATTGATAATGAAATATAAAATAAATTTAACCATTTTATATAAAAATTCAAAACCAGCAAAAAATTATAGAAATCCAAAGTGTCACAATTATTCAACCAATTAGAAAGTAAGCTACAAAATGTTATAAAAATCAAATGAAGTACAAAAAAGGCTAATATGTCCCATCATCTGAGTTGGATCCTAACTCAATAGCATCATCAAAGGACTCAGGGTCTTGCTGAGGTCTCTAATGCATCCTCTTGTACAACTTCAGCATCTTCGACGGGTTTTGCTGCATCCTCACTATATCATGATGCAGGGTCCTGATCGTCTCATCTTATGTCTGCACCGCCTCCTCAACCCTATCACCTTAGTTGCTCTCTACAAAGGAGGAGGTCGACTAGCAGAAGCTCCGCGGGTGCCGATGTGGTCGACTCCACACTGAATATAGGGAGAAAAGGGCCTTGCACCATGGCGGCCCTTATATTCCCTCCTACCGCCTTCGTCCAATTGTGCATCGCTAGTGTAGCCTCCTCGGGGGTAGGTGCAACCCGTGGTGAAGGGTCCCAGCTCCCCTGGGTCGCCTGAGTCATCATCTGATGAAACTCTTCCTGTTTTGCCCAAACAACATAGCATAATTAGTGTAAATTTTAACAAAATAATACAATATATAGTACAAATAATGTTGGATATTTACCTGAGCCTTTCTCGAGCGCTTATTAACAAAATCACAGGTTCCCTTCCTGACATATGTGGCCTTGTGCATCTCAGGATTACGGGGTACGTGCCCGAGCTTTTTAGCTTGTAAAAATGGAAAAATACGTGTTTAACTATTTCTAACTAATCGCCCTAACTAAAATAACACAAAGATTTGTAAAAAAAAAAAAACTATATCAGTTTGGCAGCATGTTGAGCCTGATTGATCGAGTCGCATCAGTGAAGCAAACCACTCTTCCTTGATGCTCTGTTCTTCTTGGGTTGCTCACACAACTTTTGGTAATCAACTGTAGCGCAGTGTTTCTTGAGGATCACCCAGACACCCTCACCTATCCAAGTGGACCTTCGATCTTTAATGCGCACCTCCTTATGCATGTCAGACAAACATCATAAACTCACAATAAATTTTTGGTAAATTATCCTTTATAGGTGTCGCTTCTAACATCAACTCAGTCACATAATCTAAAACCAACTCTGAAATATTACTTATTGACTTGAGAGCTAAAAGCTTCACGCACATCGCTAATTTTGACTGTGGCGAGCCTTAAACAAACGATTTGTTTGTCTCTTTTAACAAACTATAAAATCTATGTGCTTCTTCATTTGGAAGTTCATCAGCATTGTCATACTGATCAAATGGCACATTCTCCCTGAGAGCATCACAAATCATGTTTTCCGTCGACTCACATTCTTCATTAGATGCAACACCAACACCAAAAAGTGCTTGAAGCCCCTACATCAAAATTTGGAAGTTGTTCCCCATGATCAACCAAAATCCGGTAATTAGGCTTCAACCCTAAATGATACATGATAGTAAGAATATCAGGTGTCCTTCTGTGAAGTGCCTCATGGGATGCTTGGTGTAGCGCAACCCAGAGTGTGTCCCCTCTCTTATATATCCTTCATGTAGTTCATTCATTGCCGATGTGGGACAAACCATTCACACTTGATTTCCAACAATCTCCCCCTCAAGTGTGAGTCACCCACATTGCTACACTTGATCCAAACCAGGATCCACTTCTGCTCCCCCACCAAGCCAAACTATGGCTCTGATACCACTTGTTGGAGAGTCTAGGAGAGCACCAGGAGTAACAACGAGCTAACGAACTGGACAACCAAGGGACTTGGGCACCACATCTCCACCCAAAACCTTAAGAAAATGGGTATATGGTTCCCCTCTCTTATATATCATTCATTGACGATTTGGGACTAACCACTAACACTTGAATTCCCAACATTCTCCCCCTCAAGTGCAAGTCACCCACATCACTAGACTTGATCCAAACCTGGATCCACTTTCGCTCCCCCACCAAGCTGAACCATGGCTTTGATACCACTTGTCGGGAAGTTCGGAGGAGCACCGAGAGTTAGGGGTGTTCATAACCAATTCAATCCATTTGAAACCGCAGCGACCGAACCGAAAAACCGCAAACCAAAAAAACTGAAAACTGCAAAAATTCAAAGTTTTGGATTGGATCGAGTATCGAGGCCCTCACATGGAACCGATCCAATCCAAACCGATCCAATCTATATATATTATGTAATTAAAATATTACCCACATTTAATATGTTTTTTCCACTTATTGTTTACATTTTATTTTGGCTACTATGATGATGTATTTTTGGCTATGTATTTTACAATTTTTGTAATGATTTAGCTATTTTTCTAAAACATACTTGGCAAGCTACTTTGATGATATAAGGTCTTTTGATGTTATGAAAGAGGTTTATTTTTTTATTTTGCATTGTAAGTAATTTTAGAGAATAAAAAAATGACATCCAATCCAATCCGCGAAACCAATTGGATTTTAAAACCAAATCGCAAGGATTGGATTGAATGGTTTTTCCCTCAAAATTGATCCATTCCAATCCGCAAACACCCCTACCAAAAGCAACAACGAGCTAGCCAATGACCAGGACCACCAAGAGACTTGGACGACACATCTCCACCAAAAACCTTAAGGCATTGAGTATATATATGGGTCCCCTCTCTTATATATCTTTGATGTAGTTCATTCCTTGCTGATGTGGAATAAACCACTCACTTGTATTCCAACGCCTCTTTGTTAGTGAGCTACCTACTTGGGATCCAAACTTGGAGTTTTATGCAAACGAGCTCTGATATCACTTGTTGGATGGTTATTTTTATTTCTGCCTAAAACCTCAAGACGATAGGTGAATAAATATAACCTCGTATATACTCTTTATTTTATTTATTATTGGACGATTGGAAACTATCTCGGCCATATCCAGAGAGCTTTAAAGGACCATAAAACATGAGTTTTTGTACCCCCCTCATTATACACTATACACCCATAATTCCATTTATCCTAAAAATAGCCCTCTCATTTTTACCAAATTCGGAGTAGAGCACCCAAAATTTCGAGTTTTCCGGAATTATCCCTTCATAAAGGTAATTTCGGAAGTTTTTTCGTAAACTTTCCGGAAACACGTAATTCCAGAAAGTTTAATTTTTTTACTTTCCGGAATTATAAAATTTGACATATTTTCAGAAATTTATGTTTTTTACCCTTCCGGAATTATCGTTTTTGACGTAATTCCGGAAATTCTAAATATTGGCTTCCGGAATTACATCTAAACTAGATAATTCCGGAACTCATTTTTTTTACTTTTTAAAATTTTTTTAATTAACATTTGATTTATTTATTTTACAGATATGGCTACACCTAACGGCAAACTTCCCTTTAATATGGATTTATCAGACGAGTTTACCACTACAGAGGTACATATCTTCCTAAAGCGGTTCTTGTTTATTATTTGTTATATAAGTTATTAATTATGTTTACGATTATTTTGTAGGTTTTTCCTACTCGTGATAATCTTGTACATTGGGCTAGAGACATCGGGAAAGCCAACGGAGTTATTGTTATCATTATTTAATCCGAGTCCACCATGAATGGTAAAGGGAAGAGGAATAAGATTATTTTGGGTTGCGAGAAACATGGCGGATATGGTGGAGTAGACATTGGGTGTTCTAAACACAAGTCTTCAAAAAAGTGTGGTTGTCCTTTTAGGCTAAAAGCTACACCACTCAATCCTCCAAATTGGGATTGGAAAGTTAAAGTTATGTGTGGAAGTCACAATCATGAGCCTCATAAAAATTGTCTTGGAGCAGCAATTTTTGGGTGGTTTAGCAATGAGAGCGGTCTATTGTTGAGGAGCATTTGTTGTTGAATGTGAAAGCACGAAAAAGTCTAGATGCAATTAAGAAGAGATTTTCCAACAACTTGAGTAACGTCTCTCAACTGTATAGAAGCCGCAGCAACCTCTGATCAAGCAGGAGAGGTAGTAGGACTGAGATACAGGAGCTTATGAGACTGATCGAGTCTGAGCATTACTTGTGTTAATTGGACCAAGCGGCCTTGTTGATTACGTAGACATTACCTGATTGTATTTTGATATATTTTATTCCACAAGTTTATATTATATTTTATTTCACAACTTTATTATTTGACGGTCTAGATTTTGCCGACACTTTTTAACGGTCTTGATGTTGCCGACACTTTCAACAGTCTAGATTTTGCCGACACTTTTCATCAACGGTGGAAATCGGCTTTAGGGTTTCAGATTTTTCACTATAAATATACCTGTTTATGTTTCACTTCTATCACAAACAACACAAAAAAATGGGCACTCTAACACAATACTCTGGCGATTCTTTTCTCACTGTCCTTCATCATCAGGGCACCATCACCAACAGAGATGATGGTGTTTATTTCGAGTCTCCAACAACCATTACATGCCGACATAAACACGACATCACCTTCACTTCTCTAAAAGATAAACTACACATTAAGGTACAACTGGAGGGCGACGAGCGAGAGCTCACTCGCATCATTTATCGGAAACCCGATTGGGGCGCTCATGGACATGTTCGCTGGTCCACAATGGATGTGAAGAACAACAATGACGTCCGAGCAATAATGACCAGTCATGGTGTGTTTAAATTTAAGGGTCCTTTGCAGTTGTACGTGGAAACCACACGAAGCGTCGCTGAGATCCTTCGCCGTTTAACTCCACCATCACAGTAGTTTCTGTCATGTTTTAGACCGTTTGTTTGTTTCTGTTTGTTGTTGTAATCTGTATTTTCGATCATTGTAAATAGCGTTTTTAATTAATAAAATAAATGTTGAATTTTTAATTTTGACTTCCGGAATGACGTTGAAAGTGATAATTCTGGAAGGCCTTTTTTAAGGATTTCCGGAATTACGTGTTCCGGACGTAATTCCGGAAATCCCTAAAAACGGCCTTCCGGAATTATCCATATTCATGTAATTCCGAAAAACCTAAAAAAAGGCGTTCCGCAATTATCATTTAACACGCACTTCCGGAAATTTTTTGGAAATCAGGGGTAAATTCGTCCGTTTGGTATATTTGGGGGGTATAGTGTATAATGGGGGTACAAAAAAAGCCTAAAACATGGGCCTACTGTATTGTTGGCGCAGTCCAAATTAAGATAGCCTCAATGCTTGGTGTGGGTAGTAACCCATTGTTGCGTCAAGCACGGAAGCCTTTCACGACTTAACTACAAAAGGTGCAACTGTACACGTGTTTGCTGTGACAGAAACTTTATACAAACAAGTTGTAATAATAACTAGACCTTGCGCCCTGCTATGCACGGGTTACGGGTATAAGATTAATTTGCTTGAGGTTTTTCTCCGGAATGGAAAATAAGTTAGATAGAGCTTTATTAAAAGACTTCTCAATGTAAATGTTGTGATGTATTCAAGGATTGTGAGTCAAGGAAAATTACTAAACTGAAGCTCAAGTTGTTAAATGAGAAGAAAAAGATGAAGTGGATGCAAGGAATTCTCATATTGGTCATTTTGTACTTAGCATATCAGAAAAGTTGGTTGGTTTAGGATTACTGTTAGTGACCAATCAAAGTATGTTTAGGAAGTTATTTATGTAAGATGTACTAATGGATGTTATCTATGAAATGAAGTTGTTTACCAACAAGTTATTAAACCATTTGAGGTTCAATATTTGCTGCATAACTGTTAAAAAAATTTCTGCATACTGAACTTGTAAAATTGATGCATAATGAAATCGAAGACATAATGACCTGAAATTGGTTTTCAATTGGTTTTCAACACATAAAAATAGTAAGTTAGGTTTTCAATTGATTGTAAATAAGCCACCAAACCATGGGTAATTCATTTGATTTCTGCTCGATAATGTCATACACAAAATACATACGTGGGAAAGGTCACCAAAATACATTAGAGGCTACATAAAATGGCAAATTGTGCCAGTGTATCAAAATACAAACCAAGTTGGCTACTAATGCCAATGTACCAAAGATACAGAAAACACTAAACCATGTACTAAAAGGCCTAAACCATATTTTCTTGTGTAAGATCCCCATCTTGGCTAGTTTCTTCTTCATCACCGACCATCAATGGTTTGTTTGGGTCACTACCAGGACCTGTATAAGGTAATACAGTCCTCCTAAGCCTTGTGCTATATCTTTGCCTCTTAACAGGCAGTTTTGGTCTCTTTGCCACTCTACTGACAGATGGTTCTGTAGTTTGAGATGATGCAGTAGCAGTTGCTTGAAATGCGGTGGGATTGAAAGCAGGTGCAGAAGCAGAAGCAGGGGCTTCACCTGGTTCAGTGGGATTGGAAGCAGGTGCAGAAGCAGAAACAGGGGCTTCAACAGAGTCATGAGCTTCAACTGGTTCACCTTTCTTAGGTTTTCTCGACAAATAAAGTTTGAGCAATCAATGGTGAGTTAATGTTGAAGCGTACTTCATAGTAGAAAACATAGTGATGTAGCATTACCTTTCTCATTTGTGCTTCTGGATTGATCTCAGTGGCCTTGCAACTCCTGATGTTGTGGCCTAATTCATCACACTTGGTGCATCTATAAGTCGTTCCAACTCTCCTTAGTTTAGTTGCATTAGGTTCCTCATCTGGTTGCCTCCTCCTAAGTTTTTTAGGCCTTCCAGGAGGTCTTTTATAACATGGTGGCAGCATGTCTTCCACCTCAACCTCAGGCCACATATCTTCGCCATTTATGGCACTAACACCATGGCGATATGCTAGTTCATAGCTGAATCTTGTATAACAGGCATCAACAAAATCCTCAGGTTTCTTTTGTCTATAAGAGATGGCAGCACAAGCATGTCTACAAGGAATACCAACTAGCTGCCAAAAATTACAGCTACATTTTAATTTCCCTAGATCAACTATAAATGCTCTACCCCCAAATATACTAATGACCTGAAACTGAAGGTTACCAGCCCATGTTGCAACCCAATTGCCACTTCCCTCAACCTCCTTATCCAACCTCATCCTAGGTTTAGGCATTACTCTATGTGGCCATCTATTTAGTTTCAATCTCTGCTTAGTAATCCTATTCATCAAATAGTCTCTAATCCACTCACACATTGAAAGGATAGGTTTATCTCTAGCTGTTAAAATTGTGCTATTAAATGCTTCAGCTAGATTATTCATCACTATATCACACTTAGGGTAAAAAGGGAATGCATGCTTACACCAATATTTGGTTGGAATTTGCATCAACCACTCCCAGCATTTCTCATCCACTCTTTTCAGGGCATTCATCTTTGCTTGCCATGCTTGAATATATGTTGCCTTTGAGGCCCCCATCATAAGATCCCTAATGACAGTTCCACCACCAAATTTCTTCTTGCAATTTGCATATAAATGCATGACACACAGTCTATGCTCAAGCCCCATCTCCTCAAACATTTGGATCAAACCCTACAACATAAAAACAGAAAAACAAAAGAAAAAGGATTAATGATTAAATAGAAAAACAAAAAAGAAACATTCTCCAATAGATAGACATTACCTTTTGCTGGTCAGAGATAAATATCCATCTTCTATCTTCACCAATATCCTCTAACAACAAAGTTAGAAACAATCTCCAAGACTCTTTACATTCTGTTTCAACCACGGCAAATGCAAATGGAAAATACTCATCATTTGGATCTCTTCCTACAGCTACTAGAAGTTGACCACCATACTTGGTTTTGAGATGGCATCCATCTACACAAATAAATTGTCTACGTCCTTTAAAGAACCCCTTCTTGCACCCATCAAAACAAAAGTAAAAACTTTGAAACCTTGGCACACTATCTGGAGATGACCTCACCATATTGATTTTACAAGTGTTTCATTCATTTACCCTCCTCAACTTTGCTGCATACTTCCACAATAAAGCATACTGTTTATCTACATCACCTTCAACCATTCGTTTTGCTATTTTTTTTTTTGCCCTCCAAGCTCTTCCCCAAGTAATCCCAGCTTTGTAGTTTACCCTAATCTCATTCATCACTTCTCTCACCTTCACCTTGTCAGTAGTTTGTAGTCTTTTGGCCACTGTTTTTGCAACCCAACTACTCCTAGCATTACAATTATTTAACACTCTTGCACATGTGTGGGTCCCCCTCCACGTTTTCATCCGAAGGGTGAATTTGTGTGCAACTTTACTGACACGGGTATAAAAGCCACAGCCTTGCTTGCACTCCACTTGCACGCTTTTTTTGTCATTTTCCTTAAACTTTATCTCCTTACCATTTAGTATTGACCATTCTCTAATTGCATCTCTAAACTCATCAAGACTTTTAAACTCCAACCCCACTTTGAACTTGTAATTCTTGTCAAGTTCAAGAGGATTAAACCTGTCATACCTTGAACTTCCCCTTCCATCCTCCTCTTCTTTATCTGGGTCACTGCTACCCAATTCCTCAGATATGTATGCATCATCATCTGGTGCAGTATAGCCTACAGGAACTCTACTAAACCATGCACCCCCCTCCACTAGAGCTAGCTTGCACCAGCCCCTCTTTTGGTTGGTGTTCTTTTTGCCCTACACTTCACTCTATATGGGGTGCCATTGATCACAATTCTAGACCCACTAGGAGATACAACTGGTGGTGATGGAACTCTATATGGTGTATGTGGTTCCTCCTCTGATTTTTCTTCCTCACTGTTGTGTTCATCTTCAGGACCAAAACCATCACCTTTCCCATGTGCTCTCTGTAACAGCCCAAAATAATTGATTAATTTATTTAATTAATTATTTAGGATTTATGTGGTAGAAATAATAGAAATAATTATTTATTAGTATATGTGGACCTAATTATTAGTGTTAGTATTAGTAAATTAGAAGTGTTAAGTGGAGGCCCATGATTAGGTCACATAAGATAAGAAAAAGCCCATGAGGTTAAGTGAGTTTATAAAAGGGCTAGGTTAGGGTTTTGTTGTCATGAGAAGGAAAAAGAAAAATAAGGATTAGAGAAGTGAGAAGAGGAGAGGGAAGGCGTGATCCACAAGCTAGAAGAGAGAGAGAGGCGTGATCTACAACCAAGGAGAGAGAATGAAAGCTAGGGTTTCACACATCTCCTAATCTAAGGTTTCGTTTTCTCCAAGCTAAGGTAAGGGTGGGATTTAATTCAATATAAGGGTTTATGAGGGATCTACATGTGGGGTTTTAGGGTGTCTTGATCGCCATATTGTTGTCTTGAAAAATCGCATGCCCTATGATTGTGTGCCTTGTTGAGTAATTTGATGTATGCTTGATTTCCTCACATTCCTATGCCTAAATGATATGTTGTTATGCTCATAGTAATAATTGTTGCCATATGATGATTTGTTGTTGAGAATTTATGATTAACATGTTTGATGATGATTTGGATGTGATTGTTGGTGTTTGGTGTTGTGTGTTGTTGATTTTAAACAAAATTTCTGGTTGTAGGGCGCATAGGGCGCATTCTGCGTGTATTCTGGAAACAATCTAGCAGTCCGAAAATTATGTGGTTTACCTTTTTAGAAACTAGACTTAATGCTTGTTAATTTGGCGCTAGTTTGGTTGCATTTGGAGTTGTATAGCTCGAGTTAAAGGTGTTGCAATTTAGGTTAAAATTCTGGAAACGATCTGAGTATAGGTTCGGTTATACAGTAACTGGGAACAATATAGTTGTCTAAAAATTATGTGGTTTGTTTTTCTGGAAACTAGACACAATTTTCTACAAATTAGGCACTGAGTTTACTCAATTTGAATAAGTATAATGGGATAATTCTTGGTTGCAAATTGGGTCAAAAATCTGGGACGGTTTGGGATATAGGTTCAGTTTTTGTCTAATTGTGAATGCCCTGATCCTCCAAATTTCGTGGGGTTTGTTTTGTTGGAAAGTAGACTTAATTTCCTACTGAATAGGCACTGATTTCGCTAAATTTAGTTGAGAATTGAGGGAGAAGATTTGATTTCAAAATGACTAATAATTCTGTCCGAATTTTGTGGGGTTTGTTGCTCCAATTAAGTTGTCAATTATTAATTGTTAATTTGCTAAATTAGTTGGTTGATAATTGTTGGTTGTTGGGCGTCCATGTGGCTGCCCGGTAGGTGCTGTCCTAGGTGTTGTCAATTAAAATGATGTTGAGTATGTGATTAAGCCAAATTGTTGTGATGTTGCAAATTGTGGTGATGTGGCCAAAGCGCTATAAATTGTTAAGTTGTAATTGTTGACGACCATGTTTATATGACGACGACGAGTTGCCTCTATTTATGGACAGGTGATGTGATGTAGGCCTATGACCAGTGACGTTGATGTGTGATTGTTTGACTGTTGTGCATACATCATTGAGTCGCATGCATACCATGAACATTAGGCCTTGTGCCAGCGACGAGAAAATGAGGCCTTTGGCCAGCGATGATATTTTAGGCCCTTGTGCCAGTGACGTAAATTAGGCCTTTGGCCAGTGACGTAGGTTGGTACCACATGCATGTGCATTGCTTGAGTCTCATATCGCATTCATATTGCACGACTGATTGAATGAAGTTGTTTGGCCATTGTGATGTGTTGTTAAAGTGATGTGTTGTTGTGAAAGTGACGTGTTAATGTATACTTAGCTGTTCTTAACTGTTAAGAGTGATGTTGCTTGCTGTGATTAATTGATGTCTTGAGCTTTGTATGTGGTCTTTCATACACTTCTTATATTGTATGGAATCTCACCCCTTTTTGTGGTTGTTACTTTATAGGTGAGTCCGAGTGAAGATTGTAGTCTTCCTTTTGCCTGGTGTCGTCTGCTCTGATAGGTAGCACTTGGGGAAGGGTCGATTACTGTTTTTAATTAAATTTCGGTTGATGTTGAATCTTTTAGTAATTGGTGCACTTTGCACTTTGTCGGTTGTTGATGGTTTTAACGATGTTGAATAGTTCCGCTGCATGTTTTGAGAAAACTACGAGGTTTTGTTTTACGTTGAAAAATGCGACACTCTTTTGGCGCGAAAAACTCTGATAAATTATGAATAAACGATGGGTGAAAAAAGGGTGTTACATTAGTGGTATCAGAGCAATGGTTAGTCTGGCCAAGTTGTCGAGTCGTTGTGTCGTGTGACGGTCAAGTGTTGTCTTTTAGTTATAACCATTGTTTGTGTTGTAGTGATGCTCCTGCAGGTAAAAGTAAACCGAAAAAACCGTCGATGGTAAGAGAACTAGTGGGGGAGATGCTCCTACTGGTATTGTGTGCTTTATTGTGTTTCTGTGTGAACTTGTATGTAGTTTGTTAGTGGAAGAATGTTAGCTTAGGCGGGTAAATTTCGAGGACGAAATTCTTTTAAGTGGGGGAGAGTTGTAACAGCCCAGAATAATTGATTAATTTATTTAATTAATTATTTAGGATTTATGTGGTAGAAATAATAGAAATAATTATTTATTAGTATATGTGGACCTAATTATTAGTGTTAGTATTAGTAAATTAGAAGTGTTAAGTGGAGGCCCATGATTAGGTCACATAAGATAAGAAAAAGCCCATGAGGTTAAGTGAGTTTATAAAAGGGCTAGGTTAGGGTTTTGTTGTCATGAGAAGGAAAAAGAAAAATAAGGATTAGAGAAGTGAGAAGAGGAGAGGGAAGGCGTGATCCACAAGCTAGAAGAGAGAGAGAGGCGTGATCTACAACCAAGGAGAGAGAATGAAAGCTAGGGTTTCACACATCTCCTAATCTAAGGTTTCGTTTTCTCCAAGCTAAGGTAAGGGTGGGATTTAATTCAATATAAGGGTTTATGAGGGATCTACATGTGGGGTTTTAGGGTGTCTTGATCGCCATATTTTTGTCTTGAAAAATCGCATGCCCTATGATTGTGTGCCTTGTTGAGTAATTTGATGTATGCTTGATTTCCTCACATTCCTATGCCTAAATGATATGTTGTTATGCTCATAGTAATAATTGTTGCCATATGATGATTTGTTGTTGAGAATTTATGATTAACATGTTTGATGATGATTTGGATGTGATTGTTGGTGTTTGGTGTTGTGTGTTGTTGATTTTAAACAAAATTTCTGGTTGTAGGGCGCATAGGGCGCATTCTGCGTGTATTCTGGAAACAATCTAGCAGTCCGAAAATTATGTGGTTTACCTTTTTAGAAACTAGACTTAATGCTTGTTAATTTGGCGCTAGATTGGTTGCATTTGGAGTTGTATAGCTCGAGTTAAAGGTGTTGCAAGTTAGGTTAAAATTCTGGAAACGATCTGAGTATAGGTTCGATTATACAGTAACTGGGAACAATATAGTTGTCTAAAATTTATGTGGTTTGTTTTTCTGGAAACTAGACACAATTTTCTACAAATTAGGCACTGAGTTTACTCAATTTGGATAAGTATAATGGGATAATTCTTGGTTGCAAATTGGGTCAAAAATCTGGGACGGTTTGGGATATAGGTTCAGTTTTTGTCTAATTGTGAATGCCCTGATCCTCCAAATTTCGTGGGGTTTGTTTTGTTGGAAAGTAGACTTAATTTCCTACTGAATAGGCACTGATTTCGCTAAATTTAGTTGAGAATTGAGGGAGAATATTTGATTTCAAAATGACTAATAATTCTGTCCGAATTTTGTGGGGTTTGTTGCTCCAATTAAGTTGTCAATTATTAATTGTTAATTTGCTAAATTAGTTGGTTGATAATTGTTGGTTGTTGGGCGTCCGCGTGGCTGCCCGGTAGGTGCTGTCCTAGGTGTTGTCAATTAAAATGATGTTGAGTATGTGATTAAGCCAAATTGTTGTGATGTTGCAAATTGTGGTGATGTGGCCAAAGCGCTATAAATTGTTAAGTTGTAATTGTTGACGACCATGTTTATATGACGACGACGAGTTGCCTCTATTTATGGACAGGTGATGTGATGTAGGCCTATGGCCAGTGACGTTGATGTGTGATTGTTTGACTGTTGTGCATACATCATTGAGTCGCATGCATACCATGAACATTAGGCCTTGTGCCAGCGACGAGAAAATGAGGCCTTTGGCCAGCGATGATATTTTAGGCCCTTGTGCCAGTGACGTAAATTAGGCCTTTGGCCAGTGACGTAGGTTGGTACCACATGCATGTGCATTGCTTGAGTCTCATATCGCATTCATATTGCACGACTGATTGAATGAAGTTGTTTGGCCATTGTGATGTGTTGTTAAAGTGATGTGTTGTTGTGAAAGTGACGTGTTAATGTATACTTAGCTGTTCTTAACTGTTAAGAGTGATGTTGCTTGCTGTGATTAATTGATGTCTTGAGCTTTATATGTGGTCTTTCATACACTTCTTATATTGTATGGAATCTCACCCCTTTTGTGGTTGTTACTTTATAGGTGAGTCCGAGTGAAGATTGTAGTCTTCCTTTTGCCTGGTGTCGTCTGCTCTGATAGGTAGCACTTGGGGAAGGGTCGATTACTGTTTTTAATTAAATTTCGGTTGATGTTGAATCTTTTAGTAATTGGTGCACTTTGCACTTTGTCGGTTGTTGATGTTTTTAACGATGTTGAATAGTTCCGCTGCATGTTTTGAGAAAACTACGAGGTTTTGTTTTACGTTGAAAAATGCGACACTCTTTTGGCGCGAAAAACTCTAATAAATTATGAATAAACGATGGGTGAAAAAAGGGTGTTACACTCTCTCCTCTTCACTATCATCTAAATGGACACCCTTAAGTTCATCATCACTGTCATCATCATTGGATTCCTCATCATTGTCTTCCTCATTAGCATACTGTTGCTCCTCATTGATTTCATTAGCAACACTTCCAAATAACTCAAAGTGCTCTAAGTATATATGAGCTTCAACTCCCCTATTTGTAGCATACTCTGCTATATCTAAAGCATCAACATCACCTAAAATTTTCCTAAATAACCCATCTTCATTAGCTTTCCACCATAATGTATATGTACCAGACTGATACCCTAATTCCTTCACTATATCAGTAGCTTCAAAATAACTCCATTTGTCCACATCTTGACTTTTAATAGATGTTTCACCCCCTCCTTCGTACTCTAGTGTCTCTTTCTTAATAAACTTTCCACCATAGTGGAAGACAACAGTAATAGACATTACTGTAAGAAAAATGGTGCCAATCAGTGAACCAAAATAGACATTAAACAAGTTACACTACAAAAGGGATAAAATAAACTTTTCAGCTTAAAATAGAAGCCCAAAATTGACATTACCATTTGTCGTGACCGTGATCCCGACGTAGACGGCTCAAAAATTTATAATTTTAGGAGTCGCCACCCAATATATTTAATAGGAAAAATTGAGAAAAACCTAACTAGAAGTTATTGGTTTGCATAAACTAGATTAGATTCGGGAGTCGGTTATGCATAGGGAAGGGCGAAAACTAAATTCCACAGCACCCTAACACATCTGTCCTAAGACAGTTACCCTAAATTTGATTGTGCGAATTATCAATAAGTTCAGAAAGTTTATTTACCCCACAACATAAATGAAACAATATTTGGTTTACAACGAAATAAATAATAGACTAAGTTATAAAATTTAATTTTTGGCTTGACGGGGAAGCCCCGCTCCTACGTACGTATCCTCGGGTGTAATGAGGAACTCAAGAGTCACGTAGTTCTTTCTTGGAAAATTTTGTTGGTTGGTTGACTTTATTTTTTTGAGGAACTCACTCAGTTCGCTGCCTTTCTCACCCTCACCATCAAAATCGCTCCTTCTCCCTCATCTCAGTTCTCTCCCTTTCTCACCTCGCGAACCACAACCACCGCACACCACCCTGAAACCACCGTCCGTCTCTCTTCCCCCCACTGGCTGTTCGCACCCTCCGTTTTTCAAAATACAACCCCTTTCCTTGAGTCTAGTTTTATGGGCCAAAAATAAAGCAAAACGTACTGGGCTGCTGTTCGCACTCCCCTTTTTCAAAATACAACCCCATTCCTTGAGTCTAGTTTTGTGGGCCAAAAATAAAGCAAAACGTACAGGGCTGTTGTTCGCACCCCCTTTTTCAAAATGCAACCCACTGATTCATTATACACCCCTTTTTTACAAATACGCCCCTTTTCCATTCTTTTTATATTTTTCTACGAAACAAACAATTTCTTTCATTAAACAATGAGTCCAACTCATCTTCACCATCTTTACAAACCGATGAGTCCAACTCATCCTCTCACATTTTACAAACTAACGAGTCTAACTTGTTTTCACACAATCTTAACTTCTTTTTTTAGATCACGTTCCCAAGCCAACATTTCCAAACAACAAAACACTCAATCACCAAATCGGTTATTTGCAAAGGTCACTCTGAGTCTAACTCGTTTGAACATTGGGAATACCTTCCTTTCCAAATAGGCCATTAGTAGTGATCACTCTAGATTTATCTATTTGGTCACTTCCAAAAAATGTTCAAATCATAAAAAAGATCAACACACAAACATTTTCTACCAAGAACTACGTGTGATTTGATTCACTACCAGGAGATACGTAGGAGCAGAGGGCGGCCGACCTCTGTCAATTGCATTAATAAAAACCTTTTTTTAGTTCTTTTGTAAATTTCTTATTTCTTATTTTTTCAAAAGCAAACCAAAATAATTAAATGTCCTCTTTCCAAGTCTTTTTTTCTTTTAATTTGAAAATAAGGGTAAAAATAAATTTTTAAATTTATAAATGTTTACACGTTTAGTTAAAAGGTAACCTTCCTTAGGAAGGATGTCGTAGGGTGCTAATACCTTCCCTATGCATAAACGACTCCCGAGCCTAAACCTAGTCCGCAAACCCCCTTTATCCACTGAATAGGGATTTTCCAATGTTTTCCCTTAAACTAAACTTTGGTGGCGGCTTCATTTCAAGAACTTCGAAGAATCCCTCCTCCGAATTTTTCGGTCGCTACAGCTGGCGACTTCACTGGGGACATATTAAGAGAGTCAAGCCTAATTAACTAAATGTGTAAGTATTTGTTAACTTTATATTTTTGTTTTTGCCCTTATGCTTTTTATTTATTTATTAGCATTTCTTTATATTATTGAACCTTAGGGTAGACGACTTTTTTATTGTTGTTGTATATCTTTTCCAGCTCGGTTAGTTTAGGTATTTTGCCCTCATCACACACCTCACTTACACTTTTGCATACACTTTTGAGTGGGGCCTTATACCCGGGTCTGAAAATAACCTAGGACGAGTGGAGATTATTAGTGACAGTCATTCTGGATTTTATCTGTCTGATTCTCATGAAAGTCTCAACCAGAGTACGCTCTTTCATGGTATCCCCCACCAAGTAGCTCGCTATCGTTGTGGATCATATCATGAATGTGATTTTAGCTCTGGAGACCTTTGTGAGGAAGTGAATAGAGCCACCTGAGAGATTGATCACATAAGCGACCCTAGACCATGTTGAAAATCCCAATTTAGACATGACCCACCTAGGACACAGGGGAATTATACTTACCCTCTCTATTAATCTGGTTAGGGTTTCTCCAAAAATAAAATCACTCAAAAAAACATTTTCATGCTTCTTGGTTTCATTTGCATGCACATGAGGCGACATCATCATACCAAAAAAATCATCATACATCCATAACAAAATAAGATCATTCTTTTCACACGCATCTCATTATCATTGCGCTACCATGCAACTCATCATCCTAGAAATATTATTTGCTTCATTTGTCCATCTTGCATATCCACACTAAAAAAAACATCACTGTGATATTATATATTCATTCATCATTCTCTCTTCACGCATTATATAAAAAAGGGGGGAGTCATTTATTTCTTTCACATCCGCTTCAAATGCATTATTCCCATGCGCATAAAAAAACAAAAGTAAAAGTTTTTCCTCTTACATGCATCTCATATTCCTACATAACCTCCCACATGCATCAAAATAAAATCAGAAATTGCTTCATTTTCTTTTATCATTGTATCATTCATCACCCAATGGCATTTGTGTTAGCTTCCTATTCTAGTTGAAGCATAAAAAAAAACATACCCTCTTAAAGTATCCTTCTATCACATTGTTGCTCATATACAACAAACATCCAGATGCTCGTGCATTATACTTTATTCAAAGAAAACATAAAAAAAAAATCACCATGCATTCATATTAAAATCATTCTTCCATAAGCATTTCATTGTTATTGCATCATGACGTATCTCGTCATATAAAAAAAATAACAAAGTTATCATTTTTTTCAAAATTGCATTCATCTTGCATATCCGTACACCCAAATTACTACCCCCATATTATATAAAAGTCATGTTCATTACTCCTTTCCACGCATTAAAAAAAATCGCTGTGAGTGTTATGCATTTTGTTTCCTCGCACACCAAAAAAAACAATTTTTACCCATATAACATTAGCATATCATTTGATCAAAAAAAATTACCATCATATTTAACATGCACCGACATTCATTCATAATCATTCAAAATCATGATCACACAGTGTAGGTATCACATCATTTGTAAAGTCTTGAATTACATTTCAAAAAAAAACATAACATTCATACATCATTTCCCTCATGTTGCCATCCTAGTTTAAATGCATCAATTCCATATTCATGTATCATTTTCCAAATAAAACAAAAAATTATTTCATTATAATTGTATCATTCATCATCCCATAAATAAAAAATGAGAGTTTGCATACATGTTGCACTACCTCTTAAAAAATAAAAATAATTGCATTTAGGGTCAAACATTTATTTCTTCATGCATACATGCATTTGCATATCCATCATCAAGGGCATTGTATGTTGCTAAAAAATAAACACGGCACATTTATAATAAAACCATTCCTTTCACATGCAGCCCATTATCATTGCACTACTATACATCTCATCATCCGGAAAATAACAAAAATATTTTTGTATTTGTCCAAATTGCATCATCTTGCATATCCATATAGAAAAATATATATCGCCTTGATATTATAAAAAAGCCATGTTCATTACTCCCCTTCATGCATCATAAAAAAAAGAGAAAAAACAAAAGTTCTTCATTCCTATCCACCTCAAATGCATTAGTCATCAAACATGCATCACTTCCAAATAAAAGAGGGAGAAAAAAAAAGAGAAAAATAGTGTCACTTTCTTGCATCATTCATCAACCAAAGATATATAGCATGCTGCATTGCCTCCGAAAAATCATTTTGGATAGTTGACCTTTCCAAGTGATCATTCATTCACACATTTCATGCATTTGCATTTTCATCGTGCATATACATTATCATGTGTTCATCCATACATAAAAAAATGAGCACACTTTTTCCAAAAAATGCTGATGAGAGATGAGGCGAAATTAATTATCCTTCTTTGAAAAATTTTAACCTTACAAAAAAGGTCGAACTTAGCAGCAAACTCAAGGTGTTTCAAGGCACTCAATTTTTCAAAAAAAAAACTATTCAATGTTTGCAGCTCGTCCATAATTTTTGTCAACAAAATGATGCATCTCATCCATCCCATGGTAACGATCAAAATGGTCCCTTGTGTTAACTAATGTGAATATCAAAAATTTCTTCTCTCATACTTTCAACTAATGTTAACTCTCTATGAAGCATTCATATAGTGAACTTGTATGCAATATGCATTTACTCTTGTTTGAGCCAGTTAGTGTCCACATCTTTGCATCTTATCATCATCCCTTGTACATGTCCAGTCCCACCCCGACCACCTAATACATATCCCCCACACAAGTACTTAGTTGACTATCTGGTTTTGTTCCCAATGATGAATTTTCATAAACTAACACTTTAGGTCCTCATGCTGGGGCAAATTTGTGATCACTAGATATCTTGTCAACATTGTTTTCCCTTGGTGTAAGTCCTTTACAAAAAATCAAAAAGCCTGTTAGGTTGAAAACTCGCGAGAGCAGCCTAAAGCAAAAGTTAAGGCATATAAAAAGAAATAAAGTAAAAGAGTAGATATATAAAAATAAATAAATTTTTGTTCTTGAGTTAATTTTTGAGAAAACAAGCGATCATGATTTGAAATGAAGTTTGGTCATCTTCTCATATCCTTAAAAAAAAGCATCAAAAAAATACCCTTTGCTACCCGCTTTAAGCCAAAAATCAAAAAAAAATCTTTCAACCACCCTAGACAATGATCAATTCCATATCTAACGATGGTGTACCACTTTTATCAGCTTACTCTTCTCAAAAGAAAGAAAAAGAAAAAGTGAAGTTCACGAGACGAAAAAAGAGGATTGAAAAATCCTGAATGGAAAAAAACAAAAGCCCTAGAAATTGTGAGCTGATACACCATACCATGAAGCATATAAGAGATCATTGTCTAAAGAAAAACCTCAAAACCATTGGCCTCAAACACTTCTTTGGGCCTGCTTATCCTTACTTTCATAAAAGGACATTGTCTCAATAAACCATCAAACACTCCTTTGGGCTTAATTATCTTTTCTTTCATAAAAGGACATTGTCTCAATAAACCATCAAACACCTCCCTGAGCCTATAACCATTGGCCACATTACAACCCTAACAAGTCCATTCCAATCAATGACTGATTGCTTTCGTTTTCTCAAAGTTTTAGGTTTAGGACAAGTAAGTTTATTTATCTACAATGTATTTGCTCGAAAAAATCTCAAAAAAAAGAAGCTAAAAAAAACTCAAAAGGCTTGCACTCCAAGATTCATTCAAGTTGCACTGATATCAAGACAATGTTTAGTGATCACCAGGTGAAGTTTTCATCAAATCAAAAACTTAGGACTATCATAGTCCGTGGGAGTCATCATAAAAGAACCAAAAGTATATACTAGGACCATCACCTAGATCTCAAAGTGGGGCAGTCCCTTCACATTTCATTCTTCTCGAACTTGGGGAAATTTTCCAGCGTCCATCCCATTCATATACCACATCCAATCCATATAGCCATACGACCAATTCCAAAACCCATGACCCTAACTCAGTCACCTTTCACAACCCCACTAAAAGCATCATTTGAAATACCATTCCAAAGTGGGGCAATCCCGTCGCCATTCACTCCACCTAAAATCGGGGAATCCTCCCTACACCCATCTCATCCCCTTGTCATAAGACCATACCGGGGCAAATTTCTCAACCCACCATCCTAAATACAGCCTTTTACAAACCTTAGTCAGGGCAACCTTGTCCTTGTCATTGTTGGGGCAACACCAAACACTATGGTTTGAGACAAAATCTTTCGCCTGCCACCCTTGATTCCAAAGTCATGGCGTTCCCAATTCATCATCTACTACACCCCTAGCTGTTGTCACCACTAGACAGGGGCGAGTTATGCACCCACCGTCATCAACTCTAAATTGGGGTAGTCCTACACTTCTCGGATTGGGGCAAGCCTACCTTTCCTGACTTTGGCAAAAACCTGTCACGTGTCATATCTGTCATACCCTGGATCAAGAACCAAGTTAACTGACTCATTCATTCATATTTGCACTATTATGCATATTTGCTAAACAATGCTTCAAAGAGAGAAAACGCAAGTTAATAATGTGAAGTTGAAAACTCACGCAGTTAACTTTATGAACTTAAAATTCAGTCATCATGGGACACCATAACGAAAGAACAAAGTGAATGAGCTTGCAAATGCAATCAAATACTTTTGCACATCAGTGTCCGGGAATAACAACCTTGAGATTACCAAAGTTTGAATTCAAATCAAATCCAATTTTTCCAATAAATGATGATTCCGGAATTTTCACCTCTCTACTTCTCGCATCAAAAGTCTCATTTCTCATATTTGCAAAAAATCTTTCTGCATCACCAATAAACCATATCATAAATCATTGCACCATACATCAAGCCATGCATCTACCAACTCTTTTTCATCTAAGCATTACATTCGCACATTCATTCGTTCATATACTTACATCATATATTTAAAAAAAAGAGCAAAAAGGAAAGCAATCATAGCATAAATCATTCCACATGCAACCATGCATTTCATCGTAGCACTTGCATCTAAGCAGTACAATTGCGTTCATATCTTATCTGCATCCACATACAACCGTTTGTCAACTCTCATTCCTTCAGGTTCAACACCCATGGTATACCCATTTCATTCATTATCCCACCAGATACCAATCGTTGCACGTTCCTCACATCACATGCATAACATTGTTTGCTTCGATAGATGTGCCAAGTGCCGGTCTCATCGTTGCCCAAAAAAAAGGTTTTTTTTTACATCACTAATCATATCATTGTACCATGCATTCGCGTGTTTTCCTTTATTCACCATGGCATTCGCATCAAAGCATTACATTTGCATCACATTCGCACTTTGCATTTCATACACTCATTATATACTAAGAAAAAAAACAAAAAAAGCAAAAGAGGAAAAATTGCCCATTCCATTACATTCATCATTCCACCAAAATTAATCAGCACAATCACATTCATATCATATCTGTCTTCGCACACGTTGTTTGTCAACCTCCATGTTCCATCAACTTCAACTCACATCATCTGCCACATTTCATTCACCCCATCGGACACCTACCATTCCACATACCTATATTGCACGCATACATCATTCATTGCATTTTTAGACATGCCAAATATAGATAGCTTTTCCCTTCTCAGGTAAATGCATTCATTAGGTATGTTCTAGGCAAGTACGCCATGTGTCAATCCAAATATTTTGTTCCCTCAAAGTCAGTGCTCCAAGCGCTGGTCTCATGTCAATTCAGAGTCCCAGTACTCTTGCAGACCCCCAGTAGTCCTTCAGAGCCCAAGCGCCCCTTCAGACCATCAATGGTCCTTCAATCCAGATCGCACGTCGCGTTATCGAGCAACCGACGGATCATCCAACCCCAGGTCCTTCAGCTCAGTTCGAATTAACATGTCAAAGCAACGGCTTCGAACTTTACCTTCAGATCGCTACGTCGACACTGAGCGCGACAGATCATCCGACCCCAGGTCCTTCAGACTAGCTGTGTCTGCCTAAAAAACACAATGCACGTCCTTCGAGGTGAGCAAATCAGGTCAACGACCTGATCTTGCCCCCATGGCCGCTCGAAAAAGGCCACCCCCAAGCAGACCATTTTACTAGTACCATTTGCTAGTTCGCGCTCCATCAGACCCATTGGTCCATCAGGCTTAGGCATGCCCTTTAGACCCCGTCGGTCCTTCAGTTTAACTCCAATCAATGCGCCAAGCATCGACTGCAAATTAGACCATCAGAGCCCCAGTGCTCATTCAGATCCCCGGTGAATCCTTATTTACTTTTGTTCTATGTCGACCCAATTTTTTCAAGAATTTCCAAAAAACCATAGTCTTGACAAAATTAGGGTCTTTTTATCTCTATTTCTATTTTACTCGAGAAATTTGGAAACCCTTCATATTTCCTAGTAAAATATAAATAAAGAGGGGCAGCTGTCATACCCTAATTTTGTCTTGCAAATTGAAAAAATCCAAAAAAGGTTTTTATTCTCGTCGTGCCATGTGTCGTTTCAATTGCGTGCGCGTGTCTTTAACGCTCGTCGTGCGACGCTCTTTTTTTTATGCTCGTTTTTTTATTGTTGATATCGTAGTTATTAGAGTTTTTTATAGTTGGTGCAAAATATACAAAAAGTAATTGAAAGCATAATAATTTCTTTTTGGAGGTGAATAGTCAAAAGTTTTATTGCATAGTCAAGTTTTTTTGTATACATAGGAAAAAAAAACAGCAAAAAGAAATAGTACAAAAATATCGTAATACAAAAATTAAAAACACAAAATCTCAAAAAAGAGAAGAGGAAAAGGGTGCAGCAGCTGCCTAGCTGCTTGGCTGCTCGTCCTTTTGATTCCTTTTTTTTCCTTGCTCTTGTGCTTCCTTTGACTGTCCCAGTGCCTCACCATTGCCAGCTACTGTCCTTTCTCAAAATGCTGTCCTTTTTGTGCCCTAAATTTGCCCTAATTGCTGTCCTTTTGATTCCTCAGCACCACACCAATGTGCCTATAAATACTGTGAACAGTAATACACACAGGGGGGATCAAAAAAGGAGGCATGGAAATATACACACACACAGACACACACACTCTCTCCAACCCTAGACCTAGAGAGCGCTGCAGCTCTCTTCTCCTCTCGATTTCTCCCTCTCCCTCATCACTTATCATCACCACCGCCTCTCATCACTCATTATTGTCGCCTTCTTCATCCTCCACACCCCTGAATCCCATCTTTCATTAATGAAGGAAACGAGGGTGAAGAGTTTCCCGCTCAAACCGAAGCTGAAAACCAAACCAAGAACTCAAGCAAACCTCAGGATCAAAGTACTGGTCTTCCTTCAAGACCCAACAAATTCCTAAACTTCTCTCCGTCCCTTCCCTCACCTTTTTTCCCCATCACCACCAGCAACACCAAACCGCCGCCACACTGCCACTGGAACCACTACCGAAATCCCCATTAGAACCCCCTTTTTCTCTCCCACCGTGACCCCCTCCGCTCTCCTTCTTTCACTGTCGTCCCTCTCCTTCTCTCCCCTCGATTTCGTTTTTCCACAACGTCACCAGAGCCCACCAAGGCCTCCCCCCGGCGTCGTCTCCCCCATCACCACCGTCACTCTCTCCTCTCCCTCACCACAACTCCGTTTCTCTCCTCACTCAGTTCGCTGCCTTTCTCACCCTCACCATCAAAATCGCTCCTTCTCCCTCATCTCCGTTCTCTCCCTCTCTCACCTCGCGAACCACAACCACCGCACACCACCCTGAAACCACCGTCCGTCTCTCTTCCCCCCACTGGCTGTTCGCACCCCCCTTTTTCAAAATACAGCCCCTTTCCTTGAGTCTAGTTTTGTGGGCCAAAAATAAAGCAAAACGCACCCCCCCTTTTTAAAATGCAACCCCCTGATTCTTTATGCACCCATTTTTTACAAATACGCCCCTTTTCCATTCTTTTTATATTTTTCTACAAAACAAACAATTTCTTTCATTAAACAATGAGTCCAACTCATCTTCGCCATCTTTACAAACCGATGAGTCCAACTCATCCTCTCACATTTTACAAACTAACGAGTCTAACTTGTTTTCTCACAATCTTAACTTCTTTTTTTAGATCACGTTCCCAAGCCAACATTTCCAAACAACTAAACACCCAATCACTAAATCAGTTATTTGCAAAGGTCACTCTGAGTCTAACTCGTTTGAACATTGTGAACACCTTCCTTTTTAAATAGGCCATTAGTAGTGATCACTCTAGATTTATCTATTTGGTCACTTCCAATGTCTTTCAAATTTCAAAAATGTTCAAATCATAAAAAAGATCAACACACAAACATTTTCTACCAAGAACTACGTGTGATTTGATTCTCTACAAAGAGATACGTAGGAGCAGAGGGCGGCCGACCTCTGTCAATTGCATTAATAAAAATCTTTTTAGTTCTTTTGTAAATTTCTTTTTTCTTATTTTTTCAAAAGCAAACCAAAATAATTAAATGTCCTCTTTCCAAGTCTTTTTTTCTTTTAATTTGAAAATAAGGGTAAAAATAAATTTTTAAATTAATAAATGTTTACACGTTTAGTTAAAAGGTAACATTCCTTAGGAAGGATGTCGTAGGGTGCTAATATCTTCCCTATGCATAAACGACTCCCGGGCCTAAACCTGGTCCGCAAACCCCCTTTGTCCACTCAATAGGGATTTTCCAATGTTTGCCCTTAAACTAAACTTTGGTGGCGGCTTCATTTCAAGAACTTCGAAGAATCCCTCCTCCGGATTTTTCGGTCGCTACACCACATTGTTTCTCTCTTTCCAAATAACCCACATAGTAGCCATCCAAAATAGAAAAATTACCTTGTTACTGTTGTTGAAATTAAGTTTCCTTCCAAATTCCTAAAAATGATGGATACCCTCCATGCTTAATTCTTCTTCAACCCCAACCATGTCAAAATATCTTTCCATATAGATTTGAAAAAGTCACAATGAAGAAAAATATGAGCTATAGATTCATCACATCTTTTACACAGTGGGCATCGACTATTGCTAATAACCACATTCCGTCTAATTAAATTATCCTTAGATGGCAACCTGTCCAAGAATAACCTCCAACAAAACAACGCCACTTTTGATGGCATAGGAGTTTTCCAAACAACATTGAGAACATCTAATATATCACTACTCAGAGGGATTTGATTCGCCAAACACATAACAAAATTGTAACAATAACTTACAGTGAAAGAGTTGGAGTTGTGTATGCTCCATTTCCATCTATCAGTTGTATCT
This sequence comes from Astragalus membranaceus, assembly GCA_039519185.1. NCBI lineage: Eukaryota > Viridiplantae > Streptophyta > Magnoliopsida > Fabales > Fabaceae > Astragalus > Astragalus membranaceus. The sequence continues at coordinate 33,743,909 of CM076848.1, forward strand.
GCCACCAACCGAACCTCAAATAGAATAGTCTCCAAATAATGAAACTCCTCTAATTCATGTTGTTGAAGTTGTCTTGACCATTTTAAATCCCACCTCCACGACCCGACTCCCAAACACTTGCACACCCCACCAATACGTGTTGTTGACTAGAAATAGCATACAAGTCTGGGAAAGCCACCTTCAACGGGACAGAACCTATCCATTTATGGTGCCAAAAAAGAATAGAATGACCATCCCCTAAGGAACAACTCACTGCATTGTGGAAAAAATTCTGGTTTGGTGTAACATCACTCCCCAACAACATCAAATCCCTCCACCATATTGAATCTTTTGTGCCCCAACCGCGGCCAAAACTACAAGTTTGTTTCGACTTTAACTCACCATATCTAAGAGAAAGAAAATCCTTCCACAAAGCATTATTATCATGAATACACCGCCATTTCCACTTAGCGAGAAAAGAAATGTTAAATGCTTCTAGACTCTTCACTCCTAAACCACCCTCCCTCTTTGGTTTACAAATGTCCACCCATGTCACCGAACAAATCTTTTTTTCCTCTTCATTTGCAACCCATAAAAAGTCCCTCTGAATTTTTGTAGACTCCTTAATGACAGCTTTAGGTGCTTTATAGAAAGAAAAGAAATACAAAGGTAAACTTGAAAGAACGGAATTAATCAATGTTACCCTTCCTCCCATGGATAGATGGCGGCCCCGCCAAGTTGAAAGTCTAGCCCGCATAGAATCCACCACCGGCTTCCAAGTACTCCGCCTCCGAGGCTTTGAAAAAATATGGGTAATTTTTTTATCTACTTCGAAGAAATGATAAATAAACACTCTACCTCCATTGCTCACTCTAGATCTTGATCTCACCTCCCTGCCTCTTTCCTAAGCCCTACCTCACTCCGGCTCTAGATCTCATCTCTCTCAACCTCACACTCGATTTTGTCTGTCTTTGTCTCTCTCTCTCTTTCGCCTCATCACTGCCTGCAATCGCAAAATGGTCACCCACATAGTAGATCTCTCCATGCATGTCATCCCAACCCCCCCCCCTCACACCCGATTTCACCAGCTCTACTACCTGTAATTGTGATATTCCACCACTGCTTACTTCTTGTTTTCTCCTTAATCTTGCTCCACGACTTATATACCACGTCTATTCCTAAGCTAGCTTCATCTCTATTCTGTGACAAGCATTTGCAGCAGCGGCGAGGGAATTCATGTGGTCAAAAATTGGAGTGAGGAAGAAACGACTTTGTGAGAGGCATGAAGAGGAGGGGCTGATCTCGGTAGTGTGGCGATAAAGGCTATGAGTAAGAGCAAAAGGGCACTACAACATTTTGACCCTACGGCAACGGTCGAAAAACGTTGCATAAAGCCATAAAACCGTTGCCAAAAGCTACGGCAACGGTTATCAAACCGTTGTACCTTCGGGCGTTGTCTTAGCTTTAGGCAACGGTTATTTGTCCCCAAAGGCAACGGAAGCTGAAAACCGTTGCCAATGATAGATGGAACGCAACGGTTTTAGTTTACACTCTATGGCAACGGTTGAAAACCGTTGTCAGATACGGCAACACTTTGAAACCGTTGCCAGGTATGGCAACACGTGGAAACCGTTGCCATAAAGTGGAAACCAAAACCGTTGCCATGTATGGCAACATGTAGAAATCAAAACCGTTGCCATGATATGGCAACACTTTAGAACCGTTGCCATGCTATGGCAACACATAAAAACCGTTGCCAGAAATCAAAACCGTTGCCATGATATGGCAACACTTTAGAACCGTTGCCATGCTATGGCAACACATAAAAACCGTTGCCATAAAGTGGAAACCAAAACCGTTGTATGGCAACACTTTAGAACCGTTGCCATCTATGGCAACACGTACAAACCGTTGCCATAAATCCAAATAATGCAATCACATCAAACATTGACCATTCCCTGTTTATTTTGCTACTTCAACCACATAATTATATTGCTAATTCAATCACATCCATTGCTATCAATCACATATCAAACGTGTAACAATTTAACATACAAAAATGCTATCAATCACATAATTAAGACTTGAAGAGAAATGCTCTACTATATATATTGCTACTTCAAACATATAATTAATGTATGTTGAACAACATTATATTGCTACTTCAATGTTGCCAACAATATTGCTATCAATCACATATCAAACATGTAATAATTTAACAGACAAAGATTAATATCTTACAAGTCTTCAACATAATTAATGTGTTGAAAAGTTATAGTACAAAAAACATGTTCCATTTCCAAAATAAAGCCATTCAAGTCTTCAACACATGTCTTCAACACATGTCTTCAAACTCTTCATCATCCAAGTCCAAGCCATCAAGACCAAGATTTATACCTTCATTATTTTCCTACAAAAGTAACAAAATTCGATTAATGCCATAAAATCACCAAAACAAGTGTTGAAGGAAAAGAATATGGATCATCAATTGCAATCTTTATAGTTTTCAGTTTTCAGTTTCAGTTTTCAGTTTTCAGGCAATCTTTTTGCAATCTTTATAGTTTTCAGGCAATCTTTTTGCAATATTTTCAGTTTTCAGTTACAGAATAGAATTTATCCTTCTGTTTTTTTAAACATGTAAAAACAATGGGATTAACTTAGAATTCAGGCAATCTTTATACTTAAAGACTTAGTATTGAGATATAGGGACAGCTTTGGAATACTTAAAGACTTAGTATTCAGGCAATCTGTTTGTTTCTCTCTTAATTATGTTGAGTAAAAAAACAAACAAGAAATGGATGAAAAACTTGAGTAAAAAATTCATTCAGGCACATGGCAAAAAAACAAACAAGAAATGGATTCGTAACAGGACAACTATCCAGCTTCGTAACAGTATGCAATGGCTTCGTAACAGGACAACTATCCAGCTTCGTAACAGGACAACTATCCAGCTTCTGTTTTTTTTTGCCAAGTCAGCAAATAGGACAACTATCATTCAGGCAATCTTTTTGCAATGGCTTCGTAACAGTATGCACATGGCAAAAAAACAAACAAGAAGTTTAACAGTTTTCAGTTTCAGTTTTCAGTTTCAGTTTTCAGTTTTCAGTTTTCAGGCAATCTTTTTGCAATGGCTTCGTAACAGTATTCAGTTTTCAGTTTTCTCACAGTATTCACTAAGTCTCTAACTAACACTAACTTCTCCTTATCTTCTATTCTAACAGAAGACTTACTTATCAATCCACATATGCAATCACCAAGAGAAGTTTACCAGCAAGCAGAATAGTTTACCAATCCCACATACAATTGGACATAACATATTCTGACTTCAATAAATTGTTTAATCAGTTTATATTGATCAAAATTATAATATTACAAGATTAGAACCAGGAGAGACATCATGCCTTAGAAGAAACAATCACACTTAAAAAACAATCCCACGAAGTCTTGACAGTATTCAGTTTTCAGTTTTCTCACAGTATTGCAAGACAGTATTCAGTATTCAGTTTTCTCACAGTATTCAGTTTTCTCACATATTCTAACATATTCAGTTTTCTTTTCAAAGTATAACTTTCAAAGTATAACTCAAACAGCTGGTGTTAGATACTTACTCTATGAGCTTCCGGGGCATGTGTTGATGTCGAAGAACGTGGAGCACTAGTAGCATCCGGCGGAGTTGAAAACATAGCTGCCAAAGCCTCCACATTCAACCCTGAGTTATTTTGATCTAATACGGTCTTTACTAGAAGCTGAAACTTTTTCTCCATGCCCTTCTGATTCTCTTGTAGTTTCTCTTGTAGTTTCTCTTCAAGTTCATTCATCTTATCGGCATTTTCTTTTCTTAGTTTTTCCATCTCATTTGCATGTGCTCTCTTCATTTCTAAAACTTCTTCATTTCTCTTCAACATAGTAGGTGTTACCGCTCTTCCATGGGTACGTACTCTCCCATGTTTTTCTTTACCAACCACCTTTTGAAAAGCTTCCGAAGGAGAATGACCAGAACTCACGAAGTCTTGAAGTTTTATCTACCATATTTAAAAAACAATCACACTTAATTAAAGATATACATTATTATATTTGAAATGAATCAAATGATAAATTCATTTGATAAAACTTACAATTGTATCATTTGTTTCTTCGTTCAATTGCTTTCCTTTCTTACTTTGGCGTGTTTCGATGAACAACTCAAGTTGAGAAGGAGGCTCTCCATCTTCACTACTTGCACACTACCAAGATAATAAGCTCATTAACACAATAGCAAAATCTGAATTATTGATTTACTAGGAGGAAACATGAAATAAGCTAATTTACCATTGTCTCCCTTATGCGAGCAAAGCTTACAGGACCAGCTCGATGTCTGCATTTTTGTTGAGCTATATTTTCAGCATTTTGCTGACTGGTTTCCTGAGTTGATTAATGGAAATTGCAATTTATTAAATTTGAGAAATGAATGTAAGACAAAACACAAATATCACTATTTCTTACTTGAACGGGCTTAAGGCTCCAATATTCCATCAATGCTTTAAAGTGTTCCTCTGGTATGTCATCGGGACGATTCTTCAACCGCTCGCGCAAGGTTTTATATTGGCTAAAATGTTTCTTTTTAATATCCCACTTATGCCGCCTCCATGCTTCATCTATAATAGTATACACGACCCTCTTTCCTTTCTCAGGTACATTGTATTTTTCCTACAAAAAAGAAGCTTAATTAGAAAGCTCTAATTTATTAAAGTCAACTAAACACACAAATTGAACAAGATAAGTTATTACATTGACGTAAGCCCATATATTCTTATCTTTATCTGGTACAGCCTTCCAATTGGTGTAAATAAGAGGGCAAAAATCTGAACTCCTTGCTATAGTTCCCAAAAAGTTACTGAATTGGGAAACTATCCTTGCATTTGGCCCAATGGGTTGTCCTACTTCATTCAAGATAATCTCTTCTCGATCATTAGCTGAACGTGTATGGATCTTCGCACATAATGTTTTCCCTCGACTTCTTTTAGATGCTTCCTCTAATTAAAACACAAATGAGTCAATACACAAATTAGTATGAGCAAGAATAAGTAAGAAGAATAAGTATGATATACCTTTACTTGTATTTTCATTAAGCTCCCCAACTTCCTCACTTCCGTTGATATCCCCCTCAATTTCTCTTTCTTGATTACTTTCTTCTTCTGATTCCTCCACTTGGTGTGGTTGCTGATTTTTTTCATTAAATTCACCAAGTGACATTGATGGACACTTTGGGATGTACTTTTTCTTTTTCAATGATTGTTCTTCAATCATTTCTTTTTGACTTTGATTTCCATCTGTGGTAGACCTTAACTGCCTCTTAATAGGGAGTTCAATCTTTTCTTTTTGACTTTGATTTCCATTAGTGGCAGCTCTATTGGTCGATGGTTGGGCCCTACTTGTGGATTTACCAAGGTCTTTTTGGTGAGAAACTTGAGTGGTCTTTCTTGTTTGGGTTGGTCGATGGTTGGGCCCTGTTGATCCTCTTACTGGGATTGGAACTCCTCCAATAGTCAATGACTGGGTCCTATTTGTGGATTTACCAAGGCCCTTTTGGATCCTTCCTTCATCAGTGCCCTTTATAGATCAAATCATGCTTTATCAGAATATATATTAATAATTCTGTATATACTAATGAAAGGAATATTTGTTTAATCAAGCATTTTAAACTACGCAATGAAAGGAATATTTGTTTAATCAAGCATTTCAAATCTGTATATGCTTTATCAGAAATTAATTGTGTATTTAACTAATTCTGTGTATTTCGTAATCTATGCAATGGAAGGAATATTTCGTAATCTATGTATTTATTCTGTCCTAATTAATTCTGTGTATTTAACTAAATCTGTGTATTCTGTGTATATGCATTTTAAACTATGCAATGAAAGGAATATTTCGTAATCTGTGTATTTAACTAATTCTGTGTATTTAACTAATTCTGTCGGTGTATTAACTAATTCTGCCTATTTAATATATCAGAATATATATTAACTATGCAATGCACTGCCTATTAACTACGCAATGCACTGCCTATATATTAACTAATCAGAATATACATTAACTGAATCTAAATTGCATTAATTCTGTACTCTGTTCTATATATTAACTAATCAGAATATACATTAACAGAATATACATTAACTGAATCAGAATATACATTAACAGAATATACATTAACTGAATCTAAATTGCATTAATTCTGTACTCTGTTCTATCAGCAATTCTGAATCTAAATTGCAGTATATATTAACTATGCAATGCAGTGGGAAAAGAAAACTCTGTTATTAGAAAACTCTGTGAATTGATTTGGTCAGTGGGAATTAACTATAATATTAACTATGCTTCCAATAGATTTAGAAAACTTGGAAATAACTTCTTACGAGGCAAATAGGCTGCTGTTGAGTGCTTCCAATATGTTGTTGATTTGTTCCTTGATTTGAATCGCTTCCCTTTCTTCTTTTTGAAGCTTTGTCATTTTCCACCTTGATTTTATACTTTTGAATCAAGTCCACACTTGATTTAGCTTTAAGTTGTTCAAGAGCAAAAGCATTGTCCTTGTCCATTTTCCTACACTACCTGCATCATTGAAACACACAATCTATATTAATATCTAAACACATATGTGAGTGATAAAAATTTATGAGAAATTATAATAGTCAATGCATAGATTCCAATATCACCTTATATTAACAATAATAAATTATTTAATGAAAAGTAAACTAATCCATGTAGTCAAACAAAGAAAGCCATGAAGGAAAGTGAGTGTTAAAGTGTTAGCAGAAAGTAGAATGATTCTATTGTGTGTATAAATGCAATGTAGAGAGAGAGAGGAGGAGAGAGAGAGAGAGAGAGAGAGAAGAAGAGTATGGTATTGTTATGGGAGTGAGTTTGATATTAATAAGAAAATTAGTGGGTCCCAGATTGAAAATTTTGTGAATTTTGTGGACTGATATGAATTGAACATACCAATAATTATTTAGATCTTTACTTGTTGGGTAACATTAAATTAATTATAGATTGCATAGGATTTTAGATTATTGACATATTTGTCATTTTCTATTTATGACAGATAACCTGTTGGCTTGGCTGGAAAGGTGAAAAACAAGATGATGGGATGCAGAAGGGGGGTAGATGAGTGTGCCTTAAATGTGCATCTTAATGTTGGGTATGTTAGCATGGTTTTCTGATTTCTATCTATATTTAAGGCTACAGGTATCTTTGTCTGGTTTTTGAAAGCAATAGATGGATTAACCCATCGTTGTAAATACCGTAATTCTTAATTATTTAGCCGGCCTAATTATTAAGCCTGTTAAACTTACATTTAGAATAGCCCGTTTGACATAACAGATTTATTGCAAACAGAATATTGCAAACATAGAAGCTATGTGACATAACAGATTTATTGCAAACAGAATATTGCAAACATTGAAGCTATGTGACATAACAGATTTATTGCAAACATCGACTAACTATTTGCATTTGAAGTTAGTTAAAGTTTGATAACAAAATATTGTATGAAGCTATATAATACAAAGCAACAATTTGACCATGAAAATATTTTCAAACAATCAGAATATTTTAAAGGTAGACCCACTCATCATACTTTCAAACAATCAGAATATTTTCAAACAGAATATTCTATGTTCAGACCCAATCAGAATATTTTCAAACAATCACAATATTGTGTGAAATATGAATCATTATAATTACCTTTTGATTGCAATAAGAGGTAGACCCACTCATCATACTACTACTCTATGTTCCGATGCCCAGGCAGATAGTTTCCTTCGTAGTCTCAAGAATCTAAAATCAAGTAGCTGTTAGAACAAAAATAAAGTTAGCTTCACTTATACAAATGTAGCAAAGATTAATGAATGCAGTAAATTATAGTTAATTACCTTAGGGAGCAATCATATGGTGTCCATCGGAGAATCCATTGCTCTAAAACCAGTTGAAGTTAATTATAGTTAATTATAAAAATTTTAACATAGTTAAAATATTACAATGTAAACAATCATAAACAATTAAAAACTTACTTTATTAATGAAATGATCTAGTTTTTCTTCTTCAAGTTCTGAACTTCCTCTAATTATCTACAAAATAACTAACTCAGATTCTAACGCCATGTAAGACATTCATGATCTCCAAGCCATGTTGTTTATCCTACCACAACCTCAGCTGCAATCAAACAAAATTAGCCATCAATGATATTGCAATAAAACAGAATTATTCAGGTTATTTGGACCAAATGGGATTGTTAGATAATATATATTGTTTTTTCATCAGAGAGGGCAGTAAATGTTCTTTTAGAGGCCTCTCCAATGTAGGCTCTCCAATAAAACAGAATTATTCAGGTTATTTGGACCAAGCTGTTATAGATGCTGGTCCTTTACTTCAAACTATGCTTCTTGCAGGTCCACTTCCTAATTGGAAAAACCCTCCTCCTCCTTTGCAACAAAACCTTAAAGTTCCACCTATGACTATCAAACAGTATAATACCAATAATACCCCTAGCAATAGTGTCATTGAGCCAAATGTTGTCTCAACTTGTTCAGCTTCTATGCTTAACTTTGCTGCTCATCCTTCTACTTCATGGAACAATTCATGTCAGTTTAATAATTCTAGTTCTTCTAGTGTTAAGATTCAAATTCCGCCGAGGAAGCGTCAAAGGCATTGATGAATTTTTCTTCCTTTTTTCCCTTGTGTAAATGGAGCGACAGCAATTGGTGTAAATTGAGTTAGCCTTTTTGGTTATGGTTGAAAAATGTTTGGTTTTTTGTGATGAAAATCACAAACTGTTGACTACCCATAATTATTATCATAAACTTCATATTAACACTTTCATAATTTTGAAACTTAATAGAAATATCATGCACTTTAATATTCTATCCACAACAGAGCAACTTTTATAACTCAACAAATTCACAGATGTAACCATTCTGCAGGTAAATAACTAAATTGAACTGACATGGTGATGGGTTTATTTCGGAATCGATGATTTATGTTAATTAGGAATCACAGATACTAAAATTAAATTTGCAACAGTAAAACAAAACCCTAAATCGAAGATAAAGAAGATAGATGTAAACAAAACCCTAAATTGAAGAAGAAGATAGATGTAAACAAAACCCAAAAAAACAAAACCCTAAATTAAAAAAGATTAAATAACAAAATCGAACCCGAGGGAGGAAAACCAAGAGAGAGTGAGAAACGAACCTGAAATCATTGCGAGAGAGAGAGAGAGAAACGAGCTTGAGGGAGACGAGGGTTGAGAGCTGAGGGAGACGAGGGCGGAGAACTGAGGGAGACGAGGGCGGAGAACTGAGCGACGAGGGAGACGAGGGCGGAGAACTGAGGAACTGAGGGACGACTGATGTTTGCTTTCTGTTTTTGCGACGAGGGAGACGACGTCGGAGAACTGAGGAACTGAGGAACTGAGGGCGGAGAACCGAGGAACCTGAAACGTTTTGTGTTTGCTTTCTGTTCGCGTGGCGTGAGTGATGTTTGCTGCGTGAGTGATGTTTGCGTGAGTGATGTTTGCTGCGTGAGTGATGTTTGCGTTTTTTTTTGTTTAGAGTTTATTTGGGAACAGAAAAGGCGCTGCTGTTTAGCGCCTAGTATTTTGGTTTTTCAATAATTGTCCTATGGCAACGTTTATTGACCGTTGCCTAAAGGTTAAACAAAAAACCGTTGCCGTAGATCTTATGGGAACGGTTTTCAGCCGTTGCCAGTATAAAAAATTAAAAAAAAAATGAGAAAGCAACGGGTTCAAAAAACCGTTGCCATTGTTAGCTAAGGCAACGGTTTTTTTGACGTTGCAATTTTTGGCGTTGCCGTAGGGTCCAAATGTTGTAGTGGGGTGAGACGAGGGAGAGAGCGGCGAGCAGTTAGTGGCGTTTGTATTGGTTCACCCATATTTTGCTCTTTTGTTTGATTTTGGCTAAAGTCCTCCCGGGGTCCCTTATCTTTATTTAAAGTAACGAATTAGTCCTTTATGTTTTTTTTGTCCCAAATAAGTCCTTTATCTTTCAAATTTTTGACACATAAATCCTTTTCCGTTAACAGTGCTGATTTATGTGTCAAAAAAAAGGATTTATGTGTTAAAAATTTGAAACATAAAGGACTGATTTGGGACAGAAAAGGATTTATGTGTCAAAAATTTAAAACATAAAGGACTGATTTGGGACAAAAAAAAGATAAAGGACCAAATCGTTACTTTAAATAAAGATAAGGGACCCCGGGAGCACTTTAGCCTTTGATTTTTTACTCCTTTCTCATAGTGGTCCTATTTTTCTTAGCTTTAATCCCTCCCTCTCTGTCAAGAACTCCATTCTGTTGGGTTTTGATTTCAGTTTCATGAAATTTTTATTTGTTTGCTCTATTTGATTTGTGTGTGGAAAGAGAGATTGTTGCATAGAAGAACATTTTTTATCTCGTAGATTAATGGATATCTGTCAGTTTCTTTTCCCATTTGTGGTTTCACTGTCTTCTTGCGTGAACAGATGAAGAAGGGAGAGGAGAGGAAGACGAGGAAAGGAGGAGGGGAGAAGTGGTGGAGAGAGAGATTTGGTATGGCTACTTGTGTTTGTGAGAGAGGAAAAGGGAAAGGAAGGAAGAGCAGGAAAGGAAGAAGAGAGCGCCTTTTGGGATTTAGAGGGATGCAAAAATCCACCTCACATTTGCAATATTTACAAAAATTGCCATTAAAAGAATTTTTTTCCCGCCTCCCATACTTAAAAGGCGATATTGTATTATAAAAGGGCGATTCAAGAAACCTAACTATATAAGTGTCTTTCAAAATCCAAGCAACAATCTAATATCTATTTATCTATTTATACAAACAAATCTATTTATCTATTTATCTATTTATCTATTTATAACCTTCCTATGAAATTACCAATTTAGATCTCTTATTAACAAGACACATATCTAATTTAAGGGTAAAAATGTCAGTACCCTCTCTTTCTTTCTTTTTATTACACTCTCTTTCTTCCTTTTTTTTCTCTTTCTTCTTACACTCTCTTTTCTCCTTTTCACTTTTCTCTTACACTCTCTTTCTTCCTTTTTTTTTACTTTACTTTTACTTTTCTCATAAACAATTATTCTTTTTCTCTTATCACTTCACTTTAGTTTTTTTAACTAAACTTTTAAATTTATACAAACACCACTCTACTAAAATTACCTATAAAAATGAAAATGAGTCACACAAAAAAACAAAAAAAAACTATCACCTTTTTGGATAAAGTTATCACCAAATTTTAATTTTTCTCTCCGAAATCTATTTACACTCTTATTGATAATCTACTATCACTTCTTATTGATAATCTACTACCTATCTTTTACTATCTACTATAATCTACTAATCAACTAAAATAATCAATTGAAACTACGAGATAACTGCAATGATATATAAAAAATAACTGCACTGATATATAAAAAAACACAGGATTAATATTTTTCATTGATCATTAAAATTTTTGAAGACTACTATAAACCTACTATCTAAAAAACAAGAAGATTTAATGACTATTTAAAATATTGATTAATATTTAAAACAAATATTTCTTGTTTATAATCTACTATATATCTTTAACTATCTACTATAATCTACTAATCAACTAAAATAATCAATTGAAACTACGAGATAATTGCACTGATATATAAAAAACACGGGATAACTGAACTGATATATAAAAAACACGAGATTAATATTTGTCATTGATAATTAATTTTTTTGAAGACTACTACTACAAACATACTATCTAAAAAACAAGAAGACTTAATGACTATTTAAACTACTAATTAATATTTAAAACAAATATTTCTTTTTGATAATCTACTATCTAACTTTTACTGTCTACTATAATATACTAATCAACTAAAATAATCAATTAAAACTACGAGATAACTGCACTGATATTTAAAAAACCACGGGATAATTGCAGTGATATATAAAAAAATACGGGATTAATATTTTCCATTGATAATTATAATTATTGAAGACTATTATAAACCTACTATCTAAAAAAATAAGAAGGCTTAATGACTATTTAAACTGATTAATATTTAAAACACACGTAACAAATATTTGTCACTAATACCTAAAAAAGGACAAATAGTTGTCTCTGATATATAAAAAAATACGGGATAAATATTTCTTATTGATAATCTACTGTCTATCTTCTACTATCTACTATAATCTACTAATCAACTCAAATAATCAATTGAAACTATGAGATAACTGCACTGATACATAAAAAAACACGGGATAACTGCACTGATATATAAAAAACGGGGATAACTGGAAAGATATATATAAAAACAAGGGATAGCTGCACTGATATATAAAAAAACACCGGATAACAACAGTGATATTTAAAAAAACACTGCACTGATATATAAAAAAATTCGGGATAAATGTACAAATTGTTTTTAAATGATACTATTACATTTTTAGATTTTAATATTTATCTATTTTTTATTTGAAACTCCTTTTTTATCTACTTTAAATTTGTCATTTTCTTTCACGGGGTAATGTTCAGACTATTTAAATACTGTCTAAGTTCATTCATAAAAAGAACAAAACAGCACCCATGCACATGCACGGGTATCCTATTAATTTATTTATTATCCGACAAAATCTCAATCTTCAATCACGTCTTCTTTCTTTGTATCATTCAATTTCTTGTATTGCACTTGCTTTTTTTTCATATGTTCCTTTCTCCATCTCTGGGTTTCTTTTTTTTATTTCTCATTCATGTGATCTGTTTTACATTCTTGCAATTGGTTCAGTTCTGAATCTATAATTCTTTCTCTTAGTTTATTTCTTTTTTTTACTCTACCATTCTTCTCAACACTTTGTTCTTCAAGTATTGTGACGAAGGATTACTTATTAAGAAGCTTTCCTAACAATGAGTATTTCAAAGATTTAATTAAAATTTGGCCATCCCTTTAAGAGGGATGACTTGTTTTGTTTATTGCAATTCTGTTTGTATACGGTAGTAGTAATATTTTATGTAATTGGCTAGTATATAAAATAGAACTTAGTACTACTAATAGATTGTGACGGTTTGTAATTGAAGTTTGGTTGCTGACATACTAAAACATATGATTCCAATTCCAATGTTTTTCAATTTTCTTCTCCAATTTCTTTGATTCTTTTTCACAATGATTAGACGAATCTAACACAGGCTAATAATGATTGGAAGAGCAATCACTTCATCTTGGACTTTGAGGCACCTAATACCTAACTTTGCTTACCCAATTGTTTAGAGGGCCACACATTTGGTGCAATTGGATCATTGACACCTATACTCTCCTCAAAAGCAAGAAGACCCCACATGGCCGTAAAGATTTAATAGCTTGACGTTTACAAGAAGACCAGCTTGTGGGGATTGCCCAAACGGAAAGCAAGGTTAATCATGGCCGTTTGAAGACAAAAATCTTGTCATTTTCACAAAGAAATAGTAAAAGATGGCTTGGCATGGTTGGGAGAATGCTTCTCTCCCTACGCAGTTTCTAGCACAAAAAGATGAAATAGAAAGAAAGGAAAATACCTTTAAGTACATGAGGCTGCCCAGCTTCCTGGCCTTGGACAAGACTCATATTAATTTGTCCTCGTACCTTTGCTTTGCCATTTGGTATTCTTACACTTTGGTTATTCTTCTTGCGTAGAAGTGGAGGAGCCGACTTGTTAGCAAGTTAAGGTTTTTCTGCGAGTAAGTGTGTGTGTGTGTGTGTGTTCGTCCTGTGTTTGGGGGTCTTTTTGTAGGGATTTAACCATAACGAACGCGGGCGCTTGTCTCGAAGTGACTGACTCCTCATTTTCTGTCAAGGCCGCCTAGGGTTAGGTCTTTTGCTCTGGTATGTGCGAGTTAGATCTCAATTGGGCCTGGCTAGTTATGCTAATGTAATATGTCCAGGCCCATAAGGGTGACCTACTCGTATCAAGTGTGCAGGAGGGCGACTTACTCATATCTTGTGTGCAGAACGACGACTTACTCATATCATGTGTGCAAACGGGCGACTTACTCGTATCCAGTATGCAGCAAGGCGACTTACTCATCTTCTGTTTGCAGGGGGACGACTTACTTATATCTTGTGTGCAAGAGGGTGACTTACTCGTGCTGAATGAATATGAGGGAGACTACTTACTACCAGTAGACCTGGGCGACTTGTTCTTGTGGGATAATGGGGTCTCATGGGAGACTCCCAACTATCTCAGCACACAGCCCCCTAGCACGAGGCCCGTAAAAGGTGAAGTGGTTTGCAAAGCAATAGAGGCGGTTCATGTACTCCAATTCACATGAGCGCGACTTGCTTATGTCTATTACGGTTATGTTCAACAATGGTCACTTAATTTTGGAAAACACACTTTCAAATTTACAAAAGTTTACGGTTTCCATCCTAAAATATTAGTAAAAATGTACATGTATAAATTGTATTAGTCATTCAAAAATTAATTTGTGGGCAATTTTTGTTGTTCAGAAATAAACTTCCAAAAAAGGTGATGTAGTAGCAAAAATGAAGGGTGACAATAGTTACTCTCTAACTACTAAATCACAATCATGAATTGTTTGAAAACTCCAATCTACCACTGTGAATTCCTTCATGAAGACATTTGAGCTTTGGGCATTTCTAGGATTTAGGAAGATGTAAAAACTAATTGAATTTTTTATTCCACAAGTTTATACGAAATGATAAATAAACACTGCACACTATCACACAGCAACATTTCAGGAGCGGAAGCCGAATCCCTATGCAACTCACTCTCACTAGGGGTGCAATTATGAACTCAAGTGTAGGGATGGGAAGAATCTGAGACACTTCACCGAACAAACACCAAGCATGACACCAACATAGATCACCAATTTGCTAGTGTCATTAACAGTCGACGGAGCTTGATAAAACAATTTTAAAACATGCTAAAGTTTAATATGATAAGGACTCGAAGCTATTAGTTTTGCTATAAGGCCAATTAATATGATTGGCAATAAATGTAAAAACTCGCTTTCTCTGATTTAACCCCATAACCTGACAACATTTTTGTTTCTATTAGGCGACATCTATTGACCCTTATCTCCTTCCTGTCTCTACATTTATAATTCATTTCTATCTCATCTTATCTTCTTATCTCATCTATACTCTCTACCTTATTCATTCACTCCCTCTAAATTGTTAATTCTAGTAGCTAGTAGTAGTAGTATACCACTATGGTTAACCGCCTCCTATTGTGTCTATTATTAAAAATAATAATATTGCTAATAATGCAACAATAGTTCATTCTAATTCTAAGTTAGCATGTTGTTTAACCAATGACTCAACTTTATGATCAGAAGTTGAAGAGCCTTTTTACCCATTTATCTTTAATTTATTCAACTGTGTGAATGAATGAAACAAACTAGCTGGTCACAGTAATATTGTGTAATTTCTATGATCTTACATTTAGACACCTAACCTCAGAAAGCAACATAGTTAGCCTCATACGTGTTGGATCTTTGTTTGTGTTTGTTTCTAACTTATTGTTGACCATTCTTTCTATTCTTGAGGTCTAAAACATTATAACTAACACTTATAATATAAATATATTCCTCTATAGATATTTTGGTAGACGCTTAATTTAGTTTTTGAAAAAACAATGAATGTTTCCTAATGAGAATTCTTAAAAGATGAGAATTAGTAAAGAAAAGCAACAGAGACGTGTGGCAATGAGAGTGACAAATGACAAGTAAGGAGTTCCTTCTACAAATGAAATATATAGAGGAGATAGATGGCCTACAAGTAATACACAGTAATTAAAGATAAATATCTTCCTTTCTTTCTAACATAGTAACCACCACACGGTATCTAATCCCTTCCATTACACAAGTCCTAATAACGTGACACAAATAACCTTCACATACTATACTATCTTTATCTTTATACCTATATATTCTCCATCCAATTCCCCCTCACCAGACTTTTAAATCAAACAATTTTTAACTATTGAAGGTAAACAAAATCTTCTATGATGGAGGAACAAGAGAATATTCAAGCATTAAAAGGAAAGAATGTTGAGAGATTAATGAAGAAAAACAAGAAGATGGAAAACAAGAGGAGGTTTAGTGATGAGCAGATAAGATCATTAGAATGCATATTTGAGTCTGAGTCAAAGTTAGAGCCAAGGAAGAAGATGCAGCTAGCAACAGATCTTGGTTTGCAGCCTAGACAAGTTGCTATATGGTTCCAGAATAGAAGAGCAAGATGGAAATCAAAAAGGATAGAACAAGAATATAGAAAACTCAAAGATGAATATGATAATCTAGCTTCTAAATTTGAGTCACTAAAAGAAGAGAAAGAGTCTTTGCAATTAGAGGTAAGTAAGTTTTGTTCTTATAATTATGTATATTTTCTAGTTTCCTAGGCTTTAACACTGCATGTGTGATTATTCATTTATTTGTTTTGAAACAGTTGAAGAATCTAAGTTATTTGATGGAAAGATCAAATGAAGGGAAGGAAAATAGTACAGAAGATGGTGGTTCAGGAAGTGGATACAGCAACTGCAAGGTAGAACTAGAAGAAGCAAAGCCAAGGTTTTCAAATGTTGTGTGTTCTGATGATCAAAATGAAAGGAGTACAACAAGAAGGATTGAGAAATCTGAGGAAAGAGAAAAGCAACTTGTGAGAAATTATGATGATCATGAAGAGATTCCTTTGTCATCAATTGAAAAATGGTACAGTGTGGACCCAAGTGTTATGTATGACCAATCATGTAGCAGTTCTCAATGGCTAGATTTCTGGACTTGAAACTCTATGTTGCATGTTCTGATGTTTCCAAACTCAAACATAAAGTTTTGTAGGCTTGAATATTTGATATTGATAGGTAGAGAATTGAGATAGCCTTACTCAATTCATTTGTTTAGAGATTTGGAACAAGAAGAAATAATGTCAAATGTTTCTGTGAATATATATCTTTTCAATCCATTTCGAACTTTTTCTTTTTCTGTTTTTTCTATTGGTCTCTCTTTATCATATTAGCTTCTCCTATAATAATCATTTAGAACCTCTTTATCATATTAGGTACATAATGAATATTGTGAATGAGATATTACCAAGCAGTGGATATGTTCAATTTTTTAGCTTCTCTTGCAGAGCTTTTTATACTGTTTATGGAATGGAATAAATGTGCAGCTGATGATGATGATGATGATCCCACTTGGATCAGTTTTGCGTTATATTAATAAGCTGCTAAAACTTGATTACGAAACATTCTTAAGTATTATTAATTGCACTCACTACTAAAGCGGGATAATATTGCAGATTCATCATCTGATAACTTTTTTAAAAGGGGTATGATTTGGAGTCTTCAATTTCTCTAATAAAAAAATTAAGCAAGTGTGAATTTGGTATGCCGCCATATAAGTGGGATTATTGAGATATTTGAAACAATTTTGTTATAAATATAATTGTTAAATTACAAGATGATAAAGCAAGTGTGAATTTGGTATGCCGCCATATAATTGTGAATTTGGTATATCTATCCTCTTCAAGACAGTTTGATAGGATAATATTGTTATATAGAAAGCGGCTATATATCTTCAAGACATCATAAATGCACATTATATTTGAACTGATATCTGATACAATGTTGTCTGCCATTGAACATATTCTATCAAACTGATTTGGATCCTCAGCAGTTAGATAGTATGAAATCCTACCACCATTTTTTCTGTTGAATGTTCACTAATAAAGGAAATTTATGAAGAGAAAAGAGAATTAATTGTCTGGAATTCATGTTTGAATTAAAAAAATATAGTTAAGCAAGAGGAAAAAATTATATTAAAAAGGTAATACACTAAGAGAGGTGATTTACCGGAGAGAATTCTCTTTACAGATAATTATAGATTATGCCTATGATTTTTTTAATAGAAAATATATATTATTTCATGTGAAAGATATCCTCTATAAGTATTTACATATTTTAACTCCAAAAATACACTTCAGCTGGACTTTTTCATATAAAAAAAAGGGTAGCTGGGGAGACTTCTTTCCAACAAAAACACTTGAGTATATTTGTTTTTTTTCTTTGGTATGTAACATAAATTTGTTTTTCCATTGTCAAATAAAAAAAATGGTTTATTGTGTTTTCCCTTAACTTTTTTAATACATAAAATTTGACAGCTGTGGGATTTGAACCCACGCCCTTTCGGACCAGAGCCTAAATCTGGCGCCTTAGACCACTCGGCCAAAGTGTCTTGTTCGAGCTATGAATGAATAACTTAAACATATGATTAACTTAAACAAAATTAAGGAAAATTTAAATGGTAATGAAATATGACTATAAATATATTTCGGCAGAAGGATAAATCAACAAGACAGTTTGGCCGAGTGGTCTAAGGCGCCAGATTTAGGCTCTGGTCCGAAAGGGCGTGGGTTCAAATCCCACAGCTGTCAAAATGTTTATTTTTTGTGTTTTCAGTTTCAACAAACACACGACCGAACTGATCCTTAACGAGGTGAGGATTCAATGGTTACCACGCACGTCAACAATCCACACACCATAGCATCAAACAAAACGAATTAACCACCAAATAGATTTTGAGTGAAGCTGCGTTGTTGGTGTTTGCAAAATGGCACTCTCAGCAGCTTCCAGTGTTATTAATTGTTCAAATTTTAACCCTTTACTTCCAACGCCATCTTTTCCATTCTGGAAAACACAAAAGGTGAAGATGGGTCCTTTGACTGTATCTCCCATGGGTTTTGGAACATGGGCATGGGGAAATCAGCTTCTTTGGAGTTACGACGAATCCATGGATGATGAGCTTCAACAAATCTTCAACATGGCTGTCGACAATGGTATCAATCTCTTCGACACTGCTGATTCTTATGGCACCGGAAGGTTAAATGGCCAGAGCGAGAAACTTCTGGGGAGGTTCGTTCGAGAATTTCAAGGTTCCTTTCTCACTTTAGTTACTCCTTTTTATAGTAAAAAAAATGGTGTGCAAAAAGTGATAAGTGATAACTCTTTTATTTCGAATTCACTTGGTCAGAGAAAAAGGGGAGACGACGTGATATTGTAATTGCTACAAAGTTTGCTGCTTATCCATGGCGCCTTACACCAGGGCAGTTTGTCAATGCTTGCAGGTAATCTTTTTCTGCTTCTTATCCCATAAGAAATATCTGCTTCATTTATTTCTTTGCCTATGACTTTGATGTTGAACTTTAATAAAATCAACTTTCAGGGCGTCACTAGATAGAATGCAGATTGAGCAAATTGGGATAGGACAACTACATTGGTCAACTGCAAATTATGCTCCTTTCCAGGAATCAGCTCTTTGGGATGGTTTAGTGGCAATGTATGACAAGGTTACTATAATTTATGTTCAATACTAGGATTATTTAGTATGTATGTACATAAGACCTTAGGTGATTCAAATTTGAAAAGGTTACTATAATTCATGTATGACAGGAATTAGCTCTTTGGGATGGTATTTTTGCAATTTGTGTGCTCATATTTGTATTGCCTTTTAGGGTTTAGTTCAAGCTGTTGGAGTAAGTAATTACGGACCAAAACAGCTTCTGAAGATACATGATTACCTGAAAGACCGTGGAGTCCCCTTATGCTCAGCCCAGGTATAAAAGGTTATGCAGAATTCTGAGAAAATGAACTTATATTAGAGCTAGCAATTATAATATAGTGGCATGCCTCACTGAGTTTCTAAATGAGATATCAGTTAAATGAACATGAGTTGCCAGAATAACTCTCAAAGGAGTACTGAACTACTGATTCATTCACAACTATGCGACTAAGCAGTAATTGTCGTCCTCTGCCTGTCTTTCCTCGTTGATCTTCTTTATAATTTCACCATTTCAGGTGCAATTTTCTTTGCTAAGCATGGGGAAAGATCAACTAGAGATCAAGAGCATATGTGATTCTCTTGGTATTCGCATGATTGCTTATAGTCCTCTAGGACTTGGAATGCTTACTGGGAAATATTCACCATCTCAAGTCCCTACTGGGCCAAGGTGTGTTGACATTAAAGCAAATATTTTAGAACATTATTTAGTGATTAACTTTATAGCCCAATGCATTATTAATTTTTTTTGTTGTACCTTTGTTTTTAATTGCAAATTCACAGGGCATTGCTATTTAAGCAAATACTTCCAGGACTGGAGCCTTTACTAACTTCTCTGAGAGACATTGCAAATAAAAGGCGCAAAACCATGTCACAAGTAATTCTTTTTTGTGCTTGTTTATCGGTGTCTTTTGACTATCAGCTATTTAGATTTAGATACTACAAAATACATTCACAGTCTGAAGGGATAATGTCTAGTAGTATATCTTGCATGACAGAACAACAAACTCCTGTTGTCCAAGGAAGCTTGTGTTGTGCATAGAAGATTATTCAATCAAATGATCATGTGATAGCATACTACATAATTGATATCTGAGAGCCACAAAGTAACTGATATATCTTATCCACATTAACATCAGAACTACGCTTAATTCATTATCAAGATCAACCACCAAAGAAGACAAACTTTTAATGTCACGTTCATGTTTTTAATGCCGTGGTCTACTTAACTTTCTTTTTAATAGGTTCTAAAGTTCCTTTTACAGAACCACCGACCAACTCACTTAATTGTCCTTGTCCTAGGCGTGTGACAAATGATATAATTGACCACTTACACCAACCTTTACCGAGCAATTAAGTTCATCTTCTAATCCATTACTTTATCATGACAGGTTGCAATAAATTGGTGCATATGCAAAGGTACGGTGCCAATTCCTGGGGTCAAGTCAATAACACAAGCAGAGGAAAATCTGGGTGCTCTGGGTTGGCGCCTCTCCTCGGACGAGCTGCTTCTGTTGGAGGATGCAGCACAAGAATCACCTCGCAGGATGATCCAGAACATTTTCCAAACCAGGTATACATGTTATTCAGTTTCAAATATTGAAAGGTACATACAACAATTTCGTAAATAGTAGTGTTTCACGCGACTTTTCTTTCGTATCAGATAATATAGTGGCAACTGGCGAGGCCTCGGTGCAAAGTGCAGACTGAGAATAACAAGGCGGGTTTTAGTTGACTTAAAGTCACGCAGTTTTTATCATCTCATATGGTGAAACTGAGCAGATAATTGAATCCTTTCACTTTTCTTCTTCTAGAAGAGATACGATAACAAACACTCTGTAAGCAATCGTCATTATTGAAGGATTGCATTTGCGTGCTTATTGCGAAGAGCTCTGTAAATTCGTCCCACATATATAATCATATAGTCACCTTGTTACATTATTTTCCTATTCTTCCGATGGATTTATGTTATGTAATATGCGAATAATAATTTCTTAGGACATCACAACAATCAAACAATTATTGGGGATGTTTGAGCTTGATTGCAAAATTGTGGTGGAAGTGAATAGTGTAGTATATAGTATATTTGAAACAAAGGGAATTTGGAACAATTATCTCTCAATGTAGAAAGATCCTTTTTTTAGCAACCTGACGAACAAATGTGTTACTTGTACGTAAGTAAAAGTGACAAGCTTTACCTATTTCTCATTCTTTTATTACTGGTTTAATTTAAAAGGAAATGCATAAGTTTCTTTCATGAAAAAAATGCATCGAGTTTCCTTTTAGTTAAAAAAAAGTTAAAATTCAATTTTTTTATAAACTCCGTGAATTAAAAGACAATCACTCACTACTAGGCCTAAACAATCACATGTGGCATGGGCACAACCAGAAGTAATTTCCTTAATAATACAAGGATTCCCATTGGGAAGGGCATCGGAAACAAGGTAGACTCGTAATCCTTCCCATGTCCCCAGTTGACCACTTTATCTGCCTAAAAATTGGCATCTCTAAACACTTGATAAACCGAGCAATCCCAATCCCAATCCCTTCTTTGAATTCTAAGCAATTCAAACATCAAAATATTCCTGAACATTTTTATTCGTAAATTTTTACAAAATATTCTATGAAGTCTGACAGCAACGTTCTCATAGGCAGAAAACTATAGGAACGCCAGCTTAAACAAACTTGTAACAAGAAATTCTTCAAAATTATAATCATCCAACTTTGTCTTTTGAGCTTTTAAATCATAAAAAGGATTCAGGCATCCGAAAATAGGGTGAGGGAAAAAATAACAAACATTATTATCAAAAGCAACAAAATTATGTTTAAAACTGTAGCATAATTGTCATAAAGACGTCTCAAACTGAAATGAAAACAAAAGCATAGAGAATAACTGCCAGTTCAATTTCCAACAGACATCCTACAATACTAAGCAGCTAATTATGTCATCAGGATCTGAAGGCAATCTAGCAACCCATGACAACACAAAGTTCCTTGCTACAATCAGAACAGCTTACTTGATCTTCTTCTTTGGCCTCAACTACAATATAAACATTTCTCCAGTGACCAAATGATATAACAGGCAAAATACAATTAGTAAATTAAGAAGCACAAGAGATAACACTGATAAAAATGTTTTACCTGGTTGCTGTGTCCACACTTCTTTTTCCTGCAGTTGACAGCACGTGGGTGTAAACGTGCATAACACCTGCAAAGCACAACGATCAATCAGCATGATGTTTGTGAAATAATTAACACGGCCAAGTAGATTACTGTAAGCTCCAATATGGCAGTTACGTTGAACATATAATACAACATTGGAGTATCACATACTGCCTTAACATAGTCTTCCTCTATTTGACTATTTTCCTTCAAATTTCCAGGGAAGTGCGTAAGCAATACGCAATGGGTCAGAACCATCTCTGAACCGTACTGTGGCATGAGTTTAAAGCTGTAATTAAACTATCGACAAATTAACTATTTTTTTCATATAATAAATACTGGAATTGAGGGAAAATATTCAGAGGACTAAGGATTAGTTTGCAAAACAGAGTCCTAAAGACTAGTGACCAATCGCCTTTTTTACACATTAGGATTTGATTTCTGTCCCTTAAAAACACTCATAGGATGTTAAGTAGCTGAGCTTTTTGAGATCTATTCCCTGCAGTTGTCAATGAGGCACGCTAAAGGCATACCAAAGGTAGCAAGGGTGTGTGCCTCACGGAATGGTAGAACCTGAACGTCTACCAGAAAGAGGACCCTCTAGCAGCTCTCTCAGTATTTGGTGCTTTATTTGGCAATTTGTATACACTACATGCATCACCTTTACTACATCAACAATAGGCAAACTTACTATCCAGAACATGGGAAATACATTTGTAATTACTTCTAGAATTAACCAAATGCAACTATTCAGGATCCAATGACAATAACATAAAGCTAGATTATATAAGCTTACTTGCGGCAGATCATCTTATCCTGGTTGTATTTCCTGGCCAAAGCCATCAAAGATGGCTCAATAATGCCACCACGAAGCCTCAAAACAAGATGCAATGTTGACTCTGCAAAGTAGAAAACGCATCTTATAAAGGCTCACAATTTAAACCAGAGTTATCAAGCATAATTCATGAGATCAGGGTACGGTCAGCAAACATTCAATTACCACAAATATAGTCAAATATAATTTCTTCGAGCCATGAAATTCGGAAATCAATAATTTGCCACATTCAAAATAGAACTGCAATTAAAATCCAGAAACAGTGTGATAAATCAAATTTACATATTCCAAACCTTTCTGGATGTTGTAATCTGCGAGAGTACGTCCATCCTCCAACTGTTTTCCAGCGAAGATCAACCTCTGCTGGTCCGGAGGAATCCCTATACGATGAGTAAACAAGATGAATCAAACCAGAGCGAACAAAAATAACAAGAACCAATCGATCTAGTTTTTTCAGTTTCACCGAACCTTCTTTGTCTTGAATCTTAGATTTCACGTTATCAATGGTATCGCTAGACTCCACCTCAAGGGTGATGGTCTTCCCGGTTAGGGTTTTGACGAAGATCTGCATCTTTGCCCACCGGAATTTCTCTTCTTTTTTCCTCAATCTGCTGTTAGGGTTTCTGCCGTCTTTCTCTTGTTTTGTATTTATATTTCGTAAATATACTGTGAGTTAGGGTTTTTGGGATAGTGTGTTTGGCAACGCGGGTTATCTTACTCCTGTTGTTGTTTGCCACCTGTCAAGTATCCCCAACATTATTTTTATACATTTTATTTTCATTATTATTAACCAGTAACATACCCGTGCATCCGCACGGGTTGATCGCGTTACGTGGTATAGTTTTGAATTAGATTGATTTCTCGAATCTTAATGTAAATGGAAGATATCTTTCTAAGAGATCGATAGACGAACTTAAAATAAGAATATGGTGACGGTGGGATAGATTAGAAGTTCAGATCTTAAATGGGGTATTCTCATTATATTATTTGGTTTCCTCGTAGAATCAAAAATCAAATATTTTAAGGTAAATGAATTGTGAATACAATATCAGATTATTTAAAGAAGTTAGTCCATGGGTGTAAACAGCCTGAAATTGTTGTTGCTTAGACTTGAAATACATAAATAGGTTCTTCAAAATTAGAAGTTAGTCCTGATCTGTTTCCTCAGATGTTTTTCCAATTCAGATCTCGTTGGAAATTTAAATATATAAACAGCCTGATTTTTTTGTGTTAGCAGTAGTTACATAAGTCTATATAGTAATATGTAAAAGTAGTTAATGCTCAAATATATTCATTACACATAGAAGCATAGGAAAACCATCAGATCTGATCCTATTGCTAAGTTAAAACTAGATAGTATGGGAAGGTCCAAAAAGTGAGTAGCCTTAGAAGCAGATTTGATCCTATCAGATCAGAAACGAAAGGATCACCCATGGAGGATAATTGAAACCAAAAGGATTACCGTTTTCTCACCTTTTCAAAACAATGCACAGAATTTCTAATTTTGCTATTGCTAAATTTAAAATCAGATATTACACCTTTATGGGAAGGTCCAAAATATTATATAAGTGAGATAGTATGTTTCCATCAACCTGTTTACAGCAAAAAATGTGTTTCCATCAACTTGTTTACAGGAAAATTAGATATACAGCAAAATATGTTAGATGAAATTTTCTGAAATCCCCAAAGAGTGATGGCCAATTAGGTTCCAGAACTGCACATTTGAATAAATATTGGTTAATTAGCGATTAAATTCAAAATGTCACATTGACTTGTAATATAGAGTTTGGTACTAAAAAGTGTACCACATAAAAAGAAGACATCCGAAAATAGAGGTTAGGTGAATTGAATGCTTCAATGACACCTTAGCATTTGGTTTAATCATGCAATAGAAATAGATACTAATTGAATGCTTCATATTCTGCATTTAAGATGAAGATAACATACTGGGGGAACCTATGGAATTGATTTCTAAGACCATTTGAAAGAAATGTTGAGTATGACAGAATTAGGTGGAGAAAAATAACATCTAATTAGGAGGAAAGAGTAAGTAGTAGGACTTACATATTGTTATAAGTTTTGGAAAACTTCTTTGAAGACAACATTGGTAGTTGTTTTTCCTTGTCATGAATTAAAATCTTCAAACCTTTTCTGCTTTTGACCCTAGATATAGCCACATACAATTGCCCATGGCTAAAGACATCTCTTGGCAAATACAATCCAACTGACTCTAATGATGCTATTATAGGAAATTGCCTCCTAATAAGCTTAAATGGCCATGGAGATTGAGAAGGTGACATGGTCATTCTAGGAATGAAAATAATGTTTCCAATATTCTTTCCTGAAATAATTTTTGCTTCAATGACATGTTTTCCAAGCTTTGTGACAATTAATCTTGTACCGTTACACAAACCCTTTGCTTGGTCAATGTTTCTAAGTAACATGATCGGACATCCAACTTTTAGTTTAATTCTATGGTTTGGCAGACCGGATGTTCTAAGTGTGTTCAAAAACTCAGGAGTTAGTACATCAAAAGCATCTGAGTGACATGCTTCATTCTTGTCAATTGAATCTGAACTAAGGTACTCCTTTTCATCACCTAGTAATGTAAAAATATTTAAATCAAAGATGTGCCAAATAACACAGGCAAATTATAAAAGTAGTAGGAAAACGAACCTGGAATAAGTTGAAGAACATGGTCATTTATCTGATCGACAGTTTCAATTGTTGAAGCCAATATAGCCCTATTTTTCAAGAAATCTTGATTTTGAAAATGAGACAGAATATCAGGGTATATAC
The DNA here is from genome assembly GCA_039519185.1 of Astragalus membranaceus. Lineage (NCBI taxonomy): Eukaryota > Viridiplantae > Streptophyta > Magnoliopsida > Fabales > Fabaceae > Astragalus > Astragalus membranaceus. The sequence goes on from CM076848.1 coordinate 33,770,030, forward strand.
TCTTGACAATTGCATCAATTGGATCGTCAAAGTTTGTGATTAGAAGATCAGTTGGTATCTCGATCTCTGCAAAGCCATCATTTGGAAGATTGATCTTCCCATCCCCAACATCTAAAATCCATTTGGAAAAATCCCTCAATTCAGCATCATCTATAGAGTTGAGACCACTCCGCAGTCGCATGTTTTTGGTTAGATTTAACACTTGACAATGATCCCATATATATGATGCATTTATTGATGCATGCACAATGTCAGAGCGACTCCCCCCTGGAATTACAGGTAAGATCTGACGAAAGTCACCCCCTAAAATTAGAATTTTACCTCCAAAGATTTTCTCCTCATTAGTTGTAGATCCTACAATATCCCTTAATGTTCTATCTAATGCTTCAAAACAGAACTTATGTGACATTGGAGCCTCATCCCATATTATCAACTTGGCGGCCTTCAACAATTCAGCATGTTCACTACCTTGAGCAATGTTGCATGTTGAATTGTCTAATGTGGGAACTGGGATCTTAAACTTTGAATGTGCTGTTTTCCCACCTGGCAACAATAGAGCAGCAATGCCGCTGGATGCAACATTTAAGACTATATGACCTTCTGAACGTAAGGCAGTAGAAAAAGTAGTCCACATGAAAGTTTTGCCAGCTCCACCAAACCCATTTAGGAAAAAGACTCCACCCTTATCTTTTCTAACAGCTTTCATTATGGTTTCAAAAATGCTTCTTTGCTCATCTGGATAAGAACTTCTAAAGTTAAACATATATACTAAAAGATGATATGAAATATAGAATTGAAATAGAATAATTGATTACAGTGTCAAAAACGTGGGGCTAATTGAATAATTGAACATATATACTAAAAGTTAGAATAATTGAAATAGAGAATTAAAATATAATAATTGAATACATAATAGAATAATTGAAATATAGAATTAAAAGTTAAACATATATACTAAAAGATGATACTAAAACTTAAGCATATAAAGTAAAAGATGTTATGAAATGGAATAATCGATTTCAGTGTAAAAAACGGATGAACATGTCATTCATTTATGAGAAATGTGAAAACAAAAGATAAAAACTTAATACCTGTTAGAGATGAGAATAGCTGGTTAAATTTCTGTCTTAATTGTTGGACATCAAAATCAAGTTCTTCATGGATTAGCCTATTACCCAACCGTGGATAGTTGTATCCATTTGGAAATGGCATGGAACTAAAATCTGTCAAGATTTTTCTATTTCCTTGCAAAAGTTTTTCTATCTCAATTAGTGTTAAATTTTTGAGCTCTTCCTCAGTCAACTGCAGTGCTATAGAAACCAAAACAAATAAAATTAGAAATGTTGAAAGTTTTATATTTGATTAAAAAATTAAAATGAAAGGAAGAAGAATTGTTACCTTTGTTGCGGAGGAACTTCCTTTTTTCATATAATATTCCATCTGAAAGAATTGTCCATGTTTGATTCCACACATGCTCTGGTCTATTTATACTATTTGATAATAGCATTACAACAAACAATTTTCTCAAGAAATAGCCAGTACCCCAGTGACTTGCTTCCTTAATTGCACTAACAAACTCATCGTCATCCTCAAGTAAACCTAGAGCGAAACATGCTGCCCTATAGGTCTCATGTACATCAACACCAACCTTTCTTATATCTTTGAAACTCAATGGTCCTTTTGAGTAATTCAACAACATTCTCAGATAATATAGTTCACCTGTGCTTGGTGGAACCCAAATGAGGCGTCCAACAGTATACCCTTTTTTCCTAGGTTACCACAACCTCTTGCTTTTGACATAGACAAATTTGGAGACAAACTGTAAATAAGTTAAATTTCTAGCTTCAGGGTACATTTTATTTGCTTCAAACCAAGCTGTAAACATAGATTCAGTGACACTTGGTTTTCCAACCACCTTGTTAATGTCATCATAGTCATTGTAAAGAAGACTATGTTCCCCAGGTAAGTGAAAGAACAATCTCTCAACAGCAGGCTTTCTGGCATGGATCGAGAATGACAATATCCTCCAACACGCCTCACTTGGAGAAATATATCTACAATCAAGGTATTGCTTGATCTCATCTAGAATTGGTGTCTGATTTGATGTTTCAGGCTGTGATGACACAATAGCAGCAGTAATCCGGTCGTAACCCTTATTGATATACTTAAATAAGTATTTGATAGAAGCTCCTTGGTTACACCATTCCATGTTGATATGAGCTTGATACTTTAATAGTAAGAATGGATTGTAAGGCACAATATGTCTATTGTCAAAAGTAAAATTATTCTTCTCAATTGTGCGTCCATTGTTTCTTCTTCTGTAGATTGGAAACCCATCCTTATCAACAACTGTTTCATCTTCAAAAGGCTTCGGAAAAAATTTGGTGCATTTATTATTTTTAGTGCAAGTAGAGGAAGGATTAGATGAACCACATGGTCCATGCACCATATGTGTTTTGACTAAGTTGTGCAAATCAAATTGGTTAGTCTCATCTGGAATTTCCGCTGAAATGATGTTGTTAATATCTTCAGTAGTAGGATACTTGCTTGTAGGATGCAAAAATATGATTATGTGAGCATGTGGTAATCCTCTTTTCTGAAATTCTATGGTATACATATCTGCATTTGGAAAAATAAAAATATAAATAAGTTGTCAAAATAAAGGAAGATAAAAAGGAAGCAGATTAGGATGGAGCTTACATGCAAGTACTCTACCAAAAACATGTTTCTTTGTCAAATCATGTATAATCTCTTCCAGTTTTATTTTGAAAACTCTGGCTACAATATCTGGGCGATCATTTGCAGTTAGATTCATTGGTCGGAGCAACCTTTGAATCTCGGCCCACTTAGAATTGCAAGTGAAAGTGATAAATAAGTCGGGAAATCCAACATGACCACAGATTGCCATTCCATCAAAATATAATTGATCCATGTACCTTTTACTTCCAACAAAGGAAGATGGCAAAACTATTCTTTTTCCTGTGCTTGATCCTTGAATTTCATCACGGGAGTCAAATTGTGTCAAATTGCTATATTTATCGACTCTCAAAGTTGACTGATTTTTCCTAATAAAGTCTAATCTATCTGATTCCATCATGCTGTAACCGTCCACCAAAAACTGTTGGAATAATCGTCTGGATCTCAAAAGAGTTTGAGCTTCATTGTTTCTGGGTTGAATACGAAAAGTCAGCCACTCTCGTATTGTAAGACGATATCTCTTACTCTTTTTCTGGGGACCCATGTCTCTATGAAGCACATCTTTCCTATAACCATCCTCACCAAATGGGAAAAGTAGGGGATATTGGTAACCTAGGTAGCTGGTATGTAGCTCATTAATTCTTTTCAAATTCCCACTACGATACTCCATAATGATGTCTCTTGGTGTAGCAGTGTCAACATCTCCAACTATAAGAGCAGCAACTTCAGAAACAGATGGTTGATTGTAAATTCTTCCATCTGTTGCTCTTTCTGATATAAGTTTTAATTTCATGTTTGGTACATTCATCCCTTGCAACCTGTCCCTTTCCATCCTAAATGACTTTGCATGAGTATTGTGTTCATCTAGCATTTCTTTCAAGTTGAGCACAATCTGTCTATCAATTTTATTATTTTTCCTATCGTAAAGTAAGACATTTGTAAGGAAGTTGGAGTTTAAGACTAATTTGAATGCATTGAATAGGAAATTGTAAAGTAATGCAGATATTTACCCGAGGCTTGCAATTCTATGTTGGACCTCATTTTCTGAATCATAAATATATAGTTGTGCAAACTTTGGTATATCTCCAGGTTTAGGTAAAAGGCTGCCAATGCGGTGACACATTTGTCCTTGAATTCTCAATGTAGGTTGACCCCTTCCATTATTGAAAGTTCTATCTAGTTTAGCTCCTGGAGATGTGAATGCAAACATCATATTATAAACACGAACATGCTCTTGATAGTTTTTGCTATCACTTGAGTCGTTGTCGAAGAGAAGATGGCGAAGATATTCTGGTGGCATCTTCAGTAGAGGTAATTGAATCTTTCCTCTACTACAACACAATGAAAAATTAGGATTGGCAGCATGCCTGTACTTTTCAATACGCTCTTGGTACCACATTTTCGCTTCACACCATTGACACTCAAAAAGTGGGTCGCCAATGTCATAGTAATCTGTGCACATCAGTGTTTTGAAATGTAAAATGTAGATATAAAATTCTAGTAAATTGAAAATTGAAAATGCTAATGTAAGGAAATCATGTATCTTAAGTAGGTGTACCTATATTCAAATTGGTTGTTTGTGGTGCTACATAGTTCCCTCCAAAAAAGTCACCCTCATCAGTAAGTGTAGACTGGATGTCATCTCCTGTTTGATTAAAGTTGGAAAGAAATATGAATGGTTTGGCAGGATATATAAACTATTATGACTAAATGATTAAATTTAAAAGTAACTCAATTACTTTGAAAATCACCTTCATCACTTGTTGAATCATCCATCTGCCAATCTGTAGATGTCAGTGGGAATACTGGCGGTGGCATTGTTGAAGATGATGCACCTTGTGATTGAAAGGGTATATTTGAATTTACATATCCAAATCTATTCATGAGATTGATTCCTACATTGGCAATGTCAACAGCTTTTCTCTTCTTATGTGATCCAATGCTATTGGAAATAGGCTGAAAAGATAGATTTGAACTCAAAGAATTTGTTGAATTAGTGAATCCACTACCCTGGTTCCTTTGATTGAGAGTTGTACTTGTAATGTTAGACAGTGGAGTTCTGACAGTTGAAGATGTGGCTGGGGTCTCATCTGGTCTACAATTTAAAGTGCAGAAATTTCCTCTTCTGGTATTCGATACCTGATTACCATGGATAGCTACATTGGAAATAAGAGGTGTGAGGTTGGACATAGGTGTTGTTTGTGACAAATTTGTTTGTGCCATTAAATTCTGAGGTGGGGTTCTTCTATAACTGAATCTGCTCTTTCCCTGTAAAACCATCTTCCTTTTATTTCTTGCAATTGATGCTGCATACTTTTCTTTGTTTGGTTCCATATTGATACCTGAAACAAATTATAAGAATTGTAGAAGTTGTTTTACACTATAAAATCTGATAGCAGTAGTCTGAAGGTGCTATAGGTAGTTGAATGTCATAAGGTATGTAAAAAACAATAAGGACAAACATAAAGAAGTAGTAGTATTGCTTCCCTTTAATCAAACAGGAGTAGATTTCAAACAGGAGTTGAAACAAAATAATAAGGACAAAATAACATAAAGAAGTAGTAGTATTGCTTCCCTTTAATTGAAACAGGAGTTGATAATTTAGTAGTATTGCAGATGAGAAAGAGTAGTATATATTTTGAAAATCATTTAGCTTCCACCATGAATGGTAGATTTCTCACGAAGGAAACTGATTTTCAGTAATATTACCTTGCTTCCCTTTTGTTGCTTCAAGATGTAGAAGTTTGATGATTATTTGGTTCTCATTAATAAAGGCGAAACTGGAACTTAAGAGTGGAATGCTTCATATTTGTTTTTTGGGAATATATTGGTGATAATTTGATAATACAGCAACTGTGAAGAAATTAGGTTACAGGGTAAGGAGTAAGGTAGATGCTGTGTCAGCTAAATTTGTGGCTCCAATATCTAAATAGGTTGATCAAAAATAAAATATATAAAAGTAGGTTGGTCACTGACAGGATAAAACATGATGACCATGGGGTATTGTTAAGTTGATAAAGCTGAAGAAGTAGTATTCCATTTAATTTTATATGTGTACAGTGTTTAAGGCATGACATATTATCTGCTATTTTTGCAAGATAATGATCGACTCTCTCTTAGCAAATCTTGAAAGGAGTGTAACTTGATAGCTATATATGCAACGTAATGCGACTTTGGTTCCCTTAGTTAGTTTAGTTATTAAGTTTAGTTATAAGCTATTTATCAGTTATTATTATTGGCAAGTAATGCTACTAAATGTATATGTAAATCTATATATGCTTGGGCTACCCTACAATAGAAATTGGCCACTTTATTAGTATTAAATTCGTTAGTTTTGTAATGCCTTATATTAATTTTTCCCAGCAATTGAAGTTCTCTTATTTAAAATAGTCTTCCTAATCTATATATATATGTAAAGGAGACCCCAATGGAGCCTCCACATTGCTTCTCACAATTTTTATTTATATTAATATATATTTATAATTTAAATAGGTGACTTTAATTTTAGCTTTTAATTAGATATAGTGAAAACACATAATTACACACTATAACTTATTGAATGATGATTTAGTGGAATATTATTCTTGGATGGAAGCTCACAATACTTCTCATTATTTCTAATTGTGTTAATATTTATTAATAATTTATATATGTATTTTTTAAATATATATTAATAATGGAAACTATGATGGAGTATAATTACAAAAATTGATGTATATAAGTTGAAATCAAACTTTATTGAAATCTTAAAGTTTAAGTTCGAACATATATTTTTTAAATTTAGTTATTAAAAAATTAACCTAAAATAACTTAAATTGTATATATAGATTATTTCTTATATAATTAGGTCATAAAACACAAAAAATAATCTGTATATATTTATTAAAATTTATAAGTTGAAAGGAAAGTTTATTATAATTATACTATTTAACTTCATATATATATATATATATATATATATATATATATATATATATATAAATAAATATATATATAATTTTTAAATTTAGTTATTATAATCCCATCAAAACAAATTAGTTATTGTGAAAGAACCCTAAAAAAATCAATGCTTTTGGCATTCACGGTAACCCAAAGACATATATATATATATATATATATATATATATATATATATATATATATATATATATATATATATATATATATATATATATATATAAAAGCAATGACCTTATGAGCATTGATAATAAAACAGTTTTATAATTTATTTGGTCATTTTCTTTACAAGGTTATGGCCATGAAATGAATAGTCACCTAACCAAAAAAAATTCCTCCCATCCTATGTATTATTAATTTTTTTATTTGATATAATTTATCTTTAATTCATACAACCATTATAGAATTCAGACACTAAATAACCACACCATCTATCTATATATCTATATATAAAGGAAACTCCAAAGGAAGCTCCACAATTTATCTCAAGATTTTTATATATTAAAATATGTATATATAATTTAGACATAAAGAAGATTTTAATTTTAATGAAAACAATCAATTGCTAACTATTCAACTTCCATCTATTATTAATTAATTTTTCATTTTTGTGTCAATACACTAATAACTATTAGACTATTAATTTATTATTCTGATTTTATTAAAATACTTTTTTTGTGTAATTTAAGACCACAAAATTCTACAAATTTATCTATATATATGTGTAAAGGAAACTCCATGGAGCCCCCACAATGATTCTCATGAATTTATTTATTAAAATATTTATTTAAAATTTGCTCATAAAGAAGACATTAATTTTAATGAAAGCACATAATTGGCACTACTTTAATGATGATTTTAGTGGAATATTATTTAATTATTTTTATATTAATATGAAAATGATATTTTTCTTATTGGAATATAGAAATTGATAAAACCAATTAACAAAATATAATATTATTAAACAGATTATAATATAATATAATATATAATAGTTTCATAAAACCTCCTAATGTTCTCATATACTTAATACATATACATGATGCTTGAGTTTGAAAACATGCTTGATACAATTTTTAGATGAAAGAAACTATTGACATGCCTTTTAGATATCAAAAGGTTTAGAACAATTAATGCTTGGTTAATTTTTTTAACTCCTTTTAATTTATTTATCCAGTTGGATAGTTGGCTAGGTAATTACATTTTAATTATCATGTTAATGGGTTTTTTAAACTTTTAACTATTTTTGGTCAAAAAAAAAACTTTTAACTATTCAAATTCATTTTATCTACGACTATTTATATGCTATAAAGAGTGCTTCAAGAGACATTGTACCATATCTACCTTTGTTTGACATTTTCACGAGTAGTTGTTTGCTTTGGTGCAGGTCTATCAACTTTCTACCTTAGTTCAAAATAACATAGGAAGAGATTGCTAATTAAACCCCCTTGGTTTCAATTTAAGCTTTTTTTTTGTCAACTTTTTGTTCTCATACATAGAAAAGAGTGGTCACTCGAGAATATGTAGAGTGCGCAGAGAGAAATGTTAGAGTGTGCAGTCAAGGGAGTGAAAGTCACGTTACATGCATAGGAAGATAAAAAAGGAATCTCTAGCATATTGGACCTAAGTTTAAACTTTTGATAGGTTATTTTCAATTGTAAATGTCATTGTTCTTCTACAAGCATTTGTGTCTCTCTTAGTTTCAATCGAAGCATTTTCCTAATTTTCAACTTCTAGGTACCTTTATTCTCTGGAGTATTAAAAATAATTTTGGCCTCATGGATATATTCCTCAAATTATTGTGCTGAATTTTTTGTGGTACCTTTTTTATGTTGCCTACCATCAATACCCTCTATATCTCAAAGGTGGAACATTTCTTAAACCTTCTCTCTAAATCTGGGTTGTAATGAATCTTATGGAATTATGTGCTAATTTTTCAACTCATTTTAAGAGTTCATTTCCTTACTTAAATTTTTTATATGATTTTTTTATTTGAGAATTCACAATGAGTGTAAGTTGTCTCTTTATTGCGGAAATGAGTAATATATTCAAATAAAATATTGAAGTTGTTATATAAAAACATTACATACTAATTATAATTTTCCCTCAAAAATACTAATTATCATTTAGGAAAAATGCTTCAAATATATTTAAAATGAACTATACATAATAAATATTCCAATTGAATATAAAACGTTGTGATATTTATTAAATTTTTACTGATTTTTTATTTTATGTTTTGAACAAATTTTGTTATAAAGTCTTTGTTTATCTTCTCTTCCACTTTGACTTAAATTTATTATCAATTCAATATTTAAGTAATATTTAACTATTTTATATAATTATTTAACAATAAAAGTGACTAAAACTATAATATTCTTGAGAATCGCTACAACGAAGTTATGTCTGAACTTTTATGCATGTATTTAAATTATTTCACATTTACATATTTTTAGAAAATTTATATAAAATATAAATAACATGAAAATATAATGAAAAATATAGTACCACTATAATAAAACATATAAATATATAGATATATATTCGATAAAGTTATATAAGAGATACTATAATTTATGTATATTTATATGTTTAAACTTCATAAAATTTAAGAAAAAATATTTTAATAACCCGTGCAACGCACGGGCATTTCGCTAGTACATATGTAAAATAGTCTTCCTAATACATATGTTTTGACAATAATAAATACTCCCAATGTTGCTACTTATGAGACTTAACAGATGCATTACTACTACAATGATGCAGGAAATGTGACCAAATGCAAAATTCAGAATGGTTCATGGAGCATCTGTGTAAAAAGACATCATATCAAACATTTAGAAGGCCTGCATTTTCCAGCACATTGATAATACATGCAACATGTTCTCAGATCAAGTAGAGCCTTCTTCAGGCTACAGTTTAAGCGATTAGATAGAATACAAGTTTCAAAAGCAACAAACATATTACACAGCTTAAGAAATGTCTTCCTGATGGTCACTTAGAATTACAAGGAATCCAAAATATTACACATTAGGCATAGTCTGTTAGATATTACATTTTTGGCATAGTCTGTTAGATATTACATTTTTGGCATAGTCTTCGGATAAAGCCAAGTTACTTAAAGAACAAAAGATGTGAGAAAAGGGTGTTCCAAAATGAAAGACTGGTGGTTTTCTAACTTGGAGAATGGCTACTTGCATACATTCAAGGTTCCTCAGTCTTGATTTGGAGTGGCTTTGCTGTTGAAGAGAATTTAGCACTTAAGTTTTGTGGACTAATTAAATCAATGCTACAACTGTCCTCAATATTTCTCTTTGCAGGTGTCAGTGCAAGGATATTGTCTGCGTCGTGGTCTGCAGTTGCAGATAGTGATTGCTTTGACCATGCAAAAAAGATAGTGTAAGTTATTAGTACTGCCTTGAAAAATACTGATATTGAGCATGAAGACTGTATGCAACTATTGTGGATGCTAAATAAATTTAAATGAAGATGTAACTTACAGAATCAAGGCGAAAATCTTCACTCATGACAGATTTGGCTTTATCCATTTTAGATGAATTCTACATAAGAAATTAATTATTATTAATAATTAGGAATAATCTGTTACAAACAAAATACAGGGAAACAGGTTTGAGGATATAGGCATTACAGTTTCCATGTTGAGATTTTCGCTGGAAATAGCTAAATTGTTTCCATCTTGTGATGTATTCTGTTAAGCATGAGGAGGTGATCAGTTTAGGATGACCTCAAATTGTTCATTATCTAAAGAAATATAAGCCTAATTAATACATATGCAGTTTCCATATCATACTAATACAACTTAGGAAAAATTTGTTAGAAATAAAAGATATGCAAACAGATTTAAGAGACATAGATGTTACAGTATCGATGATGAGTTATTGGCTGGAAATAGCTAAACCCTTGTTATTTTCTGATGTATTCTGTAAGGCATTAGTAGGTGATCAGTTTAAAATGACATGACATTACTGAAAATGTAGAGACATCAAAATAATGAATACCTCTGCAGTTTCCATTTCCTCCATTAGTTTTTCAATCCAATCTTTACTCTCTGAATATCTAACGACTGAAGCTTGGCGATTTCGGGGTTCAACCTTAACTCTAACAGCCATGGTTCTACCTATGATATGGTCAAGATCTACTGGGTATGCCATGGGGTCATCCTCGCCTTCCTATTATCCAAAAAAAACAATGAAAGGAATAAAGATACAGTTAGGGAATGCTTCAGACCTATATTTCCTTCATTGATAGAAACATTAATAAAGGCTAGATGTTAGTGATATTAAGGGAGTTACCTCTTTCATTCTGTTGATCAGGTCAAGAGCGGAGGACTCGATCATCTGCTCAGAATCTTGATCCCAAAACAAAAAGTTATATTCTGCACCATTGTTATCTTTGCCTCTGACTAATACTTTATACCTATTGAATGGCCAAATAAGAGAGGTTGATAAATTTGTTTTTACATGTTGCAAGTAAAAAAGAAGCTTCTCGTTTAGTAAAAGTAGAAGAACCTTGGCACAGGAGCTTGGTTTTGATGACCATCATGACAAACAAATACTTCAGCAGATGGTTTTAAACCTTTCCTGCAATGCCCACAGCTGTGGTAACTCCATCCGAACTGATTGACGACGATCCTTCCAGTGGTCATAACAGTAGTACAGGTAGTATTCTATTGAGCATATATTAATTTAAGTGAATGTGTGTTAGTATGATTGAATTTTAACTGAGCACAGGTGAATAGGCAAAAGAGATAACATTATTTTGTTTAAAGTTACCTGATATAGTTGCTTCATATTTGTAAGGCTGGTTGGTGGGGCCTTATACTTGAATCTGTCCAGATCAGAAAACTGAGCCCCCCCTGTTAATTGTGTCTGTGTTTGAATTGAAAGCTGCAGAACTTCCTCTGGTTTGAGTCTGTGAATAGTATTAAAAAGTAATCAACCATAGAGTATGAATCATAGAATTTAAGATAGTTAAGATAATAGTCAACTTAGTGTACCTTTCTTTAAACTGAACAATTGGTGGTATCTGTTCATTGAGAAATATTTTTGAATAATTGTATGAGTTGGAGATTGCCACTGGATATGTTCCTTCAAGACACGGTCAGGAAAATAATTCAATGTGGGGAAGAAATAAATTGGAATAGCAGATGAAAGACCTCTATAGTTGAATTAACTGTTTATAGAGAAGGAAAAAATGAAGTATTAAAGTTAATATTGTATATACCATCTGTTGGTCTAATTCTTGCATATTTGATAAGCAAAACGAAAGGTCCAGTGGTTTCCCTTTCGTGATATGCAGATAGGAACCTCGTAGAGTACTCTTGCCATAAAGTACAGGCCAGAATGTTTCCACTAAGTCCAAATTAGCCACCAACAATGCAATATTAAAACTTGAGTTAGTCAGAAAAAAGCCTTAAAATAGAAAGTTTTCTGTCTTTAAGTAGTGTGTTCGTTACCTTAAATCCATCAAGCGAAGAGACACCATGTTATTTGCACAATTAGTTTTAGAGAAGACAATTTGATGTACAGCTCCAATGACATCTAGGGAAAACATAAGTGAGTATTAAGAGTATGAAATAGTTGAGGAAGTAACAGGTATATTAGTATGTGAATTGAGGAAGAGTTAAAAAACGATACCTACTAAAAGATCAGCTCTATACTTCCCATTAAGTATGTCTCCGAAATCTTTAAATTTCAATTCCTCATTTGGGATTTCAGAGCTATCAAGTTCCCGTAGAAGGGTGGTGGGAGTGAAAATGAGTTTGAACCCATGGTCGCAAGCTTTATATTTAAAATCATTAGGAGCAACATTGAAATTTTGCAGCTTGCATATCATTTCCTCTCGCACTCTATTAGTCCATTTATTGGTCTCTTCTTTAGGCACCAAAACTTGCATCTTATCCCCCTAAAAATATGAAAACCCTTAGGAATGACTATAAGATAAGAGAAGTTATAACGAAAGCCAGAGAAGTTAAAAGATAAGAGTTAACCTTGGCATCCACGATAACCATCTCCAAATGGCTTTCCAGTTTGTTGTTTACAACTGTCCAAACGTCGGTTATGCGCACAACCACTATCCAAACATCTTTCTCCCGATTGATGTTTGCTGTAGTGTCAAACCTTCTTGCCATTTCCTTAACATAGTGAGGAATTTTGTTAGCAACTGAATTTAAAATGAACTAAAATAAATAGATTAAGTCAAACAGATTCAAAACCCAAAGAAACAGATTAAGTAAAACCAAACTGAATTCCCAAACACCTTATACCACATTAAGAACCCAAATAAACAGATTAAGTAAAACAGGTTTTAAAATGAACTAAAAATCATAGTGGTTAAAAAAGACAGCAACTGAAAACCCAAATGCGAAGATACCCAAAGCATAGCAACTTAAAAGTAAAAATTAAGTCAAAATTACAGATTTTAAAGTTGCATAAAAAACAAATTTTTCCTACAGGAACAAAAAATACTAATCAACTGAAAAACAAACGTAACAACAAATCGAACAAAAAATAGAACCTGAAGTTGTCGTAGGTTTTAAAATGAACTAAAAATGATAGTGGTTAAAAAAGACAGCAACTGAAAACCCAAATACGAAGATACCCAAAGCATAGCAACTTAAAAGTAAAAATTAAGTCAAAATTACAGATTTAAAATTTGCATAAAAAACAAAATTTTCCTACAGAAACAGAAAATACTAATCAACTGAAAAACAAATGTAACAACAAATCGAACAAAACATAGAACCTGAAGTTGTGGTTCGAACAGAAACGATAACCTAAAATGACCAAATAGAAGATGCAAGCGATGATTTAGGCTTACGTTTATGGAAGATGAAATAGAAGATGATGGCTTCCCGTGGTTGTCTTGAAGAAGATGCAGCAGCTGGTTTATCCTGGAAAAACAAAAGCTGAAACTGTTATTACAGAGCAACGTAAACCCATTACAGCGAGAAGAGAAGTGAAAGACGAATAGTGACAGAGGGAGTAAAAAATACCGACGACAAAGCGTGTTTAAGGAAGCAGATGAAGCGAGAAGAGCGAGAAGAGAATGGAAAGAGGAATAGAGACTTACGTTTATGGAATGCTGGTGAAGAAGATGCAGCAGATTTTCCCTCGAGACTTGAATAATCGCCGGGTCTTTGATCGTGAGAAGGTAGAGCCTTGAGAGAAGAGAAAGAGGAATAGTGTGAAGAGAGTGGTTGCTGAACAGAGAGACTTGAGAGAAGGGAGTTGTCAGCTAGATTTTTGATAAAATCTTCATGTCCCGTCAAAGTTAAACTTTACGTGTAAAGGAAAATTTTGGTGGCAATTAGATATTTGTAAAACTATCTGTTAAAAAGACTAATTTATCCTTTGGCAGAAAATTTGGTTGTAAGTAAAAAAATAGGTGGCAATTAGTGAAAGAGGCTAATAATGGTAGTTCATAGGAAGTGTATTAGTATAAATAGATATTAGATTTCATTATTATTAACTAGTATTTTACCCACCAAGTGGGTGTTGCACGAGTGGTAAGTTGCTTGGGCCCCTTAAGCATTTGGTCAGGGGTTCGATCCCTAGCCGGTGTGTATCGAGAGACATCGTCTGAGAGAGGTCACCCCTTAAATGAACTTCAGCACCTCGAAGGATTAGTCTCCACAGTCGCCCTTAAATGATACTGTATTTGTTATAATTCGCTATGAAATTATAAATACGTTAAAAGTTGCAAAATATAATAAAAGAAAAAGGAAAAACTCCATAAAATGTGATATTTCAAATTTATTAAAATAGTTGTGTTGCAAAAAGTTTTAAAAAAAGTTAGTATCATCTTATAATATTAATAATAGAGTACAAAGGGGAAAAAATGAGATGTAGTAATGGTGGTATCTTTTTATAATAATGGCGCTCTCGTTGTCGCGTTTGTTGGTTGTTGGCGCTCTCGTTGCTGCTCTCGTTGGCGCTTCCGTTGGCGCTGTTGTTGCTGCTCTCGTTGCCGCTCCCGTGCGGATTACGAAAAAATGTGGATGAGATTTAATTAAATTTATTTTTTTGGGAAAAATAATTTTGGATTTTTTGCTAGCAGTATCGTTTCTTTTGACAATCAATAGTAGTTAAATTAATTGAGTTTAGTAGTTTTGAGTAAATTAAAGTAAATAATAAATTCTACATAATTTAATATTAATTATATAAAGTTTATTTACTTACTGAACTTTTAGAAAAAATAAATTAAAAAATAAAAAATTATTGAAAAAAACAATTGACTGCGCGCGACAGGCAGGAGGCAGCTTTTGCTGCATTTTGGCGCTCCTGTTGCTCCCGTTGGCGCTGTCGTTGCTGCTAGTTTATGCGTTATCCGCTACCTTATCGGTTATTCGCCTCTTTTTGTCAAACAAAGCCTAACATATTACAAAATTTACATTGCAATTATACAATCATGTATTTCTAAGTACATTGGAATATTTTGCTTCTTATGAAAAAGGATGGCAAGTTCATTACAAAATTTACATTGCAATTATACAATCATGCATTTCTAAGTACACTGGAATATGCTGCTTCCTACGAAAATTGATGGCAAGAAATAGAAGAAGCATGTGTTTTGAGTATATATGCTTACAGCCTCCGGGATTTTCAGTGCGTCTTTTATTGTTATTCGTGCATTTCTTGCTAGTTTTCTTCGTAATAAATAGTACTGGTCAAGTACAATTACGAAGAATCACGATTCATTGTTCAAACAAAAAATATGAGAGTTGGAAAATTCTTTCAAAGAATAATTGAAATACACAATTAACCATGTTCACTACAAGAATTTTGGGGATTTTCGGCGGACATAATCCACTGGAAACGGCTAAAATCTGCCGAAAATTGGGTGTTACCGGTGGATTTTATCCGCCGGAACTCCGTCGGAAATTAACCCGTAGGTAACGGTCGGTAATTTTCGGTGGATTTTCTAACCGGTAAACATAATACAAACCGCCGGTAATCTACTATTTACTATAGATTTATAGATTTATACAAATTCACCAAATATGATTTTACCAATACCCCCATTCTATCTAAAAGACACCTCAAATTTTTGAGGGTAATAATGTCATTACACTCTATTTCTTCTTTTTTTTCTATTTACTCTTACACTCTCTTTCTTACTTTTCACTTTTCTCTTACACTCTCTTTCTTCCTTTTTTCTCTTTCTTCTTAAACTCTCTTTCCTCCTTTTCACTTTTCTTTTACACTCTATTTCTTCCTTTTTTTTCTTTTTACTTTACTTTTCCCATAAATAATTATTCTCTTTCTCTTATCACTTCACTTTAATTCTTTTAACTAAATTTCTAAATTTATACAAACACTACTTTAATTAAAAGTTTTGAAGACTACTACTGTAAACCTACTATCTAAAAAACAAGAAGACTTAATGACTATTTAAATTAGTAATTAATATTTAAAACAAATATCTCTTATTGATAATCTAATATCTAACTTTTATTATCTAGTATAATCTACTAATCAACTAAAATAATCAATTGAAACTATGAGATAACTGCACTGATAAATAAAAAAAAGGAATAACTGCAGTGATATATAAAAAAACACGAGATTAATATTTACCATTGATATTTATAATTTTTTTTGACAATTTATAATTAATATTTACCATTGATAATTATAATTTTGGAAAACTACTATAACACTACTATCTAAAAAAACACGTGATAACTGCAATAATCTACTATAATCTACTAATCAACTCAAATAATCTAATATAAAAATACGGGATAACTGCAATAATCTACTAATCAACTCAAATAATCAATTGAAACTATGAGATAACTGCAATGATATATAAAAACACGCGAGATAACTACACAAATATATAAAAAGACACAGGATTAATATTTGTCATTGATAATTAAATTTTTTGAAGACTACTATAAACCTACTATCTAAAAAACAATAATATTTAATGACTATTTAAACTACTGATTAATATTTAAAATAAATATTTCTTATTGATAATCTACTATCTCTCTTTTACAATCTACTATAATCTATTAATCAACTAAAATAATTAATTGAAACTACGAGATAACTGCACTGATATATAAAAAAACACGAGATTAATATTTGTCATTGATAATTAAATTTTTTGAAACCTACTACTACAAACCTACTATCTAAAAAATAAGCAGACTTAATGACTATTTAAATTACTAATTAATATTTAAAACAATTATTTCTTATTGATAATCTACTATCTAACAAATTTACTATCTACTGTAATCTACTATCAACTAAAATAATCAATTGAAACTACCAGATAACTGCACGGATATATAAAAAACACGGAGATAACTGCAGTGATATATAAAAAAACACGGGATTAATATTTGCCATTGATAATTGTAGTTTTTGAAAACAACTATCTAAAAAAACAAATATTTGTCACTAATACCTAAAAAATGACAAATAATAGTTACTGATATATAAAAAAACACGGGATAAATATTTGTTATTGATAATCTACTATCTATCTTTCACTATCTACAATAATCTACTAATCAACTCAAATAATCAATTGAAACTATGAGATAACTGCGCTGATACATAAAAAACACTGGACAACTGGACTGATATATAAAAAAATACGGGGATAATTGCAATGATATATATAAAAACACGGGATAGTTGCATAGATATATAAAAAACCATGGGATAACAACACTGATATATAAAAAAAACCCTACACTGATATATAAAAACACACGGGATAAATGCACATATTGTTTTTAAATGATACTTTTACATTTTTAGTTTTAAAATTTATCAATTTTTTATTTGAAACTCTTTTTTTATCTACTTTAAATTTTTTTTTATTTTCACGAGGTAATGTTCAGACTATTTAAATACTGTCTAAATTCATTCCTAAAAAGAACACGACAGCACCTGCCGTATGCAAGTCATCCTCTATATTTTACAATTGATTTTAGATAAATGAGATTTCAAACTAACGTTTCTATTTGAGGTAATCGTATGACGTAACGCGATCAGCCCGTGCGGAGACACGAGTATAGTACTAGTTATTTAAAAAACCGCCGGAAATGCTAACAAATCCACCGGTAACATTTTTAAAAAAATAAATTTATTTTCAAATCCGCCGGAAACCTAATAGAATCCGCCGGCAATGTTGTTTTTTTAAAAAAAAACAGTTTTTTAATTCGTTTATTTAAAAATATATATTTATTATTCATTTATTAAAATATTTATTATTTAATTTGTTTATTTAAAAAAATATTATTTATTATTCGTTTATTAAAAAATTTATTATTTAATTCCAAAATAAATATTATTAATTTTATAATATAAATATTTGTTTTTTAAATAAATACTAATTAAACGATAATTCAATAATGTTTTTAAAATGATAAAATTTGCATAAACATCTATACAAGAAAGTAGTAATTAAAATATATATTACAAAATATAGATTAAAATATCGAAGAATTGAAATTAAAATATCTAATAAAATGACTAAAACTCCTAGTCATAGTAGCGCTGGGACGGGTTCTTGTTGGGGTCTGAATTATTGAACCATGTTTCAAAACCAATGTTGAGGTCTAGATCTGTGTTGAGTTGTTGGGGTTGCCCGGGCTACTGCTGGGGTTGCTGGGGCTGCTGCTGGGGTTGCTGGGGCTGCTGCTGAGGCTGAGAGTTGAAACCAGAGTATGGCTGACCATATAGGCTGTGGAAGGAAGCCTGCATCTGGTGCGGTGCGTACGGTTGAAAAGCAGCGCCGTAAGGCTGCATCTGCTGTGGTGGATAAACTGATGATGATGATGATGATGATGATGATGATGATGATGATGATGATGATGATGATGATGATGATGATGATGATGGCCTCGAGTATTGAGACATACTATCAAACATTTGCTTCCAGCGCACCTCATTCAACCGATGTTGCTCCGCATTCAACCTCTGTTGCTCTGCATGCTGCTCCCGCATCTGCTGTATTTTCTGATCATGTTTGTTCTGTCGCTCTTCCAACTCACGTTGTTGATCGCTCAATTTCTGCGTCAACAGCTGAACATCGCTTAATTCTGAAGGCGTAGGGACATAAGAGCGACCAGTACTTCTGTCTGAAGAAGATGCTGGATTCAGATTTGGAATAATGAAATTTAGGAAAGCAGACGGGCCCAAACCACCAGCTCCTACTAACCAGCCACTTTTTGATGGCCCAACAGATTCCTTCCAAGCAAGAAAAGCCGCTCGACTCTCCTCAACGGGATCAATCTCATTGTCACTACTCTGCCGATAAATGAATAACCATTAGTATGTAATATATAATATAATAAAAACAATATATAAATATAAATAATTAATAAACGTTATTTACCGAAATATTCCTTGACCGATCTTCAAGATATTGACCAGTCTCCTCTCGCATATGAAGTTGACAGTATAACTCAGGCAAAGTAGGTGGCCGACCAAGGATAGCCTCTTATATATATACATAGTTATTATTTAATATTATTATTTAATAAAATATAAAATATGAATGTATAATATAAATTTAATCAATTATTAAGTTTACCAAGCGCCTGTAATGTTCAGTTGCGTTGATAGAGCCACCGGTGTTTATGCAACCCCCTCTCTCAGAAGCACGGTTCTTCTTGGCTTTCTCACACTTTTTTTATAATTCCCATCGTTCCATTTCAGTTGGAGCTCATGCCAATCAGAATCACCGATCCACGCCGGCTGCTTATTCTTATTACGGTATTCCCGGAGCATTTCAGAAAAGCGGTGAGAAGCTCTTGTGTTGAATGCTCTCTCAACTTCCTTCGCCGCATCTGGGTACCATGCCATTTTTTCCTATTTAAACAAATTTAATTAACTTGCTAAGTAAAAACAAATTAATCAATTCAACAAAATTAAAAAATTAAAAATTAATTCATTCGTAAAAAAACTTACTCTGAATGCATTCCACATCTTTGAATCCTTATCTTTTTTGACCTCCGTCCAATTCAGCCAGAGTTTAGTGTAATTCGCTTTGATGATGTCTGTGATCGTGCTGGATACAATCCTGCCAGGAATAAACCTGTACATATAAAAAAGATAAATTTTAGATAATAATTTATATTTAAAGTTGTAATAAATCAAACAAATATCGTTAATAAGTTAATAAATACTTACTGCTGGCCAACAACCTTCACTACGATCCGACCGTCGGGCGTAACCTCAACCACCTCATTATCAATATTATACCTGCGTAACCCATCTGCATCTCGCGGGGCTATGACAGTACCGGGTGGAGACACAAATGGACGGCTCAGCTTACTAGGTCCATTGCCATCCTCCGTACTAGGTGGGGGCACAAATGGACCATAAACAACGACTTGAGTTACACCACGACGATGCCCGCGTAAAGAAGTAGAAATCTTCTTTAAAAAACCGGTCGGTGGGTCACGAGGTAGGTCATGATCAGATTCTGATCCTGATGATGCCATGACTGTATCTATATATATAATATGATGAATAACATACATGATGAATAACATATGAATCAAGTCTGATCATAAATATAAATATTAATTCATAACAAATTAATTAGTATCCCATTCTTTCTCGAAATCACCATCATCATCATCAGATGAATGAAATCCTGATACACCGACGTGATCGAATGCATCCTCATGATCTGTATCTTCTTCCTCATTAACTTCTTCATCACCAGTGTTTGGCTCATCAGATAAATGGGTAATGAGTTCAACTTCAATCACTTCATTTACATTTGACATTTCATCCATTTGATATAGCACGTCTTCCACTGTGTCATCATTTGTCTCAATGCGACCTCTTGGTTTTGTCTTAATTGCGACACACCAATCACGCCGATCAGTCCGTGTTGATGGATAAGAGACATAATAGACTTGTCTCACATTTTTTGCAATGACGAACAGATCAAACAGTCGATATCTACTATTCATTTTAATGTCCACTATATTTGTCTTTGGATTAAACTTTGTTCCTCGAGCGGACGGATCAAACCAATTACAATAAAAAACAACTATCTTTTGACTATAATCTAGATAAGGGTACGCAAGTTCATATATGTGTTCAACCACACCATAGAAATCATCTTCGCCTCTCCCAGTGACACCCTTCATGTAAACTCCACTATTGACTGTTTTTCTGCCCTCTGTCCATTCCTTAGTGTGAAATTTGTATCCATTGACAAAATATGTGTGTCATTCTTTAACACATCTTCGAGGACCGTCGGATAAGTTCCTCAAGTGTTGGTTGGTAGGAGTCGGCGGGAGGGAATACACATGTTGCCTAAACCACATTGGAAAATGCGCATGAATATGAGCAGAAGTTTGTTCTTCACTTACTGCCTCTGATGACAAGAACTCCCTAATAAGAAATTATTAATTGTTACACAACTGTGTACTTTAATTTATTAACTAATTGAGATAGCTAGGTCGAGAAATACATACTCAATGAATGGTTGGACCTCAGTACAATTTATCAAGACATGAACATGGGCTGAATTTAACTCTTCTTCTGTTAGCCAATGAATTGACTCATTTCCAGACGGACGGCCAGGTAGACAAAAGACAGACAAAGCTAAATGATGTCTTGGACATTCAATTTCTATTTCAGTTCGACTACTTTTAAGAGTAAATTCATTCTTGAAATAATAAGAACAAAAATGAGTTGTTTCACGGTGTAAGTAAGAAGAACATATCGATCCTTCAACTCTAGCTTTATTTTTAACTGATCTTTTTGAATCACCCATGAAGCTAGAAAATGATATGTTAATAATCATCTAATCCAAATGATATATATATATAAACTTCTTTCATCCATATATATATATATATATATATATATATATATATATATATATATATATATATATATTAACTGACCTTTCAAACGGATACATCCATCTGTATTGGACAGGTCCGCCAAGTTTAGCTTCATATGCGAGATGAACAGGAAAATGCTCCATAAAATCAAAGAAATCAGGCGGAAATATTCTCTCCAACTTGCATAAGATAAGTGGGATGTCTTGTTCCATTTTTGTAAGGTCACCCGCTTTTAGCATTGTAGAACACAAATCCTTACCGTATTGACTTATTTCAATGAGCGGATTCAAAAAATGTGTTGGCAACGAACTAAAGGCAATAGGAAGTAAGCACTCCATGAATACATGACAATCATGACTCTTCATCCCATGTAACCTCCCATTATCCACATCGGAACATCTTGCTAAATTAGAAGAATAACCGTCTAGCATTTTCAACTCAGAAATCCACCGATAAATTGCTTTCGCTTGCTCCGTAGATAAAGTATAATTGGCTTTGAGTTTCAGTGTCCTACCGTTTGCTTGCTCAACCAACAACAAATCCTTTCGCCTGCAGTAATGATCCACGTCATTCCTAGCATTCTCATTGTCTTTCGTTTTACCTTTCACGTTCATAACAGTGTTAAATATGTTATCAAATAAATTCTTTTCAATATGCATTACATCGAGATTGTGTCTCAATAGATTATCTTTCCAATAACGAAGTTCCCAAAAAATATTTTTTTTGGTCCAATTATGCCGTAGTCCATAACCATCTGGACGAGAAACAACACCCACAACGACTTCCACGGGAGGGATATCCTTGACACTGTTCCAAACTTCTTCTGGTGTCAGCCTACGGGGAGGTTTAGCTGTTCCCCTTGATGAATGCATATTTTGACATTCTAAAAGGATGTTCGGTAGGTAAAAACCTACGGTGCGAGTCAAACCATGAGATTTTTCCTCCATATTTAAGAGTAAAAGCCTTTGTGTCAACCATGCAAATCGGACACGCCATCTTACCATGTGTCCCCATCCAAAAAACATTCCATACGCAGGAAGTCATTAATGCTCCACATCAAAACCGCACTCATCATGAAAATTTGTCTTCGTGCTGCATCATAAGCTAAAACACCATTCCACAACCTTTTTAGGTCATCAGTCAAATGTTGCAAATATATGTCAATACCAGCTATTGGATTAGTTGGCCCTGGTATTATAGCATTTAAAAACATGTAGGGTTTAGACATACACATTTTAGGAGGAAGGTTGTATGGGGTAACAATAACTGGCCAACAAGAATACGGTGTTGCTGACGCTTGAATATATGGTGTGAAACCATCTGAGCATAAACCAAGCCGAACATTGCGTGGATCATTGGCAAAATCTGAATGAACACGATCAAAATGCTTCCAAGCTTCACCATCAGATGAATGACGTAATTCACTAGAATTATTTCTATTTTCATAGTGCCACATCATTTTACCAGCAGTTTCCATTGAAGTGAACATCCTCTTCAGTCTTGGTATAATCGACAGATAGAATATTGCTTTCCTTGGAATTGGTTTGCCTCTGCTTGTCCCGTTCCTGCTGACACGATACCGTGGCTCTTGACAAAACTTGCATTCCAGCAACTCTCCATCATTTATGCCAAACTCATTGTTATAATAGATCATGCAACCAGAGACACAACAATCAATTCTTATGGAATTTAAACCAAGCTTCGATACCAATCTTTTGGCATCATAATAACTCTGAGGCAAAAGTCTTCTAACGGGGGTTGCATCCAACATCATTTTTGTCATGTATTCCATGCACAATTCCGCAACGTTAAATTGAGACTTAAGACCCAAGAACCGAACACACATTGATAACTTAGAGTCTGTAGATCCTTCAAATAATGGTTTATTTGTCTCACTCAAAAACATATAAATCCTCTGAGCTTCCTCGTTTGGAACTTCTTCAGCATCATATTGTGGTTCTTCGAAATCCAAATTTACACCGACAACATCATATATCATCCCCTGAACAACATCAAACTGCTGATATCCCGTAGTCATTGGATTACTACTTGATGTGGAAGCTACGGCTGGACTTGACATGGGACCTTCTACTTGGACAGGAACATTATCAACCGCAGGAACTCCATCTGCTACCTCACCATGATGGGTCCATATCCAATAATTTGGCTTAAACCCATTATTGTACAAATCAAGTCGAATATCACCTTCCTTTTTTATAGATCGAAACATACAGTTGGAGCAAGGACATCTAATTCCACATTGTCGCTCAAATTCTTTTTGACGCTTAGCAAAAATAACAAACTCTTCGACTCCTTGTACAAAACGTCGCTTCAACCCAGCTCTTCCAGGATGCATTTTTCGATCATACATCCAACTACGATCTGTTTTTTTGTGTATGTTCCTTATAATATACACAATATAATACAACATATATCATACATGTGTATTAGAACAATACACATTGATATTGGTATTTTTATGTTTGACCAAATATACAAAGTAAATTAAATAAACTATTAACTATTATTTTTGAATATATATTAATGTTTTGATTTTTTAGTAAATGGTAACATGATTTTTTAATAATAATGATAACATTTTATAGGTAATATTAATTTTACTTGAGTTTACTTACATTATATATATATATATATATATATATATATATATATATAATATTATATATATAATATCATATTTAATTTTATTAAATAATAACTAATAATTCGTATTTTAAAAAACTCAAAAATTTCAGATAATTATTATTATACAAATAGTGTAAACACAATCTAATTATTAGACAATAAGTTAAATTTATTTTATTTTCACAAAAAATTTAAGATAATAAGATCAAATAACATTTTATAAAAAATAATTTTGTTAACTAACCGGTAGTGAAGAGAAGTCTCTGACTTGAAGCTTTCCGGACTCTTGAACAAAACTTTCAAGCAAACTCCAAACTCCAATCAATTGCAAAACAAATAATAACAAAAAATATATTAAACAACTATATTTAAAAACTAAATATTAACTAAAACAATCAAATATAAGTTAAAAAACATACCTTAAATCAAACTTAACAATAATCTCGCAGGTAGAACAGAACAGATTTCGAATGGAGTGGATTGAGAGATTTGAGAAGAGAAGAGTGAGAGATTTTGGAGAAGAGAGTGAAGAGTGAGTGAAGAGTGGGTTCGTATATATAGAGGAAGGTTGCAATGGTTCATTTTGCAATTCCGCCGGAAATGTCGATTACCGGCGGAATTTATGGCTTACCGGCGGATTCCAGTAAACGGTACGCACACAGCTTCCCATACAGAAATCCGCCGGAAATGAACAATACCGGCAGATTTTTTTATTGTCGGCGGATTTTTGAATTTACCGGCGGAATTTTGAATTTTAAATATTTTCCGCCGAAAATTCCTCTTACCGACGGATTTTTTTAAATATTATTTTTTAAATTACGGAAATTATCCGCCGGAAGATGTAATTACCGGCGGATTGTTTTTAAATTTTTTTCGCAAAAATTTCCGCCGGTAACTTACAGTCGAATTAAAATCCGCCGGAAAAAATTGAAAAATCCACCGGTAATTTACTGGGGGATCAAATCCGCCGGTAATGTACTGACGGATTTATTCCACCGGAAATAGCCCCCCAGAAACAGGCGAAATTCTTGTAGTGGTCAGAACTATATTAAATCCATAATTACTTCGTAAATTTGTAGTTTTTTCCCTTAGCTTTTCAACGCGTGTAAGAATACCTCAATCGGACATGCGGATCTCAAGCTATTCTCAAAATAACACTTTATGCCCTATTGTTGAATGGTCAAATTGCTTAGCGAACATATTTTTGTCTCTCGAAATATAGTTAAGGATAAAATTAATAAAAGTAAATAATGTGACCTTAATTTAAAAAAAAAAAACAAAATAAAAAGTAACAAAAATCGCTAAAAAATGGACAACTAAAAAGGAAGGAAGATCATATTAATTTAGTTCAGTTGATTTTCTTGAGGTAAACCAAACCATGATTACTTTACCCATAGGGTCATTTATTTTCGTTGGTATCGCAGTTGACGAGCTAAAGGCTATGTAGCCTGGATACGGGATACGATACGGGATACGACACGACACGGATACGTGGATACGGGAAAATTTTGAAAACCAAGATACGATACGGCGGGGATACTTCAATAAAAAATTAAATTAAAAATAAAAATATATAAAATATAACTAAAGATATTTCACTTTACTATATTTGTATTTGAAATAATATTATTTGAGTGGCTTATTTTATTTTATAAAATATTAGTGTTTAAAGTATAATTGATCTTTAAAAGTTATTTTGAGCTATTGAGGTGTTAAAATAATAGTTTGAGTGAAAAATGGCTTTAAAATGGATTAAAATGAGCTATTGAGGTGTCAAAACGTATCCGCTGAGTATCCTGCGTTTACGCCGTATCCCGCGCACGTATCCTGCTAATGGCGCCGTATCCCCAACGTGTCCCTCACGTATCCTGTAAGTATCCGATCTTTTTTTTAATTTAAAAATAAATATAAATTCCAGGATACTCCCCGGATACGTATCCGGACGTATCCGACACGTATCGGTATCGGATACGTGTCAGATACGGGTACTTGGTCATTTTTGGACTATCGGGGCTTCAGAGGCTAAAGGACATGTAGGGGTTGCAAGAAGGGTCCAGGGTTCAAACTCCGGAAACTAACATTCCCCCACCCACATTAATATTTGCTTATAAAAAAAACTCAAAATTAGTTCTAGACTCGACTCGATAACTAGCTCCTTAAACTTGGTTCATGAGCAAGTGACTGAACTTAAGATGAACAATAGAGTTCATGGAATAAATGGGTTGTATTTCAATAGTATATAACAACTGGATTTGTGACATTCAAAGGCTATAGTCGAAGAGTTACTCCTAGTCGTACAGTATTTATAACCCCACCCTATATTGTGACTGTGTGGGCATACCAAGTGAGAAGGGTGTGCTATTATGAGAGGCGGGAGGTTTAACCAACAAAAATTGGTCTACTTGGTACGGATACGATCGGTATCCCACGAGGATGTGAGCTCCAATCGCGTCGTTGATGTGAGGACCTCGTTGGTTGATGAATTATAAATACTATTGTAGACGCTCTTTGAGTCTTAAGGTTTTTCCTAGTCCTAATTAGCCTTTAGAGTCCAAGTTACCTAAATCTAATCTAATAATATATTCATTACTAAGTCTTAACATCTTTTCCAAATAATCATACTTCAAGAAAAAACATCAAATTATACGAATTACTCACATTCTCACCAACACCCATCTCTTTCAATATGCATAATCCACGTCCTCGTATTTCTCTAAATTAACCAAGTGACTCACCCACACTATACAATTAAGAGATACGAACAAGTAACTCTCACACACTAGGGGGAGGGGGGGGGTTAGGCCCTCTTTGACTCCAATGGTTAGGCCTCAAGTCCACTACACAATTTTCTTAGGTATGTTGTATGTTTGTGGCGGACCCACGTTGAGGTGAGAGGGTTCAGTTGAACCCCCTGAAAAAATGTTTTTGCACTTATTACCCTATATAAATAGCCCAAAATCCCTGAAATTTTGTTTTTGAACCCCCTGAAAATTTTAAATTGCACTAATAGATCAAGTTTTGCACCCATTTGACCCTGACATTAAAAAATTTGACACCCCTGACCTCGGGGTCCTGGGTCCGCCACTGACAATAGTTCTAAAACAATGTCTTCAAACGAGAGAGATGGTCATAGTAGTTAAAAAAATGTTTAAATATATGTTACCCCCTGCAAATATCCTCATTTTTCATTTACCCTCCTGCAATTTTTTTTTTAAAAACACATTGCAAATATTAAGTGTTTCTAGTTACCCTCCTGCTGTTAGTTTTAGCTAACAGCGTTAAGTCTACGCTGATTTGGCTGCCATTTGAGATCTAGTTACCCTTGCAAATATTAAGTGTTTCTAATTACCCCCTACAAATATTAAGTGTTTTTTTATTTACCCCTACAAAGTTAGTATAGACTTAACGCCGTTAGCTAAAACTAACATCAGAGGGTAACTAGAAACACTTAATATTTGGAAGGTGTTTTTTTTTTTTTAAAAAAAATTACAGGGGGATAAATGAAAAATGAAGATATTTGGAGGGGGGATAACATATATTTAAGCCTTAAAAAAACGAGTAAACCTCCAAATTATTTAGTCTCTAAATTAACACTCTTTACCTTATATAAAAATATTAAATAGTCTCAGAAGTTTATGAAATTCGTTTAATTAGTCCCTAAAATTTTAAATGCGCACTCCCTTATGCCAGAATCGAACCAAGCTTTAGATGGTTGAAAGACAACTTCCAAATCAACCATACACTTAGGGGTGTCAAAAAAACCCGGACCCGCGGGTACCCACGGGTAAAACCTGTCACGGTTCCGGGGCGGGTAGTTAAACGGGTACCCGCGGGCCAAATAAACGGGTATTTTAACTACTCGTCAATAAACGGGGCGGGTCCGGGTAGCGGGGTACCCGGACCCGCGGGTACCCGTACCCGTTACTAAATCCATCACACAACTATTTTCTTCCTTATTTTTTTATCATCTATTGTTGTTGTTGTTTAAGTGGATGTTTATTCACATTTTGTTGTATCTTTTATCCTAATATTTTGGATAATGTTTAGTTGTTTTTTTTCAAGTTTCTATTATCATAATTTTAGTTTTTTTATCTCAATTCATTAACAATTATATATTAATAAATAGTTGATACGATAAATACATATCAAAATGCGTAATTTTTTTATATAAATGAATCAAAAAAATAGTGTTAAAAAAACTAATTTTCTATGGTATTTCAAATTTTATTTTTAAAAGTTTTTTATTTATTAATTTACAAATACCCGCGGGTACCCGTTTAAAAAAATATCCGTTTAAAACCCGTTAAACGGGTACCCGCGCGGGTCCGGGACGGGTCCGGGGCTTATTTATAATAAACGTGCCGGGTCCGAGTAGTGAGATACCCGTGCCCGCCCCGCCCCGTTGAGATTCCTACATACACTTGTCAAATAGTCTCTAAACTTTTGTAAATAGTCTACTACAAAGATTAATGTGACTAATTTCACAAAAATTTGGAGACTAACTAGACTAATTACTCAAATTTTGGAATGTGAGTTTAAGAACAAAAAATACTTGGAATTTAAAACAAACACGCCTATTTTTTTATTTTTTATGGAACAAACACCCCTTGGTTGGTTGTAACGCCAAGTGAAGGAAGAAATAGTTGACAGAGAAGAAAGGAAAGGAACGAAATGGTGAGAGAGCTAGCGTATTTCCGTTTGATTTGACTGCCACTACTTATAAGAAGGAGACGCGGGGCATGGCCTACAGTTACACCTACTCTGCGCTGCATTTCACCACTCCGCGAATCCCATTTCTCTCCCTGTCACTCCCAAACCCAACCTCCACGCGATTATTCTTTCGCCCCCTCAGATTCAAAGGGGTCAACGCTAAACCCAACAAGAAGCTCATTTGCGAGGTGAAATCGTCAATGGCGGTAGAACTAGATGTCTTCGAAAAGGAGGAACTTGTTGTGTCTCTCGCCAAATACGTCGCCGATCTCTCCAATAAGTTCACACAAGAAAGAGGAGCTTTCACCGTTTGCTTGTCCGGTGGCTCTTTGATCAACTATCTCCAGTCAGTTTTTCTCTTCTTCCTCTTTTTAATTATTATGATGATCAATTGAATTAGATAAGTATAATTGTTGTTATTATTATGGTTTTATGGGAAAACTGTGTTTTGTGTTGTGATTTCAGGAAATTGCTGGAGCCTCCGTATATTGATTCTCTTGAATGGGCTAAATGGCATGTGTTTTGGGTGGATGAGAGAGTAGTCCCAAAGACTCATGAGGATAGTAACTATAAGCTTGCTTTTGATGGATTTCTCTCCAAGGTATGTTCTGTTTTTCCTGATTTTTAACCTGTTATTTATTTAGATTGATTGAATATTTTCTCCAATTATTGAAACTGTTCTTTTTCGTTCACAAATTTTGAGAAAAGAAAATGGCTTTTGTTCAGAGTATGTTTGTATTCAAGCTGGAACTACAAGTTAACTTAATTTTACTTAAAATAAAAACAGCAAAAACATGCAATATAACAGTTTTGGTTTTTTAAGATTTCACAAAAAAATTCTTAGGATGTTATTTGTATCTCGAAATGTACCTTAGCTCAATCCCGACCCAGTCTCCGATTTCAGAATTTGAAGGTTGAATCCTCTGAATTTTCTATCCACTAATTCATTGGTTAATTGACTCTCTTTTAGTCTAACAAAGTCACCATTTCTTTAGTAACTACTGCTAATGAGAAAAAGGAATGATCAAAAGTCAAAACAATAGGACTTCAGCAAAGCCAGATAAAATTACTAAATCTATTTCTAGTTCAGATAAATCAATAGAAATGAACCTGAAATTTAGCTTATAGCAAAAATTTCCAACTTAATTATACACTCACGATAAATCGTGGGTAGCTAAGCATAAAGCAAGAAGGAATACTTCTCAAATCTTAAGAAAGAAACAGATTAATTAGACTACAAATCAAGCATTCATTACAACACTCTAACTAGGGGGTTAGTGTAAGGGATGAGATTTTGACGGAGATATGTGAATAAGGGAGAATAGAATAATACTCTGATTCAAGGTTAGAGAAGCCTCCTAAGAAGACAGAGAAGAGAAATTGACCACAATATTCTTCATTGATTGTTTCTTACAAAGGTTATATTATGCTTATATAAGACTAGTGCATACCCACAATATGAATGCTACATCCTAACATACTCAATAATATCTCCTAACAACATTACTAATTATTCAAACAACAAATATAACAACTAATAGATCCTTCTAGATTAAGTTGAGTCATGTTTGATTCTAGAATCATAACATTACCACCCCATCAAAATCAACCTTGTCCTCAAGGTTGTAAAAATTCTCTCCTTGAATAAATCTTCCCGGATCCCACTGCTTGAATTGGAATGGCCAAAGAACTTTAGACATTTCAAAATGTCCACCGGGATCCCATAGGTCCAATTTTGCATTAGTGTTGCATGGAAGTCATGGAAAATTCTCCTAGTATTCTTCAATGCTTTGGATGTTGCACTAATGTGCCACCGAGAATTAATGCAGGTCATCCCAGAAATGACCCATGGGAGAAGCATAGCACAGTCAAACGCAACACAATAACACACGACACTTTGGCATTTGGTAGGATGGTTGCAGCAGCCTTAGAGTGAGTTGGTAATTTCCGCAAGATGATAAAATTATATGCCCCACAAGGAACAACAGAATCCCTTACTCTTTCCCTCAAAATAGGAGACGAAGGTTGAGCTAAAAGCCATACATTTTCACCAATATCATTGACTAAAACTAACAATTGCATAGTGAGGATGAAATGAGACTATTGCATTGACAAGGATTTCCAATTCCATGTGTGCATAGCTAGAATTAGCATTGTGATTACCACTAGAATCATCACAATTATGTTGCACTGGCAAGGGTTTACAGTCCAAAACCCCATTAATCATATCAAAGTGAGGTATACTAACTTGTGCTGGTCACTTACCGTGATGACCAATTAAGTTAACAACCATAAATGTCAACAAGTGCCAACTCTGTAATTTGTTTTTCTGATGAGTTGAAGAAAATACTAGTGGGATCTCAGGTTGGCAACCATAGAAATTACTCTCAGTATCA
Source organism: Astragalus membranaceus (assembly GCA_039519185.1). Classification (NCBI taxonomy): domain Eukaryota; kingdom Viridiplantae; phylum Streptophyta; class Magnoliopsida; order Fabales; family Fabaceae; genus Astragalus; species Astragalus membranaceus. Next base: position 33,801,296 of record CM076848.1, read on the forward strand.
TAATAACAACAACACACGTTAGAATTGAGATATATACCATCACACAGATAAGCATCATTAACACATGGATCATATGTAAGGGCGGACGAGCCGGCATCGGCAAGAAAATCGAACTCAAGCCCAATTCCACCAGATGGGGAACAATTACTGCAAATATGAGAATTGTGAAACAGAATAGCACTTGCAGTATCGTTCTAAACAAGGATTACATGGTCTTCTTCCTTTTCCCTGTGATGTCGAACTGACCATACTGACCGAGGTGACACGAATGGCAGCAATGTCTGCAAGACAACCCAATCTGGTGGTTTAGGGGGTGGTGGAGGGTTTTCTACTGCTCCATGGTTCCAATATAACTAATGCAAACCAATTCTAGCACAACCAGTAGTTAAACTAGGCAATGCCATAACAGTTTGCGCTGGCAACCGCTCAAACATGTTGAATGCAATGTTAATACTTCCTTGTTTAGTATATAGAACTATAACATTGCTTCTGAAAACACCACCAAACTCATAGCTGCTTATGATTACCACTATCGGAAGCACATTCTCAACCAGGGTGCTAATGATCCCCCAATCAAAATAAACCTTGAGTTGTGAATCAAATAAAACAATAAGCACAATTGAAAAACTAACCGTAGCACAAACCAGAACAGGTAGGGAATTTGTGAGGGGAAGAAGAATCGACATTCTGTTTAAATGGCCTTCAAAGGTGAGTTGAACCACATTTTCAAATAAATTGTAAATAACAAAACTGGACTCATCCAAGCCAACAAGTATATGATTAGTTGCATAAGAGAAGGCATGACATATCACCGCTGGTGAATGAGGTACTAAAGTAACTAGACTCTTGAATGTCATCCAATTAAGGGAAAAAATCACATAAATTCGTCGCACAGACCAGAGACACCTTAATTTCTTCCTGACAGGGAAGAAACTATCTGGCGTCAGTGTTTCGGCAGCGTTAGGCAGGGAATTTGAAAGAGCGTTAGACGCCGATTCTGTGTCTGTTTATTCTGACTCGGCGATCATTTCTGCAAGCAATTCAGATATGAAGGCTAATTGGTCTTGTATTGACCGAAGTGATTCCATGTATTGTAGGTGGGATGCTTCGTAAGCAGAAATGGGGTTCAAGGATGAAAGCATCGTTGTAAGGGATGAGATTTTGATGGAGATATGTCAATAAGCGAGAATAGAATAATACTCTGATTCGAGGTCAGAGAAGCCTCCTAAGAAGATAGAGAAGGGAAATTGACCACAATATTCTTCATTGTTTGCTTCTTACAAAGGTTCTATTATGCTTATATAAGACTAGTGCATACCCACAGTATGAATGCTACACCCTAACATACTCAATAATATCTCCTAACAACATTACTAATTATTCAAGCAACAAATATAACAACTAATAGATCATTCTGGATTAAGTTGAGTCATGTTTGATTCTAGAATCATAACATTTAGTTACAAAGACATGAAGAAGAGAGGAAGAAAGAGTTGGGTTCACAAGCTGAGCTTCCCCAACCAGAAGGTGTACTTCAGGTTCCCTACATATGCATAGCATGCTTTCAGATGCTTTCCTTCTTCTATTTATAGTTACAGGTCCAATTAGTGAGATTTTAATTTTACCGACAGTGCTGTGCAGCCAGTGCTCAAGCACTTACTCCCCGATGCTTCAGCAATGGATATACAAAGAGGAATCTAAAGCTTGTTTTGCCATCAAGCACTGGCTTTCCAGTGAAAAGTTTGCTTTTGCATTACAATCAAATTTGCTCCGCCTTATTTCCTTGCTTCTTTCATCAAATATATCACCTATTCAACAAAAATTAAGTAAATACTTTGTACTGCCAACCCTTCTTTTTTGACAAAATTGTACTGCCAACCCTTTTCATTTTGACAAAATTGTACTGCCAACCTTAAATTTCATTAAAAAATGGATAAAACTAACACTGAAGTCTTTGTTAGGAAGAACTGAGAAAAGAGGCATCAATTTCGCATACCAACTGATATTTCACTTTGTTCATATCAATAGGAAACCTTACTTTGTTCATATCAAGTTATTATATGCTATATTTACTGTTGGTATAGTTTACTTTCAAACGATTGCATGACCAGAGTCTGCTGTCTGTCTCCCTAGTCTTCTATTTGAATAATTTGATGTCAATCTAACCTGTTTTATCTTCAACATGGTTCTCTTGGCAGGTGCCCATTCCACCTGGCAATGTGTATGCAATCAATGATGCCCTTTCAGCTGAGGGAGCTGCTGATGATTATGAGACATGTCTCAAACACTTGGTCAGTCGAAATGTGATAGCTTCATCATCAGCCAGTGGATTTCCAAAATTTGATCTCATGTTGTTGGGCATGGGCCCTGATGGGCATGTAGCTTCTTTGTTCCCTGGGCACCCTCTAGTGCAGGAGAATAAAAAATGGGTTACCTTCATCAAGGACTCACCAAAACCACCACCAGAGAGAATAACTTTTACCTTTCCCGTTATCAACTCTTCTGCTTACATAGCACTTGTGGTGACTGGTACTGGTAAAGCAGATGCAGTTCACTCTGCACTACGTGGATCTCAAACTTCTGATAAGCTTCCTGCTGCATTGGTTTCACCTGAAGGGGAGTTGAAATGGTTCTTAGACAAAGGCGCAGCATCAAAGCTGTAGATTCTGCATCAGCTAAGTCAGTTAATCTGCACGTTGTTGTGTAACTATATTTATCTTTGCAATAATGAGTTTGTGTATGAGAATTGAGAACACATCTAGTGCTGAATCTCTGTATCTAAGTGATGGTTATCGCTGGAAAGGGATCTTGTTTTGTTTTTGTAGCAATAAGAGGACTAAAGTGAAGAAAGAATGGAATCTGAAGTTATTCTCTTGGCTCAAATTACTAAATTTTCCATTATTGTGAAGCAACCCCAACAAAATCAATTTGAGTTGTGCTGTTTTAATTTTGTTCACAAGGTCGGGAAGCATTGCTCTTGGTTCTCATCCCATTCAGTTTCTCATGTTGAATTCGGAATTTTTTCCATGACAAGTGACCTAAGGGGACATGGATCACATATTGCTTCCGTAATGAATACTACCCTCACATTCCTAAAACATTTAGGGACTTTTTTAAAATCAACAAATACAAATGTATTCTTTAATTTAAATAAGTTAAGGTCACGAATTTCATCGACAATGGTTAGTCCGAGTGGTAACTGGGCTTGGATCCTACACCAATGTCTCAGGTTTGAATCTCGGGTGTGTCAAAAATTCTGTTTGGATGGGAAAACCACACCCGGACCGACAAAGTTGGGTATACACGTAGCCAACAAGGTTCTCTAGTGTAGATTAGTCACTGACAAAATTGGTGGATACTGCACACCAATAAGACAGTAACAAAGAAAAAGTTAAGATCACAAATTTCAAAAGTAGAGAATAAGGAGTAAAATTCAGATATTTTCTGTTATGTGGAACTAAAGGAGGATAATTTTTTGTCTCGGATAAATTTACTCACTAATTATTAATTATTTTAATGAAGTAATTGATTATTGATGAGATTGAAGGGACTCATTGGGTGGCTGTTTGGTGTTCTCAAATTGCATTGAAACCAAAAGGATTAGTTTTCTGGCTGTGGTTCGAAAGCAGTTTGTAGCGCAAACGGCTACCCAAACAGGCTTTATTTAATCTAGACAGTATTGCTGATTATTATAAGTGATTGTTTAATTAAATAGAACATAATAAATTGTATAGTTTTACATTTGTAAATTAAAGCGTATCTTTGTTTAGGTAGCACATATTGCTTCTCCTAAAGGTCTTGATTTTAAGGTGGATTAGTGATAAAAAAATTTTAAAGGCATAATCATCATCATAGAAAGAAAATGAAATCATGCTAGTGCTCTGATTTTTCATGATTTCATTTTCTTTCTTTTTTATTTTTTATTTTTCCACTCAACCACTTAAGAAAAAAAAGTTGCATATTTATTTCTTGTTTTTTTCTTCCATTATTTTTCTTTACTTTTTTTGTCATTCAACAGCAAACTACACAAAAAAAACTATACAAAGGGTAAATGATGTCTCTCCCCCTTTTATCTAAAGTAATTGCAATGAAAAACATCATATATATATATTATCTAAGAGACATATCTAGATTCAAATCCGAGAGTCGATATCTCTATGTCGCTCAAAATTGTCTATACAACCAACAACGTGCACAATAAATCTGACATATATAGTACCGGGAGTATTTGCATTTCCTTTCCTCATAGATAATCTTGGCTTTCCCATTCCAATGAACGCTTTTTCTCTTGTTTTTAACCACCGATCAATCTTTGGATACTTCGGATTTTGAGTTTCTACCGTGATCACTTGAGATGAAAACCTTGACTATATACATACACACATTATTTCTTTTTTTATGAATTTTGTTATCATACTTAACGGCCACTCCAAGAATATTATTATCCACATAAAAACAAGTTGCGACTTGTAAAATAATGTATTAACATAAGCAAGTAACGTTCTATTAGCACATGGGCCCCGCAAACTTGGGGGATGGGATGGGATGCATATTCACCTCGCTTTTCTTACTTTAATTTTTCACACAACGTTTTATGTGTCTTTCGTGGCTTTACATGACATTGGTTTATGTACACCTTTAATTTCTTGTCCATATATATAAAATACTCGGTTTATATATTCTTACCACTCACTTTCTCAAACAAGTATCTTTCCTATATTTGCAAGCAAATTGTTGAATGGTTAGTCCAAGAAGATTATGTCTTGCTCTATGTGGTAGTTACTCTTTTTGGTAAACGAGTATTTGACTGAGCAATGTATATGCCAGCTTCATTCATATATACGACCATCACAGTTCCTATTAGTTAGGCTTCCTATTTCATGAGCATTTTCAAGATATAAGGTCGAAAAGTAAAGGAAATAAATTAAGGAGAGGAAGACCGAAGAAAAACATGTACTTAATTAGAAGTTTATAAAATTAAATCTCATGTTGTAATAACTTATAGATAATTAATAGGCTTAGGTGATGACGTGTGTATTTATGCTATAGCCTAGTTTAAGATAGAATTAAAATAACAGCACTTGTCCATGCCTCAATGAAAAAGTCCAAATTAATCAAGGCTTTTGGAGTTGCTTAAAAACCAAAACAAACAAACAAACCACTTCATCATCATTAGCAGTTTTGACCGCAATCACTTCACATAATTTTAAAGCCATGCATGCTTTATATAAATAAATTACGAGTGCTAATAATAATAATAATAATAATAATATTAATACTCGCGACACACACCTTTGGCATGGTGGGGTTGTCATTATCCTACACAAGTCAAGCTCTCTGTTTATTCTTTTAAAATCTCTTTTATCATTGTGGTAGATGATGAAAAGGACCTATAAAACATGAAAAATTCAAAAGGTTAGACATATGGGCCTTAGAAGATCACTTCTTTTTGCTTTTTTTTCTTCTCACTTCTCAATAAAGGGCTCTACGAGGCATGTCAATTAAATTAACATCTTTTTTTTGTTTATGTTTTTTTTCTCATAATTAAGAGTTTATTTATATGATCAACTCAAAATGGTAAGCTAGAGAGCATTTTCAAATCTTTCGATAAACCATGGTCACAAACATCTAATAATATTTTGACACACTTATTAGCAAAACCTAAACAATCTATATATTAGACTCTAAGGAAGCAGAATGGAGAATATATATATATATATATATATATATATATATATATATATATATAGAGAGAGAGAGAGAGAGAGAGAGAGAGAGAGAGAGAGAGAGAGAGAGAGAGAGAGTTATTGTTATATCAGTTAATATTTTCCTAAAGATTTGTGCAAAGAAACGTGAAATTTTAAAAGTTGCCTCTTCATCATGACAATGTTGGATGGTTCATGATAAACAGGAATGACCTTCATTGTATGTGTGGAATTGTAGACACGTATGTATCATATCATTCAGGGATAATTTTTTATTGTCCATTGTCGGATCTCAAAGTGGCTATTGATGGAAAAGCAATAAACTTGGAAAATTATGGAGCCCACAACAATATCAAAACATCATATTCTCTCAACTATATCCACTGTTTAGAGTCCCAGAAAGAAGGCAAAAAACTGGATAATTGTGAAATGTGATATTTTTTTATTCTTTTTTTTTTATAAATTAATAATTAAACTATACCACATTAATATGGTTTGCTAGTTAATACTTAAATTCACTCCAAATATTATTTAATTAGTAAATTTGAGTTTTTACTTTTATAGTAACAACTCCTCCATACGTATTATGATTCTCACAATATACTTGTGTCTTTTTTATTTGGTGACATTTTCTATATCAAATTAATATTAGTAGTTTTTATTATTTAAGAAAGGAGAATTTAAATGATAATACAATGGACTATTCAAAATCCCAATTACTTTATTCTCTTGAATTCTGTAATTGATATTTAAACTTCTCCAATCAATACTAGACATGATGTAAGATATTTTACAAGTTACCATTTTTTATCAATTAACTTATTTTTGAGATGTTTCAAAATTAAAAAATGTAGACATAGTATTATTTTTTTATTATAATTTCTCTTTTATTATCATTAAGTTTTTTATATTAGTTATTAGTTAAATTAGTTTAAGCTACAGAGATTGCTTTGAAAAAAAAAAACAACTGAGATTGGACTAGTAGTAAGTAAATGGCTAAAGTGCTCCCGGGGTCCCTTATCTTTATTTAAAGTAACGGATTAGTCCTTTATGTTTTTTTTGTCCCAAATAAGTCCTTTATCTTTCAAATTTTTGACACATAAATCCTTTTCCGTTAACAGTGCTGATTTATGTGTAAAAAAAAGGATTTATGTGTTAAAAATTTGAAACATAAAGAACTGATTTGGGACAGAAAAGGATTTATGTGTCAAAAATTTAAAACATAAAAGGACTGATTTGGGACAAAAAAAAGATAAAGGACCAAATCGTTACTTTAAATAAAGATAAGGGACCCCGGGAGCACTTTAGCCTAAGTAATTTTATACTTGGATTAATATTTCTTGATTTTTTTTTCTTTCGTTCTCTTTTTGTTAGTTAGGTAGGCCATGTTTGTATAATTACTTATTTAAGAGCTTATGGCACATAAATGCTTATCATATTAGAGCATATGACATAAGTGCTTACATTCAATAAGCTATTTTTTTTTGTTAATAAAATATATTGGAAGGCACTTATACAAAAATAAAGTGCTTGGATATATCATTAATTAGTTAAACACTTTAAAGGGTTTTTATAAAAAAATAATAATATTATTAAAATAATATTAAGAATCATAATTATAAATAGACAAAAAAATTATTAAAATAATATTAAGCACAACAAAATTATTATTCAGAGTTAAAATTTTACCAGTCACCATTCATTTTTCTACATACACTATGCCAGATGTTGAGGAAAATGGTGCCCTATTGGGCAATGCTTTTTAAGGAAGTGCTGCTTTTGGTTTAAACGCGCTGGGAATGGACAGCGCTTTTTAAGGAAGCGCTGCTTTTGGTTAAAATGCGCTGGGGCAATGGGTAGCGCTTTTTAGGAAGCGCTGCCTACACTAGTAGAAAAACAGCTTTTAGTGTAGGCCAGAAGCCCACGCTGAAAGACTAGAAATGAACGCTAACAGTAAGTTAGAGTCGGATTAGCGTCGGCCTCGTGTGGACGCTAAAACGGTCGAAGCTAATCCGTAGCGTCCCGTATATTTAGACCGACGCTAATTAGCGTCGGCTAAGCCCACGCTAAAGCCGACACTAATGACAAGGCCGACGCTACAGTCAACGCTTGGGAAGTTAACTATTTAATATTAGCGTCGATTTAGCCGACACTACGGTCAACTAAAGAAAAGTCTACAAAATGATATAGCGTCCGTTTAGCCGACGCTAAAGTCAACCAAAGAAAAAGTCAACAACACTCTAGCGTCTGTGCAGCCGACGCTAATAATTGGTTTTTTTTAAAAGAACAGTGACAGCCTACTTTGCTTTCCACACCTGCTAATATTTACCTTTCACCTATTACCAATCAAAATGCTTAATCCCGAAACAACAAAATACCATAATATCAAAGTGTTTGGCATCCAACATCTAGAGAAAAGTAACGATAACAAGATCAATCGCTATCTTGTGACTCTTCATCCAAATCATCATCATAATCAGGATGGCTAGCTAGCACTACAAGATCCACCACCAGATCGACGCTCAAAAGCATCCATGCGATCTACACATAATTTTTTCAGCGCATTAAAATCATTTTCTAACTTCTGCGAACGCTCATTTGCCTCTCGAGCGTCTTGGGCAGCCACTTCAGCTCGGGCTATTGCATCTTGAGCCGTCTTCTCAGCTTTAAGTCTAGCTGCCCTCTCTTCTTCCAAAGCTATCCCAATCATGAAACCAGAAGGATTCTGGGACGGTTGGGTAAGTGACTTGGACCCAGGTCGGGCATTCACAGATAAGCCTCCTGTACGATAAAGCCAACCACGGGTAGGACCCCCCGCAGCCACCTTCCAACAATCAAGTGCCACTGCTCCATCTACCAGTTGATCATCATCACCACCTAATTCACTTGTGCTAGTACTTCATCCCCATTTTGTTTGTATGCATTCTGATCAATAAGAAAATAATGATAAGCTACTAGCAAAAGGACCAAACTAAACCAAAACAACGTATAAGGAATTAACCAAAAATTCAAGAAACAATGACAATAACTTACATAAGTAGTTTCAGCTTGATGTTCAACCCAAACACCAGATTTTCTCTTGTGGGTTTTTAAAAATAACTCATCCGGTCGCACATCTCTTTGCATCTCATTGCACTACAAATAAAATCAAGATGTAATCACAATTAATTAAACAATACTTCAATATCTACTGTTTCACTTAATCAGAACTCATTTCCACTTAATTAATACTTCAGTTCAATTAATCAATATTTCACTCCAATTACTGTAATCACAATTAATTAATACTTCACTCCAATTAATCAATACTTCAGTTCTGCTACTTTAGCAAAACTCATTTCCACTTAATTACTGTTTCATTCCAATCATTCTAAATCCAATTTTGTTCGTAATTAACCATTCTATCTTTTTCATTCACAGTTTGCTAAACTAAGGCATCCTAAAGTATCATCCCCTTTTGTGAACCCCAATGTGTGTAGGTCTATAAACAGATTGTAGAAAAATAAGCACCCTCGTTATTAGATTTGTAATTTTATAGGAGTATTTTTGTAACGTTCTTTCAATTGTTTATATCTGACATATTTTCTATCCACTTAATTACTGTTTCATTCCAATCATTCTACTGTTAAAGGACAGTTCCAGAACAGTTTCAAAACAATTACACTATTCTAACATAAATTCTGTACATTCAAACACTATCTTGGTTACACTATTCTAACATAAATTCTGTACATTCAATACCAAATCCGATTCGAACATACTCAATACCAATTCAAACAAGTTTTCACATTCTAACAAGTATTTTTTTAATCAAAACAGTGAGAAATGCTGGATATCTTCCTTTTGTTTAGAATTGTTGAGTTTAATACTTACTAGCTCAAGTGCTAAATCAATGTGAGCCTTGCGGCCTGAAGTGTGGACCGCTCCACCTCTTGTTGATGCTCTATTAATCTTATTTTGATTGGAGATGTCCTTGAATTTTTGGTTAGCCCAGTATGCTTTAAGACCAATCCAAGCTTTATCCCTCATCCATTTAGGCTGAACATATTTCTTTCTTTCCTTAGTAAGCATGTCACTGAGTCTTTTCTTGGCTTTTAGTTCAAACAAGTGTCGGACAATACCTGTAAGACTAGGATCCCATGACACATTTTTCTGCAAATTACAATACAATTTAAAACTCACAATTTGATATTTAAGACGATGCTTCATTATTCTACTTGATGTCATATAGTATAATTGATCCTATGACGCCTTTTTCTGCACTAACTCAAGGAAACAGTAAATCATAGATAGACTTTCGAATTGAACTATTTTATAGAAATACATACTTACCCCAAATCTGGCAAACCAACCATCTCGAATTTTTTTGGTTGTTGCACTCCAACCATAGATAGGCTTTCGAAATTGTGTTTGAATGGCAACCCTAATGGCATCTGCAACTTCCTTGCTAGGAATGAGCCTGCAAAGTAATAAAAAGGAAGATGTATGAAGCATCAAAATCAACACATCCGCAGAGTAATAAAAAGTTGTTGAAAGGAATATTTTAAAACAAGTTGTAGAATGTTGTAACTTACCCTTTACCGTAAGGTTGTATCTTGACCTTCCCATCACCATCTCTCTCTAGAAAGTGAGGAGGAAATGACCCTTCACCCACCTGAGCTTCATCCTCTTCGTCCTCGTCCTCGTCCTCGTCCTCAATTTCCTCTTCGTCACGGTCTTCAACTTCATCCTCTTGGTCAGGCACATCATCATCCGCTACTAAAGCCCCATGTGGGGCATATTGTGAAGAGGCACCCATGGTTTGAAGGTTTATACCTGGAGTTGGCATAAACACAAATACCTCGGGGGTAGATGCATGAATGGGTGATGGTGTCTGAGCAGGTGCTACATTCTCAGCAGGTGTCGCAGTCTGGGTCGGCATAGGAGGCTGTGATAGAGGTGAAGATGATCGGTCAAGTGACTTAGTGTTAATCAAATTGCGAAGCAAGAGATTCTACTGCTCAAGTTTGCACGGTGGTAACATCTTTGGTCTACCCCTGGTAGAATGGACCTCTCGTCCTTTGCCACGGCCACCTTTGTTATTCATCTGTTGAGATAAAATACAAAATCCATGCTACCGTTGTAGAATACAAAAATAGAAATAAGGTATATCTTTCAAACAAGTGAGAGAGCATGTGAAACAGAAAATGGGCAATGAAAATAAACAAAAGGATAAAAGATATATCTTGCAAACTATTATTAATTACAAAGTACACCAACTAGTCTAAATCATGATAGTGCAATAAAAAATACATATAATAATCTCTAATAATGTGCAATACAAAGTACTATAATAAATTACACGCTCAATCATTATGAAGCGAATGATCAAAAATCTCTTCAAAGACATCTACTTGTGAGTCTTCAAAGACATCTACAGGTGACATCACTTATCGTGTTCAGTCCAAATCCAATAATCTGGTTGAAATCCATACTGATACAAGTGAAGCCTAACATTAGTTGCCGTAGATATCTTGATACACTTGCATTTTGTACACGGACACCTTATCCCTCCCTCAGACATACAAATGGGTAGCTTCAAGGCCCTCTTCACAAAGTTTTTAACACCACGAACAAACTCTTTTTTCAATCCGTGCCTATTAGCATATGCCCTATTGTACATCCAAGTACGATCCATTCTCTGAGGCAAACACTTAATTTGTCACTAAAAGACAAACAAACAATAAATAAGAAGAGAGAAAAGGAAAAAAATAAATCAAAGGAATGCATCAATGGTTGAATCACATATCTAATAAGAAGAAAGAAAAAGACAAAAAACAAAACAAAACAAAGAAAAGAAAGAGACGTTACCGTTCACGAAAAACGACATTGAAGAAGCTGGCAAATTTGCCTCTAAATCAAAATGAGAGGGTAAGGAGAGGGCAAGGAGAACAGCAGCAGCAACACACCTACAGCTATAATAATATTACTATTAATAATAAATGTTTCTTATCCTGACAGAAATAAGTGTCATTTCATGTAATTAAAAACAAAAGTCATAAGCTAAATTTCATTTCATAATAGATTAATTAATAAAGGTGTCTTCAGTCCCTTATTATTTTTGCCCAAAAAGGAATTCATACAAAATACAAAACATTCTTTGGGCTGGTACCGGGGTCCTTTGCATAATTAGTTGCAGGGTCCGGCAACAATCTAGAGATTAAAGGAAAAAAAGTCGAGTGAGAGTGCATTTTAAACTAAATTCAGCAACATTCAGTGATGCAAGACTGCATATGATACTGAATGAGATGGTATCATCAGACTAATATTTTACTTAGCGAAAATTCTATGAGCTGTGTATGTATAAATCTTTTTTGCTGAGTCACCATGGATCAATTGCAGAACCAAAAATTGATCCTAGTGAACACTACCAAGAAAATGAAGGCCTAGTGAACATATACTACTAGTTCATACTAGATATTGCCTAACAAAATCATCATTTTTTGTTGGATAAATGGGATACACAACAGCACAAATATAAACATATTTTTGCCAGAATTCCGATTGCCAATTAGGAGCCATTCTTCTCCATTAATCCATTCCTAATGCTAATGCATGTATGTGAATATAAGTTATCATTTTGGCATTGTTTTCATATACAAGGTTTACATACACATGCTCATAGAATTTTCGCTTAGTAAAATATTAGTTATCATTTTGGCATTGTTTTCATATACAAGGTTTACATACACAGCTCAAAGAATGTTTTGTATTTTGTATAAATTCCTTTTTGGGCAAAAATAATAAGGGACTGAAGCCACCTTTATTAATTAATCTATTATGAAATGAAATAACCGCTTGGCTAGATAATTAAAAACAAAAGTCATAAGCTAAATTCATTAGTGTGTCATCTTAGAAGAGGGGGCAATTCTAAACCACAAAACTCACTACATCAGCTAAATAAGATTGTTATGCACTTTGACAACTGAGGACAAAGGATAATGGTAAAGGTTAAATACTATATGCTTGACCTACACATAGAGAACAACTAGGACAAAATTTTCCTTTCCCCGAAAGCCTATTGTTTCAGCTAATGCACCTGAAAAATCAGAAATACACAAACACTATCTGAAAACAACCAAGATCGTAGCAACAAAAAACATTAAATCAAACAAGAAACCAAAGAAGCAGGGAAGAACACCCATGATTTTGATAATGGAGTTCGGCTCAGTAAAGCCTGTGTCTCTGGGACTCAAATCAAAATGAAACACAAAGATCAGATTTTATCCCAGACACCCCCAAGTTTTAAATAGTCCTGAACTTATGAATCCAAAATCTAAATGAGTCTAAACCCTAACACCAAAGTGATTCCAGATTACAGATTTGAAAAACTAAGAGAAAAAAAGGCAGACAAAGTGATTCCAGATTACAGATGCAAGTGTTCTCGCGAAAAAAGGGGAAAATTAAGCATACCACTGAAATTGGTCCTCGTGAAATCGAATGCAGGTGTTTAAGAAAGTAGCGTTTCCGTCGACGACGTGGAGGTGTTCTTCGTCTTCTCCGGCTGGCGCCGTCGCCTCTGTGTAGCGGAGGAGAAAGAGGTGGAGGCTTAGGGTTTCAGTGAACAGAGAGGCGCGAGACTGAGAGAGTGAGTGAGGGAATGAACAGAAGAAGAGTGTAGAAAAAAGAGTGGGAGAGTTAGGGTATTTTAGTAAATTAACATAAAACTAGCGTGGACCGTCCGACGCTAACCTTATCACTTTTTAGCGTCGCATCTTATCACGTAGCGTGGGGCTAGCCGACGCTAATCTGTATCTCCTTGCGTCAAATATCATTTTTTGTTGAGCGTGGGCTTAGCCGACGCTAATCCGACGCTATTAGCGTCCGTGTCGGGGGCCGACGCTACCAAATGGATGCTAAATTGAGGTTTTCTAGTAGTGCTATTGGAGATCGCGCTGGGGCGATGGGCAGCGCTTTTTAAAAAGTGCTACTTATGCCCAAAACACGTAAATGAATGGGTAGCGCTTTTTAAAAAGCGCTGCCCATCGCTTTAGTCAATAAAATTCCTCTCACTCACTCTCAAAATGAAGAGTTGCGAACCATAAACTTCATATTTCTTTCTTTTCTTGCTTTTTTTCTTTCACTACTTCACTCTCTCTCTCTCTCTTCTCTTGCCTTTCTTTCTTTTCTCTTCACTCTCTTACTTCTCTTGACTTTCTTTTTTTTCTTGCGTTTTTTCTTTCACTTCTTCTGCTAGGTTTTTTTTATTTCTTGATGAATCTTACAGATTCAAGGTATGCGAAGCCTCCAATGGTGATTAGAAGCACAGATACAAAGGTAATTACCAAAACCCCTCTTGTTTTGGTTGTTGTTTTTGCGATTTAGAAACCCTAGTGTAGTAAATTGATTTTTGTTCTATTTCTCTTCAATCACATGTACTGTAGTGAATCAACCTTCAAGAACAGGTCACGCAAACTACTTGAAAGGTATACAAATCACCACTTTGTGATTTTGCATCTGTTTTACAATTCCTTTTTGTAAAAACTCTAATTTCTCTCTGGGTTTGTTTCACATGTGACTGTTGCGTATGAATGAGATGGTGACTGATTTCAAGATACTGGGACAACACTCTCACAGGTTGTATTCCTCCCTTTCTTTCTATTAGATCTGTTTTTCTTCTCTTTCTCTCTAAAGAACAAACCCTAACTTGGTTTGTTTTTATTTTGCAAGGTAGCCACACTCATAAAATTAGAAGAAGAAAGAACTTGAAAGAGGAACAATAGACTTGAAGAAGGAAATTGTTATCTGACAAGTGTAAAAATAATTGTTATCTGAAAAGTGTAAAAAAGGAAAATAAACAAAATTAGAAAAAAGGAAAATAAACAAAATCAGAAAAAAATAAAAAAATAAAAATTATACAATGGGCAGCGCTTTTTAGGAAGCACTGTCCATTGTGGGAGTGGAATCAGCTGCGCCAAGTTTAGCACCATGGCTAAAAAAAACACTGTCCATCCCCAATTCTGTTGTAGTGATACCATGAATATATGATTAAAAATTGGCATTTAACATTCGGCTATTTTAATTTGTACAATTTTAATGAAGAAAGAATGATTTAACTTTAAGTTAAAGTTTAAAATTATATCTGCCAATAAAAAACTAGTAGAAGGTGATACCTTGGTAGTTCAAAGAACCCCACCAAATGTTTTGGTTAAGTTTAAAATTATCTAGGCTAATTGCACTGTTGGTAGAACCGTGCTATCCTATAAAAAGCAAAATCTCCGACCATTATCTAGCTTTACAAAGCGACTACCATGTATAACATGTTTTCAAAAGTAGCCTGCGATTTGGTTAGATTGTTACTTTGTTAGTAGGTGTGGGAATAGGCCGAACCGAGTTGAGTTTTGTAAGATCTGATATATGTTGAAAGTGTTAGGTCTGATTCTAGTATGTGACGTGTTATAGACCCAACTTTTTATTCCTACCTAATTAACTCGACCTACAACAACACTAGCCATGACATATCACATATTCAAATATCTATGTCTCGCCGGCGCCGCTGCTTGGGATCAAGTTTTCACATAAAACTAGTACTATACCCGTGCATCCGCACGGGTCGATCGCGTTACGTGATACGATTACCTCAAATAGAAATGTTAATTTGAAATCTCATTAATCTAAAATCAATTGTAAAATATAGAGGATGACTTGCATATGGACATGTGCTGTCGTGTTCTTTTTATGAATGAATTTAGACAGTATTTAAATAGTCTGAACATTACTCCATGAAAATAAAGAAAAATTTAAAGTAAATAAAAAAGGAGTTTCAAATAAAAAATTGATAAATATTAAAACTAAAAATGTAAAAGTATCATTTAAAAACAATATGTGCATTTAATTTATCTCGTGTGTTTTTATATATCAATACAGTGTTTTTTATATATCAGTGCAACTATCCCGTGTTTTTATATATATCATTGCAGTTATCCCTGTATTTTTTATATATCAGTGTAGTTGTCCAGTATTTTTTTAGGTATTCGTGACAAATATTTGTCGCGTGTGTTTTAAATATTAATCAGTTTAAATAGTCATTAAGCCTTCTTGGTTTTTAGATAGTAGTTTTCAAAAATTATAATTATCAATGACAAATATTAATCCGGTGTTTTTTTATATATCACTGCAGTTATCCCCGTGTTTTTTATATATCAGTGCAGTTATCTGATAGTTTCAATTGATTATTTTAGTTGATAGTAAATTATAGTAGATAGTAATTTGTTAGATAGTAGATTATCAATAAAAAATAATTGTTTTAAATATTAATTAGTAATTTAAATAGTCATTAAGTCTGCTTATTTTTTAAATAGTAGGTTTGTAGTAGTAGGCTTGAAAAAATTTAATTATCAATGACAAATATTAATCTCGTGTTTTTTTATATATTAGTGCAATTATCTCGTAGTTTCAATTCATTATTTTAGTTGATTAGTAGATTATAGTAGATAGTAAAAGAGAGATAGTAGATTATCAATAAGAAATATTATTTTAAATATTAATCAGTAGTTTAAATAGTCATTAAATATTATTGTTTTTTAGATAGTAGGTTTATAGTAGTCTTCAAAAAATTTAATTATCAATGACAAATATTAATCCTCTGTTTTTTTATATATTGGTGTAGTTATCCCGTGTGTTTTTATATATCATTGCAATTATCTCATAGTTTCAATTGATTATTTGAGTTGATTAGTAGATTATAGTAGATTATTGCAGTTATCTCGTGTTTTTTTAGATAGTAGGGTTATAGTAGTTTTCCAAAATTATAATTATCAATGGTAAATATTAATTATAAATTGTCAAAAAAAATTATAAATATCAATGAAATATTAATCCCGTGTTTTTTTAATTATAAATTGTCAAAAAAAATTATAAATATCAATGGTAAATATTAATCCCGTGTTTTTTTATATATCACTGCAGTTATCCCGTGTTTTTTTATTTATCAGTGCAGTTATCTCGTAGTTTCAATTGATTATTTTAGTTGATTAGTAGATTATAGTAGATAATAAAAGTTAGATATTAGATTATCAATAAGAAATATTTGTTTTAAATATTAATTACTAATTTAAATAGTCATTAAGTCTTCTTGTTTTTTAGATAGTTGGTTTATAGTAGTAGTCTTCAAATTTTTTAATTAAAGTAGTGTTTGTATAAATTTAGAAATTTAGTTAAAAGAATTAAAGTGAAGTGATAAGAGAAAGAGAATAATTATTTATGGGAAAATTAAGTAAAAGGAAAAAAAGGAAGAAAGAGAGTGTAAAAGAAAAGTAAAAAGGAGGAAAGAGAGTGTAAAAAGAAAGAGAAAAAAGGAAGAAAGAGAGTGTAAGAGAAAAGTGAAAAGTAAGAAAGAGAGCGTAAGAATAAAGAGGAAAAAAATAGAGTGTAATGACATTTTTACCCTTAAAAATTTGAGGTGTCTTTTAGATAGAATGGGGGTATTGGTAAAATCATATGTGGTTTAGTTGTATAAATATAGTGTAGATGTAGATCAGTTTAAATAGTCATTAAGCCTTCTTGGTTTTTAGATAGTAGTTTTCAAAAATTATAATTATCAATGACAAATATTAATCCGGTGTTTTTTTAGATATCACTGCAGTTATCCCCGTGTTTTTTATATATCAGTGCAGTTATCTGGTAGTTTCAATTGATTATTTTAGTTGTTAGTAAATTATAGTAGATAGTAGTTTGTTAGATAGTAGATTATCAATAAAAAATAATTGTTTTAAATATTGATTAGTAATTTAAATAGTCATTAAGTCTGCTTATTTTTTAAATAGTAGGTTTGTAGTAGTAGGCTTGAAAAAATTTAATTATCAATGACAAATATTAATCTCGTGTTTTTTTATATATTAGTGCAATTATCTCGTAGTTTCAATTCATTATTTTAGTTGATTAGTAGATTATAGTAGATAGTAAAAGAGATATAGTAGATTATCAATAAGAAATATTATTTTAAATATTAATCAGTAGTTTGAATAGTCATTAAATATTACTGTTTTTTAGATAGTAGGTTTATAGTAGTCTTCAAAAAATTTAATTATCAATGACAAATATTAATCCTCTGTTTTTTTTTTTATATATTGGTGTAGTTATCCCGTGTGTTTTTATATATCATTGCAATTATCTCATAGTTTCAATTGATTATTTGAGTTGATTAGTAGATTATAGTAGATTATTGCAGTTATCTCATGTTTTTTTAGATAGCAGGGTTATAGTAGTTTTCCAAAATTATAATTATGAATGGTAAATATTAATTATAGATTGTCAAAAAAAATTATAAATATCAATGAAATATTAATCCCGTGTTTTTTTAATTATAAATTGTCAAAAAAAATTATAAATATCAATGGTAAATATTAATCCCGTGTTTTTTTATATATCACTGCAGTTATCCCGTGTTTTTTTATTTATCAGTGCAGTTATCTCGTAGTTTCAATTAATTATTTTAGTTGATTAGTAGATTATAGTAGATAATAAAAGTTAGATATTAGATTATCAATAAGAAATATTTGTTTTAAATATTAATTACTAATTTAAATAGTCATTAAGTCTTCTTGTTTTTTAGATAGTTGGTTTATAGTAGTAGTCTTCAATTTTTTTAATTAAAGTAGTGTTTGTATAAATTTAGAAATTTAGTTAAAAGAATTAAAGTGAAGTGATAAAAGAAAGAGAATAATTATTTATGGGAAAAGTAAAGTAAAAGGAAAAAAAGGAGGAAAGAGAGTGTAAAAGAAAAGTAAAAAGGAGGAAAGAGAGTGTAAAAAGAAAGAGAAAAAAGGAAGAAAGAGAGTGTAGGAGAAAAGTGAAAAGTAAGAAAGAGAGTGTAAGAATAAAGAGGAAAAAAATAAAGTGTAATGACATTTTTACCCTTAAAAATTTGAGGTGTCTTTTAGATAGAATGGGGGTATTGGTAAAATCATATGTGGTTTAGTTGTATAAATATAGTGTAGATTTCAATTGATTATTTGAGTTGATTAGTAGATTATAGTAGATTATTGCAGTTATCTCATGTTTTTTTAGATAGTAGGGTTATAGTAGTTTTCCAAAATTATAATTATGAATGGTAAATATTAATTATAAATTGTCAAAAAAAATTATAAATATCAATGAAATATTAATCCCGTGTTTTTTTAATTATAAATTGTCAAAAAAAATTATAAATATCAATGGTAAATATTAATCCCGTGTTTTTTTATATATCACTGCAGTTATCCCGTGTTTTTTTATTTATCAGTGCAGTTATCTCGTAGTTTCAATTGATTATTTTAGTTGATTAGTAGATTATAGTAGATAATAAAAGTTAGATATTAGATTATCAATAAGAAATATTTGTTTTAAATATTAATTACTAATTTAAATAGTCATTAAGTCTTCTTGTTTTTTAGATAGTTGGTTTATAGTAGTAGTCTTCAAATTTTTTAATTAAAGTAGTGTTTGTATAAATTTAGAAATTTAGTTAAAAGAATTAAAGTGAAGTGATAAGAGAAAGAGAATAATTATTTATGGGAAAAGTAAAGTAAAAGGAAAAAAAGGAGGAAAGAGAGTGTAAAAGAAAAGTAAAAAGGAGGAAAGAGAGTGTAAAAAGAAAGAGAAAAAAGGAAGAAAGAGAGTGTAGGAGAAAAGTGAAAAGTAAGAAAGAGAGTGTAAGAATAAAGAGGAAAAAAATAGAGTGTAATGACATTTTTACCCTTAAAAATTTGAGGTGTCTTTTAGATAGAATGGGGGTATTGGTAAAATCATATGTGGTTTAGTTGTATAAATATAGTGTAGATTATCTTCTTTTATTTTTCTTTTCAATATTCACCCTTTTTTGTTTTTCCTGCACACCAACCCCAAGTTCCGATAGAAAGTCAATGAAATATAAATAAACTTGCAGTTTAATTGCAGATTTTGTCGAAACCTTTTCGTATAAAAATACTTAGCTCCACATGCCATGCAAATATTTAAAGCCGATTTGCATATAGAATGTACTAATTTAAGAACCAAAGAACATGACTTGGGGGCTGAGGCAGAAAATGCTTTTGAAATTTACAATAGGAGGTAAGGGAAATCAATTTTCAATTTTTTATCACTAAAACCCGCTATTTTTTTTATTACAATAACATATTTATATCATCATTTCATTAGTAATAATAGATTCGGTACATGTTGGAACCAAATCATAAAATGTGGCACTAGCACCGTATATAGCAAAAATGTGAGCGGCGAGATTTGCTTACCTGAAAGCTACGATTGGCAGTTAATAAATTCTTACAATGGGAAAGTAACAAACCATGCTTGGTATTTGTATTTGGTGTTGTCTTCACTCCACTCACCACTGGTAAACAATTCAGCTCTATGGATACCGAAGTCAGTCCCAACTCACTCAACCAAAGTAAAGTTTGTCAAAGTCCCATGACCTCCGCTTCTTGTGGTGCTGGTATTCCTTAAAACCACATAGTCTTGCCTCTATAGAACTCCCCTGCGATTGTTCTTATGCAAATCCCGAGCCCATATTTATTTTGTGTTGAAAATTGTCGCGTCGACGTTGCATTTGTAAGTCCCTACCACCGGTTGTTGCCATTTATGCTCGGATTAATGAGGTTGATGTGCATGCAGTCCATAGATGCCCCCTTAGTTCAAGCCACGTTCCAATCATGCAGCAAACTCATAGCTTCACTCATTGTGATCGAAACCGAGCGCATAACCCCCTGCCATACTTTCTCATTCATCCTTTTCCATAAAGCTCATTCATCCTTTTCCATAAAGCCCAACACATCATTGCCAAGACTTTCTTCTTAGTATCATCCAAAGAGTGTGGTAGATGAAAGAAGCACTCTTTGAAACTCTCTGCCACCTCCATAGCGTTCTTCACATCATGCAACAAACCACAATTTCTCCACACATTCTCAGCATGGATACAATCGAAGAACACATGCCATTCATTGTAAGGATTACCTTCACACATTGGGCTTGTCCTTCACATCTTACTTGTCTTCTTTGAAGATTGTTTCTTGTTGGAAGACAACCCCTATTAGCTCTCCACAGTAACAACTTGACCTTTTGTGGTATTTCCAGCTTCCAAATCAACATCCAATCGCCTTCCACACGCAACAGCCTATTATCCACCAACTTATCCATAATAACGTAGTAGGCTGATCGAACTGAGAAGTCTTTGTTGCTGCTCCGCCCCTAAACTAAGTTATCCTCTTCACCATCAATGACACGAGGCATAACTAAGACTAGTGCAGCTTCCTGATTATCAAACAAGTGCTTAACCAAAGGTCTGTTCCAGTAACTTTGTCTTGGATCCCACAATTCTTTCACTTTGATATTATCAAAACCAGCCACAATAAAGGAGCGTATAAACGGATCACGCCTGCCCTTAACTACAGATCATGTCATACCGAAATATTCTCGCCATTTCCAATCCTCCATCGCGATCCCAAATTTACATGTACCCGGGAAGTAAAGGTACTACGCCAAACATAACTGAGATTGTGGCCCAAGCAAGTCCCCATAAAATCACTATCTGAAAAATATTTAGCTTTGAACATTCTAGCAACTATAGTATCTACATGTGTAGCAATGTTCCATGCTTGCTTCCCTAGCATTGCCATATTGAAACCATGAAAGTGACAAAAACTCATACCTCCATATTTCTTCCTCATTGTTAGCTTGTCCCAACTCAACCATCGAATCCCCATGCGTTCTCTTTTGTTAGAGCCCCACCAAAAAGAATTAAGGGAAAAAAACAAAAATAAGAGGGAATAGAAATAGGACTAGTCTTTGAAAACAACTCTCATGTGGAGTAGAAATTATGGGAAGAAGAGGTTTGGACACTCAAGCTTTTAGTTTCTAAAAAAAAGATATGAATGATGGGAAGAAGAGGGTAAATTATGGGGTCAGTTGTTAGCTTAAATAAGAGAAAACTCTAAACTAGTAGTGTGAATGTGTGATAACTTACTTGTTAAACTTTGTCAAAAGGAAAAACTTATACATATTAAGCACATTTTTTTAGTTAAACAAATTTATAAGCTAATCGAATATTATGAGCAACGTTTGTAGGCCTTAAGACAATCGTAATAAAGTTTTGACCCCATGATTGGAAGACAATCTAAATCTATTGTAAAAGGCAAGGAGTGAATAGCGAGCGAGATAGGGGTACTAATAACTAACATTTAATTAATTTTTTAATTAAACCAAACCTATCGCCATTAAGAAGATTGAAAGAGGTTAGTTAGTTTGAGGTTTGAAAGTTTGAACGACGTGATTAAGAATGACAAAAACGGCATCGTTTTAACCATGATTGCAGTCCATCTCCTACTTATGAAAGTAAAAGCCCAAACCCAAAGCTCTTTCCAACAAACATATCATATGCATATTGCATAGGGAGTGGAGATTCTTCCATTTGCATCTCACTCCTTTCTTTATCTCTCTCTCTCTCTCTTCACAGTGGCGCTTCAGAGAGAGACAAAAGGTAAAATAAAAGCCTTCGGCTTCTCTAACAAAACACGAAATCGAAACCAAAAGAAACAATCAAACAAGACGTGTTGGTTTTCGATCGCGGAATCAGAAGAAGAGCGAGTGAAGGGATCGTAGCAAGGGTATTTCAGTCATTTCAAGTGTCCATGTTCCTATCCACGAACTTGCACGCCAACAACGGCCGCGGCGGCGCCAAGTTCTCATTCATGGCCGCAGTGGCGGCCCCATCAACCTCGGCGGTGCTCTTCACGGCTTTGGCCGGCATAGCTTTTGTCGCCATCATCTTCTACGGTGCTAGTAGGTAAAAACCAAAGACCTATCAAATGAACGAATTAAAGAGCATCTTCTCAATCGCAATCGCAAAAACCCTAGCTCACTCTCTCACTCTGACTCAGACCTAGATGATATTGTTTTCGATTCCGATTTCGTTACACTAAAAGGGGAAAGAGAAAAAACAACAAAAAATCAAAGTGTATATAGAAGGAATTTATAGAATGAATCCCCTTACTCGACGAAGTCACAATTCATCTTCGTCCTCTTCAAATTCTTCTTCTCCTTCATCATCATCGTCATCGTCTTCATCATGGGTCCATTTGCGTTCGGTTTTATTCGTTGTTACTTCTTCCTCACCAGCTTCTTGTTCATCCTCTGATCGGTGAGTTCTTCTTCTCTTTCCTTTTGCTCTCACTTGTTTTTTTATAGCTCTAAGATTTATATTACTTTTTCTGTTTATTTCGTGCCAGATCTCCACTTTTGGGCTTCCCCGATCTTGCTATCAGTGTCAGCTTAAGTTGATCAGCATGTGTGTTTGCGATTTTTGTGATTATCACTTCCGTGTTTCTAATTTGGGTCTCTTTGTTCGACAGCATTTCGGTCTAATTGTGTGTTTGGCTGGTAGAATGGTTGAGTTGTTGGAAATGCAATGCTTTTAATAATGAAAATAAATTCAGATTTGTCTGTGAAAGGATAAGAGGGGTAATATCCTTTTTTGTGTGATGGATTTCTTCAATCTGAAGTTCCTTTCCTCTTGCCTTGGACTTTTAATCCTCTGGTTCCCGTGCCACTTGTCAAATTAGTTGCCCGTGAATAAATCACTTAGTTTAGGGAATGTAACTTGATGGTGATCTTGATGGGATGTCCAAACCTCCTTTTCTAGAAGTGTGTCTTGCTTGGATCTTCCTGACCTAGAAAGGAAGATCTATGGTAGACTAGAGGATATTTGTTGAGTACGTTCATTTGGAGACTGAAAAACACATTTTCAGGACCTAACTAAATCTCTGGCGTCTAAGTAGATTTAAGGAAATGTTTCATAGGATCAGATTGTCAATCAACATGTTGCATCCTGGATTACAAGTTTGAGGCTTTAATAGTATATATTTTTTGTGGATGTATATCTGAGAGATGTTGATGTGTCTCTAGTCTTAAGGACAAATGATATTTATGTCCTCTTCCTTAATTCTTTTTAAATCGATCCCATAAATTAGTGAAGTAATATTTTCAGCAAACAATAGTGATGCAGTATTTTCCTGATTGGAATTTGATATAGTCTGTTATCATTTGTAAATTTATTGCTGCATATACACCATTAACTATGTTAGTTGAGGGATAAGGGATTCTAGCACTGAATGCATTTAATTATTCTCGATTAAAGAAATAAGATAGTTCTACATTCTACATAACATTGAAAAGTTCGCAAAATCTGTGACAGAATGGTAATTCACATACATTTCTAACTGTAAAATATTATATTTATAATTGTTGCCCAGTTGTTTTCCATTGGGAAAAAAATGTCTACTTATACTAGAACACTGATATGATTTAATATGAAATAATGTCTTTTTCATTATACTTTTTCAATTCCCTAAATTTATTAAATGACCGTTTGCTGTCTATTCTCTACTCTAAAACTTATTTACATTTTCTTTGAAACAAAATTTCAGGGGTCGTCTTAAATCACCATGGTCTCGCCGGAAAAGAAAACATGTCCTTTCACCTCAACAATGGAAAAGCTTGTTTACTCAAGACGGGAAAATTCGTGATAGAGGAATTAAGTTCCTCAAAAGGGTTCGCAGTGGAGTGAGTTTACTAATTTAAATTTTGATTTTGATTTTGTGTTTTTGGTGTTTCATATTGAGATTGATTATGATATGAATATCTGATGCAGGGTGTTGATCCTAGTATAAGAGCTGAAGTTTGGCCTTTCCTACTCGGAGTGTAAGCATGCTGTGTCATTCACGTTTCATTTTTCAATGTTTATTTATTTCTTGCGTACCCTGAATCTAGGAGAAAGCATGGGTTTTTAGACAGGCACTTCATACAAAATTGGCATTCACATGTAGCAAAATTTAAAGCTTCCCATAAATATTTGAAGTGTCATACTCATTTTGACTTGTTTCTCTATTGAAATTATAAGTTCTATGCGTTTATGGATTGATTGGATGAACTTTGATTATCCTTCATTTTTTCTAATTTCTCAAACTTGATTTTTTTTCTTCCTGTTATGCATTAGGATGAATAGTGGTTACCTTGTCATTTATTTATTATTATGTTGTATGTTATATGTTATTGGAAATTTTCCCCATTCCTTCTGCATTCATTTATTTAGGCAAGCTTTTATATGGTTACTGACTGCATTCATTTAAACAGCTATGACTTGCACAGTACCAAAGAAGAAAGAGATCTTATAAGGCATCAAAATAGGTAAGTACTCAAGTTTGATATGCAATGCCATGCTCAATCCATCATCTTTCTCTAGGCTTTTATTTTTTATTTTTCGTTTGTGATTCCTCTTCTTTTTATTCAGTTTAACATAATGTTACTTTTATGCTAATTTTTCAAACACAGAAAGAAGTATGAGAAGCTCCGCAGAAAATGTCGGCAGCTGCTAAACTCCAACAGTGGGAGCTTTAAGTTCAATGAAATAGGTGAAGTCGGCTATGAAGGAGATGGTGGGAGTCTTGTTCAAGACTCTGGTTCTCCTAGTTCCGAAGATGCAGCAAGTGCCAGAGAATCCCTTTCTAGTGAGGAACAGAGCCCAGATGTTGAATATTCAGATGATCCGTACGGTGCCCTGTTGGAAGGTTACGATACCCCTAATATCAGCAATGCTGATGCCTCTGCACTCGATACAGATTCCACTGATTCAGATTACTCAGAAAGTCCTGAGGTAATTCAGACATTTGCTTCTGATGATGGTTTGGAAGAGGACAATTCCAAGACAACATCCAAGGAGAGTTCTTCCCCCTCCCAATTGAAAGTCTCGTCAAAACTACGAACTAGTGAAGACTTCACCACATGGCAAAGGATCATCCGACTTGATGCAGTACGTGCCAATGCAGAATGGATGCCATACTCCACCTCTCAAGCCGTTGTACCAGAAAGTAGGGCGCATCGATCTGCAGAGGCTGTTGGCTTGAAGGATTATGGTCATCTAGATGCTAGCAGAATCTTTCATGCTGCTCGATTGGTTGCTATTCTTGAAGCATATGCACTATACGACCCTGAAATTGGCTACTGTCAGGGTATGAGTGATCTGTTATCTCCTATAATTAGTGTTATATCAGAAGATCATGAAGCATTCTGGTGTTTCGTTGGATTTATGAAGAAGGCTAGGCAGAATTTCAGGCTTGATGAGGTGGGTATTAGGAGGCAACTCGATATAGTTGCAAAAATTATCAAGTTTAAGGATTCCCATCTGTTTAGGCATTTGCAGAAGCTCCAGGCGGAGGATTGCTTCTTTGTGTATAGGATGGTTGTGGTATTGTTTAGAAGGGAA
The DNA here is from genome assembly GCA_039519185.1 of Astragalus membranaceus. Classification (NCBI taxonomy): domain Eukaryota; kingdom Viridiplantae; phylum Streptophyta; class Magnoliopsida; order Fabales; family Fabaceae; genus Astragalus; species Astragalus membranaceus. The sequence goes on from CM076848.1 coordinate 33,827,267, forward strand.
TTGACATTTGAACAAACTCTTTGCCTTTGGGAAGTAATGTGGGCGGATCAAGCAGCAATCAGAGCAGGTATTGGGAAGTCTGCCTGGAGCAGAATTAGGCAACGTGCTCCGCCAACAGATGATTTATTGCTTTTTGCAATTGCAGCCTCCGTGTTACAGAGGAGGAAATTAATTCTTGAGAAGTATAGCAGCATGGACGAGATCATTAAGGAATGTAATGGGATGGCAGGACACCTTGATGTTTGGAAGCTGTTGGATGATGCCCATAACTTGGTGGTCACCCTTCATGATAAAATGAAAATAGAGACATCATTCGGATGAATGCAGTTGATATTTAAACTACTTTGTAATATCGTCACAAGATCTTTACTTTCAGGCTGCCAGATTTCTCCCCAGCTTCTAAAAATAAGAACCGCAAATGCTGAGTTTATTAAAACGAAGTTTGCTGGTTGCTGAAAGTTGCCACTTGCCACTGCTTATCTACGTTACGAGCTTTAGTTTCGGTAATGTTAATGTTGGCTAATATGGGGATTGAAGTTAGCTAGATTTATATGGCATGTTTATTTCCTTTTTCTTTTGGCTCCATCTTTTATTCCTTCTTTTTTTCTTTTACTTCTGATTTTGACTATTGGAGACATTCCGAAGCACCTTTGCGGAAAGCAAGTGGATAGGTGCATGTAACCGTTAGAAGAGGCCGAGACATTGTCGACAATTATAAATGTTGTCCTTTTTGACTGAATCTGAATTCATGAGTCTTTGACTCTTCGATATTGACTGGCATATCTTGCTTCAAGGTGTACCAACGGCCACATAAATCAGCTGAATAGGTTTTACACTTTGTTTTGCCGGCACCCCATAACCCCATAAACTATTGGGGGATTGTCTTTTGCAGCCTCATCTTTTAGGCAGTAAAAAATAGCGGTTTGAATTTAAAGTGTTAAGTAAAATTAGCCGTTGAATTAATTTATAAATATAAAATAACATAAATGGCCACTATATTTGAATTCTTAAAAATGAGAGAGAAGATTTATTTAATGGAGAATAAAAAAGTAATTTAATTAAAATAATAAAAGTAAAAATGAGAGAAAAAATAATGTAGCATAAATTAGCGGTTTGGTTTTACCAAGCAGAGTTTATCTACTATAAACAAGCGGTTTGGTCTTGCCAAACAGAGCCATAATATAGCATAAATTTATTTATATTTTACAAAATACTATTTTTGAAGTATATTTTCATAATGCAGCAATAATGTCTAGAAATTAACTTTTATAGGACGTATTTTGGAAGTTAATTAATGAAGTATATCAAGTTTAGTAGATCGGTCCACATATACATATCAAATAAAAAAATTTAATCATATTAAAATAATTCTGTCAATTCCCGGTATAAATTCCATTCACACTTTAATAAATGGGAAGGTATCATCAAATTTCATCCTGAATTTCTTAATCACACTATTTTTGTCGCCGACTTTGAGTTGCACATTTTCGATTTTCCATTATCTTATTGTTCCAATTTGTTATTTGAACTAGTTTCAATTATTTTGGTATTATTTTAAAATAAATTGCATCCTTCTATAATATTTTATTTGGTTGACGTTGTATGAAAATAATTAATTTCAATATAAATATATTTTGATGTTTCTTCCATAATATTTTATTTTAGTTGAGGTTGTATGGAAATAATAAAATTCAAAATATATATAGGGCACCCAAAAATCTCAAGACGACTCTGAATTGAAGTATACTTTTGAAATACATGTGTTTGGAAAACAACTTTTGGAACACAAATATGTAATTTTGTATTTTAGAAGTTAACATTTGAAGTATTTATTTTTCGACATTTCATTAGTATGTTTTGTTTTATTTTCTTACCTTTCGAAAGTTAATTTTCAGAATGTATAGTCACGTAGCCCATTTAACTATCCTAGAAGTGGTTCTAGTTTGCATTGACCAAAAAAAAGTCTGCACTTCATTCAATGTTGCGTTCTACTTGTATAGTTTCAACTATTCTCAGGAGCTTATCGAAAAAAAAAAATATTCTCAGGAGCTTTGTTGGCCCTTCCTATTGTAGCGTTTCCTTCGTTGACTCTTCTTGCGTCATGGTCGGCAAGGCTTCTAGCTTGGTTGTTGAGCAAGGTGACGAGGTTCTGCACGACTTGGGCTGGAAGGGGGACCAATGGCTCCCCTGGTGGGGCCGCTAACATGGGTATTCCGCCTTGAGAGGGGCCCTGTGCCGCGATGGGTTGAATTTCTTGGTTGTGGGAATCGTCCACTGGCAAAGTTTGGACAAAGTCTTCGAGTGTTTGCTCCCTTGGAGGCGGGACAGTCACTTGTGAGCGGACTCGTGGGGTCGCCCCGATCGGGTTCCCGCGAGGCTAAATTGGACCCTTCGGAGGCATTGTGAAGTTCGGAGTGGATTCAGGTGTTTGGGAGGTGCTCCCACTGTGGTCACCAATGATCTGTACTAGCTACAAGCTTCGGCCGAGCTGTGAACCGAAGTACTCACCAAGATGAGTAGCTAGTTCACTCCGAGTTACTTCCGAGATGTAGTTGTTGTGAGGACTTGATTAATTTCCGAGATGTAGTTGTTGTGAGGACTTGATTAATTTCTGAGATGACTAGGCTCGCGTTGCTCCGACGAGGGGGGTGGTACTCGCACACACTCTGATGCCTAGGTCAGCATTGGGAATATGTGATGTGAGGTAGTAAATGTGTACCTGTAGTAGTGATGGGACGATGCTTTTATAGGGATTAGTGCCCATACGTGGCGCGTATTGATGTGTGCTTGGACGAAAGCACTTGCACCATTGGATGGAGCAAAAGCATTTGCATCGTTCATCGAGTATGGATCACGGGCTTCGTCGTATTGGGCCTATTTGTTTGGCCAATCCGGAACAGTTATTGACTGGGATATCTTGCGATGCGGGTGGGCCTATTAGTAGTGAACGTGCCGCTCACGTTTGGATCCCACCTCCAAGTATCCATCACGTCTTCCACCAAGTTTGGGCTCTCATGAGAAATAAGTTGCCTTATCTCAATTGGCAAACTTGTATAGAACCAGCCACAAAAATGTCTTTTATTTGCAAGGCAGTATCACGGATATCCACATATGGTACATTGGTACTGTCAAAGAGGTTGCATTGACAGCCAATAATGATACCAAAAACTTAAACTAGAAATTAACTTTTATAGGACGTGTTTTGGAAGTTAATTCATGAAGTATTTATACATTTTCGAAGTATACTTTTGAAATACATGTGTTTGGAAAACAACTTTTGGTTTAGAAGTTAACATTTGAAGTATTTATTTTTATACACATTTCATTAGTTTATTTTGTTTCTATTTGTTTTCTGTTTACCTTTCGAAATTTAATTTTCAGAATGTACAACTATATTTTAAAAATTACATTTTAGAAATGTACTAGTCTCTTCAAAAATATTGTTGAGAATTCATCATGTGCCAATACAACACATACCCTAAGAACGATTTCCCTATTTTTGAAGTTGCACCACACTGTAAACTATAGCCCTCTTTTACTTGCTTTGTTGTATCGCTTCAACCATGCCTTGCGCAACTTTGGTGGTAACGTGTTCCTATCTAAAATTTTACTTTATGATCTACGTGCTTGATTCCCGTTATGTGTATATAGTTGTCGTCTCACCTAGCATTCTTCTGCTATATTATCTGCCTTCGATGATATCTAAGGTTTCTTTTGACTTTTGAAGGGGGGTTTATGCAGGGAGGGAGAAGGAAGGGAAGGGAAGGATAGTGGGGAGAAGTTCAGAAAGTTGACTTCTGGAAAAGATAGAAAAGATTTTCATACGTTGGTTTCCGAAAAGAGTATTTTTCGGGGAAATAAGAAAAACGGATGAGAGGCATATTAGCAAAAGTGGTGGGGTACAAAAATTAACACGCTAAACTATTTTCCATACAATCTAGCCACGATAAAAATAATCTGAAAATTTCAAAGTTTGAAATTTTTGGAACTTCAACAAGATAGAAATACATTTCAGAAATTTTACATGGAGGAGTGCTATTTGTCGCGAGTGGTTTTTTGTGTAAATCACCCACGAAGCTAACGTGACAACTTTTAAAGAAAACGGAACTGTCCCACAAAAGCTTGATTTCCGAATTTGGTGGAAAGAAAAAGCATTGAAATGTTTGAATCTCATAGTTACCCATCACGAGAGTCGGCCTCGCGATAACAAGCAATAGATTTTCGGCACCGGAAATTTCACAAATAACAATTTCATAATGTTTATTTGGTGTTCCGAAATTTTACTTGTGTTTGGGAAATTTGAGAGAAATGAAGGGTTTGGAGAGGACATACCAACCACAACCCGAAGGGTACTATTTGCTCTATTTTTGAAGAAAAAGTTGTCCTTCCACAATCTGAAGGGTACTATTTGTTCTACTTTTGAAGAAAAAATGGTTGTCCTTCATTTACATAATCATGTTTTTTTTGTTAGTCAAGTCATCATATTTTAGGCAAATTTATGTCCTTAATTATTGATGAACATCGATGAGTAACGACCTACTAAGATCTATGGAAGATTTCTCCCATTGATGAAACCAAGGTATGGTGCGCTAATCTTATGCAGTTATGCTATCACCCTATAGAGGGGTGAATTACTTATCAGTTACCACTCAAGAAAGCGAGTAGCCTCAGAATGATAGGACTTTCATGAAGGTACGCCAGTCATAGTATATTGCACTTTACTTGTTCATAATCAAGAAAATAAGCCTTACAAAGACCATATAAACCAGTTAAGCTGATCCTAAAAAGTACTTATATAGTAGAACTTGAGAAAATATTGATGAAGCAAAGATGCTAAATAAAGAACATCCAACATTATTAGGTTCCTCAGTCATAATGACACTAGTACCATCACAAAAGAAAGTTGACAAACACTATAATCAAGTTTCAATGCTCAGACCCCAGAAAGAAACTAAACTGTCCTTTAAAATGACCCTGTATAATAAATAGCTAACAAAACCCTTCACAAAGGGTCCAATGTGATAAAGAAGGGTTCTACTCTTTCTTGGTGTAGTGTCGGACAACAAAGGCTAAGCCCAATATCAGGAGAGGGACCAGGAACTGCAAGATCTTGATCACAAATTCTGAAGTCTTGTCTGGATTGTACTGAGCTTGCTGGGGTGGAACATAGGTCCGTTTTAGTGGGACAGTTGATGAATCAATCTCACCAATGTAATATTTTTCCATCATATCTCTAGCAGAATCACTGTGTCCCACATCTTCAAAATCATTGGTTGCATCTTTCCCTGTAATCCATAAAGTAAAGTATAATCAGTACAGTTATCCTTTAGTGCTCTTATTGATAAACCTTCAGGTGATATATAAGCATACCTGTTGCTGATAGCAAAACCTCATCACCTCCTGGATGATCCTCCATAAAAGGGGTGACATCATACACCTAATATGGTTGAAGCACAAAATTTTGTTTAGTTGCAGAAATCGACATTATAAAATACTAGAACTCAGTCGCCAACCAACAGACATTGAATTTGTATAGATGCTGGCAAAATACATATGCATAACTGCCTGGAGGCGAATCTAAGTACATTTTTTATATCTATTCTGAACACCCATTTTTGTTTACAGATTGGGTGTGCTAGTATTTTCATCTATTTATGAGATTGTTCCAGTAAAGTATTTTCTCTAAGTTTTTGATTTCTTTCCGCTAGGGCATGTGATAATCGTCTCATCAAGTTTTGGTAGGACCATTTGGTAGGACATTGATTCCTCTTTTAGTATGGCTTCTTTAGCTTTTATGCCTATCTTCCGTGCATAACTCTACTTAAAAAGATTTTTTTTGGCAGTCAAGTTTCTATTTTTTAAAGTCTCCTTTGAATTTGGGGTTGTATAGAGTCTCCTTTATTTAATTTATTTGTTCTCCAATCCAGATCAAAAGATTAGATCTGTTGATCCTTCTAAGGTGCTTCTCTTGCAAATCCTTTTTTCCAATTCTTACCTCACTCAATGAGTAGAGAAACTTTCAGTCTTAACAAACCCCTTCGACAATCCACTACCCCAAGATCAAATCTTTTATTTAGATAGCTATGCTTAATGGAATACCAATGATATGCTACACAGGTGTGCAAGTTGAATAAAGCAATTTCCCTAGATAAATGTAATGAGAGGTTTCGGTGCAAGCTCAGAATCTATTGCTCGCCTTCTCTTACATTATTTATCTGCTGCTGCTGCTTCATTTTTTTTCATTTTTTTTTTTGGAGAATGTTGGGAATGGCCAAGTAAGTCCTTGGACCAATTTAGATGGTTTTCAAGGAAGTAAAGAAGCCAAAGTTCTATGCAAATGTGCAATGTTTACTGCACTTTGGTAAATTTGGATGGAGCTGAACTCTGAGATTGTTGAGAGATTGGGAAGTTGACTAAGTTGATGACTATTGTTAATTGTTGTGTTTTTCTTTTCAATCTCAGAATATGAATGTCTGTGTGCGACGGAGGCCACAAAGTAAGAGATGGCATCTCACAAAATGTCAAAATCATAATTCTTCTGATGGTCATTTGTCAGACCATTTTTATTACCTTGACAGCAATAAGCAGCAAAGTTTAAAATGCAGCATCTATAGAGCCGCTCAGATTTAAAATCAATATGCTAAAATGAGATCCTAACAGAAGGGGGTAGGGCAAACAAAACCATGTCATGTAGGGTGAGAGTTTTACTCTAGAGTACATTATATAAAGAGTATTGACTCGTTTTAGTTTCCCCAACAATTTCTTTACGGGCCAAATTAGTCTTTAACAATTTTTTGATACATATTAGTCCCATACACTTTCAAAAGACAAATAAGCCCCCCTGCCCATCCAATGTCAAGGACTAATTGGTCCCTATTTTGAAAAAGTCGGGACTAACTTGTCTTAAGAAATTGTCGGGACTAATTTGTCATATAAAGAAATTGTCGAGGACTAAAGTGAGTCTTTACTCTTATATATAAAAAATAAATAAAGTTGAAACGTTGTTATATGAAGAGTAAAGACCCATTTTAATCCTTGACAATTTTTCAACAGGACAATTTGGTCCCTGACAATTTTTTGGGACAAATAAGTCCCTGACGTTTTCAAAACAGAGACAAATTAGTCCGGGGACTTAAAGACTAATTTGTCCCTGTTTTGAAAATGTCAGGGACTTATTTGTCCCAAAAAATTGTCAGGGACCAATTTGTCTTATCGAAAAATTGTGAAGGACTAAAATGGGCCTTTACTCTTATATGAAAGTGAACCACATTCACCAATAAAATATTATGAAAAATATGAAACACATAACATAAAATAAGATGCTGCAGCCCCTGGAAAATGAAATTTTCACAGCTACAGTAACCTTAGTTTGCTGTGCACACAGATCCAAACATAGCAAAATCAAATCCCAAGAACAACATTTCAGCCCTAAAAATATGTAACCGGGAAAGCAGATAAAATATATCAAAAGCAAACTTGAACACAAGAAAGCAAGTTCTCTACAAATGCTATTGCAAGAAGGAATAGCTACACAAGATGCAAATGCTCAAGATCGGGGTGTGTGAGTAAAAAAGAACAAAGCACCCATAATGAAGCATGAAAAATAAGACATGCAAGCTCCTCAAAAGATCAAACTTTATCTTGAAGAAAACAATCAAATGAAGCACGTAAATACCAAAATAATGACTGTATCCTTGTTTGTTCGATAATTTCAAGGTATCAAATCATTCATGCAAATTTAAAAATCTTCAAAAAAAAAAAACTGACCTTTCCAGAAATGATAAGCCAGCAATCTTTAGTCTGATTGTGCTTTGCCACCTCATCGAAAGAGTGAAGCTTTGGATCTGAAACCATTTTGATTTTTCACTGCACAAAATCAAAAAACCCAGAAGAATTCAAGTCAAACCCCGAATTTTATTTTTCTTGAACTATGAAGAGACAGAGGATCTAAGGAATCAAGAAAAAAGAAAGGGAAAAAGAAGCATCAAATCATCACATGAGAGAATTGACAAAAAAAGCAAAACGAAATTCTTATAAATGAAAAGGGCTAATGAAATTAGGAACGAATCAACATCAAAAAGTAGTGAAAAAGAGATTATTGAGTTGGGGAGGGGTCAACAACACTCACCACGGCAGCTCCTTCCCAGATTCTCGTGTTGTGTCAAATCTCTCTCTCCCTTTGTGGTTGGTGACGGTGTGCTAGCCATGTGCCTCTTTATAAATGCCAACAATTTTTGGACTGCAAAAACACCCTCTTAAATTATTTAAATTACAGATTTGACATTAAATATTTTAATAAATAATATATTTTCATATTGTCAAAAAAATAAATATATTATATTTTCGTTTAATTTAATTAAAAGTAGTTGGTGTAGGGATGCCAATGAGGTGGGGTCGAGGCGGAGAGTACTCCCCATTCCCCTTACCCGAATCCTATCACAAAAGGTTTTTCTCCCCATTTCCGTTCACGTGGGGACCTCAAAGAATCATTAAAAATTATAAAAAAAAATGTAAATTAAATACTAATAAATAGAAAAATATATAAAAGTAAAAGTAAAAAACTTTAGTTTATGTAAAAATAAATAAATTATAGTTTAAGATTTTAATGTGAAAAATATAAAGTTAGTCTTTTTTTATATTTTGATATTAAAAAAATAGGTGGCTTTTAAGGTGAAAAATCAGCAAAGTTCCTCACCGGTGTATAATTGATTATAGAATATAATATAAAATATTATGAATGGTTAAGATTTCATATTAGTTAAATCAATCTCAACCACTCATAATATTTTATGTTATATTAAACGGTCAATTTAACTTGTACACCAGTCAAGATCTCTCACCTTAAAAGGCACCGTCAATTATAAAATTAAGAAAAAAAATCACAAATTTAGCATGTTTTAATATTTTATTAATATTTTTTATTTTAAACGCATAAAAGACTAAAAAAATAATTATTTATAGGGTAAATATCATTTTTGGTCCTTTATCTTTGCTCGAGGTTTCACTTTGGTCTTTTATCTTTTTTTGGTCCGTTTTGGTCTTTTATCTTTCATTTTCGTTTCATTTTGGTCCATGCCGTTAGTTTTTGTTATCGGACGCCACGCTGGCAGTTAACTGCTAACGTGGCGTCTTAACTTCATTAAATGACGTGACAAAACATGTATTATTTAATTCCAAAACATTTTACACATAAGCAATTTAGTTTTTTAAATTTTAAAAAAACAAAACATAAAAATTAAACCATTTTTTTCTGAACTTTTTTTTTCCAGATCTTCTTCATCTTCATCTTCTTAAAAAACCCAGAAGAAATCCAAATATTCTCCAAATTCTCCAACAACAACAATCATTTTTTCTTCATCTTCTTTTGTTCATTGTTCTTCCAGCAACAACAACGCATTAGAACAACACAAAAGCTCTTCTTCTCCAACAACAGAAATGCATCAAGAAGTGTTCTTCTCCAAAACGTAAAAAACACAGAAAACGAAAAAAAAAACGCAAAGAAAGGGAAACCAGAGCTAGAGGGAAGAACGATGACACGATTCCGAATTGGGGATTTACAGTTCTGATTTAGGTATTTGCGGTTCCAATTTGGGGGTTAGGGTTCCAATTTGGGGATTTGTGGTGTAAAGAAAAAGGAAAGGAAAGGAAAGGAATGAATGAAGGTCGAAGGAGGTGTAAAAAATTGTGAAAAATTGTGAAAGGTCGAATGTTGTTGTTGTTGGAAGAAGACCATGATTGTGAAAAATTGATGATGGTTCTGAGAATAATTGAAGATGGTGATGATGATGAGGGGATGGGTGGGTGGAAGGAAGATGATGAGGAAATGATTTTGAGTGGGTGTGAGGAATGGAACCTTCCTTGATTGAATATGGTGATGATGATGAGGGGGTGGGTTCCAAATTTATCTTTCCTAATTTTTGTATTTTGTTTTTTTTAATTTAAAAACTTAAATGCTGATGTGTTAATGATTTTGAATTAAATAAAACATTTATTTGCCACACCACATTACACTTAAGATGTCACGTCAGCAGTTAACTGCCAGTGTGGCATCTGTTAGAAAAAACTAACGGCAGTGACCAAAATGAAACGAAAATGAAAGATAAATGACCAAAACGGCCAAAAAAAAAGATAAAGGACCAAAGTGAAACCTAGAGCAAAGATAAAGGACCAAAAGTGATATTTAGCCTTATTTATAATATAACATACATCTATAATAATGATATTTATGTAATGTACTTGGGGTGGGGTGCTTGTGGGGCAAGAGACGTACATGGTCTCTATCCCTCTCTCTAAATTGATTGAGAGAGGATTTTCTCTACTATGTGTGTCCCCACGGGAAAAATTCTCCACTCGCGGCTCCAAATGGGACTGTCTCTATGGGATTCCCATGCACAAGTAGAATTTTCCACCCTTTTTGTGTTTCTGTAATTTTAATTAGGGTAAAATAAGTTTTTGTTCCCTATAAAATTTGGTCATTCTAAGTTTAGTCACTACATTAAAGAAATAGGCGTTTTGGTGATCATCATATTTTTCTGTATCCAATATTAGTCCCTAACGTTAAATAGACTGACAGAAGTCCCAATCAGCACTGCCACATCAGCATTGTAGATTACATGGCATCCACGTATATATGACACGTCATATTATTATTTACAAAACTAAAAAATAAATTAATAAAACTTAAATTAAAATCAAAAACCACGGGCGCACACCCAAAAATCCACTTCTCTTCAATCTTCAAATGTATCACAAATCCTCTACGATCCACTTCCTCTGCTTTGGAAATCCCAAACCCATATAAAACTATCTTCTCATCAAATCCCCAAATCTTCGAAACCTTAACTTCAAAAAATCAAGTTTCTGTAAAAGGGGAGCAAGAGATCAAAGATGAAAAACCCAGATTGAAGAAATGGGGGAGCCAAGATTTGGAGCGAATCAAGTTTCTACAATCGTTCTCTGTTTTTCGATTTCGATTTCTGCAATATTTGATTTCTGGGTAGTTTGGTTCATGGGGTTTATGGGTTTATGCGTTCCCTACGTTCCTGTTATTCGATTTCGTTTCTTTGATTTGCGGTTTTTGGTTGTCGTTCCTCTCTCATTCCTCATTCATCCCGTGAATTTCTGGGTTTTCTGGGCTCTGTTGTTTAGAAACGAAATTAGGAAATCAGGAATTGATTTAGAAACGAAATTAGAAACGCAATCGAAACGAAATCAGAATAAGAAACGAATTTGAAATCGAAAAAAAGAAAGGAAATCATAAACGAAAGACAAGAACGAACCCAAAAACGAGATTAAAGACGCAGCCGAAATCGAAAAACAGAGAACAAATTCATGTAGGTGTATGAAGTTTTGGTGTTGACGGTGTAGGGATGACGATGATGAGGGAAGAGGATGATGAATTTATTTTCTCCATCTGCGTGTGTTAGAGCTGAGGGAAGAAGATGATGAATATATTTTCTTTTTCTAAATTTAATAAAACAGGAAAAAATTGGTAAAAAAAAGCCACCTGGATAAAAAATGGAAGACACCTAATTTAATTGAGCCACATAGATTAAAAATGCCACCTGTAAAAGACAACTCAGAAAAACGTTAGTCCAGTCATCAACAATTAACGTCAGGGACCATTATTGGAAACGGAAAAATAAGTTGGGGACGAAAACGCCTATTTCCATAATGTTGGGACTAAACTTAGAATGTCTCAATTTTGTAGGGGTCAAAAACATATTTTACCCTTGTTCTTCGTCAAACCTTTAAGTCCTAGTCGTGGATTCGGCCAGAGGTTTGGGAAGGTTTTTGATTCCTCTGTTCTTCAAACTATTGTGCCAAGGAGGGAACTCTGCTCCTTGACTGTGGGTATCCTAACTCCTCTAGAAAGGGCCAGGTTGAGTGAATGGGACACGAGGGTTGGACTATACTACTGGCTAATGCATGAAAATAAAGATAAAGTGCGATGAAAGCAGATAGATAAAATAAACGTAGAATTTTTGATTGATTGATGTGTCGTCTATTCTGTACAATTGCTCTCCTATTTATATACATAGGCCCTCGTCGGTCACAAACACAGCCAACATTTTCCTACCGTTGGATTAATCAAGATCAACGCACTACATTACATCCAGGCCCTAAAAACTAGGATGCACTCTTCCACTCTTCCACTAGCACGGGTAGTGGGGTCAAAATATCTTCGCTTCCACTTCTACGGCGCTTTTCCACGTTGTCTTAACCGCTCCAACATCTAAATGTGTCCACGTGCGTTGAATGTTTGCTCCCAAAGCAAGATCATTTACCTCGGCCAACTCCTCATGCCCACTTCCCATAAATTTAGGAAGGTGGTTACCGTAGCTTGGCTTGGCTTTTCTCCATTATATTTACTTTAATAAATTATATAATTATTTAATAACTAATTATATGAACACATTAAGACCAAGTATTAGCCTCTAAGTCTATATAAACTTAGTAGCCATGTTAAGCCGATTTATCTCGGCCGAGTCTTACCTCGGCCAATCAGGCGTCAGCCGAGTAGGCACCTCAGCTGTTTATATTAGCCATGTGGTCATGTATAGTCAATTTAGACCCCAAGCAGCCAAAATTTCTATTTTTACCGACGGGAATCAGCCTTCGGCCCTCGACTAGCCGATTCTACGCCAGCCGAGTATCCCTCGGCGAAAACGGGTGTCAACAAATGTCCCCATGCATCCTTTAGCTGAAGACCTCAAGAGGAAGCTGAAGGATGTATTATGTCAGCCGATTTCTTCTCTGCCAACTCCTTACACTTGACAACTATGGTTGTAGTGCATATGGAAACTTAATCTTTTGGAATAACTGAGGTTGCAGACAGTTAGACTCACAATATCACAATGACACTGCTAGGTGACCCCAGTGTTGCACAATTGGGATTGCAGACAGTAGACTCATAATGTCAAAGTGACACTGCTAGGTGCTCCCCAGTTATGTCTTATTGGAATTGCAGATAGTAGACTCATAATGTCAAAGTAGCACTGCTAGGTGCGCCCAAGTTGTGTACAATTGGGATTGCAGACACTAGACTCATAATGTCAAAGTGACACTGCTGGGTTCCCCCCAGTATTGTGTGTTCCAGTCGATTAAGGAAACACCAACGTAAGTAAGACGCCGCGTTTGCAGATAGTAGTCTTACGTTGCCGATGTGGCACTGCTAAGTGCCGTCACACTTTGTCTTGTTGGATTGGTATTCCGTTTCCATTGAATCAGCTACTTCCACTTACCCTTTGTTGAAGGAAATGGTAATCCGTGCGCCAAAGCCATAGTCAAAAAGTGTAGCCACCCTTGTTAGTTGACGAGGTCTCGGCTGCCATATCATTTGGCTGTCTAATCACTATGGTAATCTGATGCATCTTCAGACACATCATAATCATCCATAGGGATTATTTCAGCGTCAAATCCTTCTTGCTTCTTCTCATGAGTGAATTGTTCAATCTGAATTGCCCTGGAAGTCAGGCCACTCAGGTCACTACAAGCTTGTCCAACGAGTTTCTCCTTCAATTGAGGGTGCATTCCAGAGATGGCCATGGAAGTAAGTTGAGATTCTGGGAAAGGTACTGAGCACTTTCCACCCATCTTTCTGAATCTTTCAATGAAGTCTGTCACAGCCTCATCCACCTTCTACCGTAGATTCATGAGATCGGCGGTGGTAACACTAGGCTGTGGCCAATAAAATCTGTCATGGAAGCACCTTTCCATGTCTGCCCAGGTCTGTATAGAATCAGGTGGGAGAGAAGAATACCATGAGAAGGTAGTCCCTGTCAAAGACAAAGGGAATAGCTGCAATTTATGGAACTCATTCCGGTTTCCTTCCCCACATTGGGCCGTAAATCGGCTGACGTGCTCCATAGTAGACTTACCATCATCCCCAGAGAATGTGGCAAAGTCAGGGGTTTTAAATCCTCTGGGGAGAGGCACCAATCTGTCCACCCATTCGGGGTAAGGATTCCTGTACATTGGCCGGTCGAGCGGTTTCAACTGACCACCGAAAAACCTCTTGATGCTCACAGAAAGGATGCTCACAGAAATGATCACGCTCTTCGGGGGAGAAGACAATTTCACCCTCTTCGTCAGCAGGGGCTTCGTCAGCAGGGGGAGGAAGCTCAACCGGGGAGGGACAAGCAGCAGAGGGAGGTCCCTGAGAACAACTTTTCTGGCGCTTGGACTGACTCTGAGTCCCTTGGATGCTGGAATCGACTGGAACCTTCGGCACCCCGGAAACATCCTTTCCAGCACGGTTTGGCGCTCCTAAACTGAGGCGAGGTCCCATAGAGGGACGCACATGGGCAGACATAGCAGGAGCTGGGCTCTTGACCTCGGTAGGTTCGGCATCCAAAGGTCTCCTCCGTCCGGCCAAAGAGGCTAATTCATTGAAAGAAAGTGGAGCGACCATCTTATCTGCAGAGCAACAAAGTAGCGAATCAGCAACATAAGTAAATAATTCATCAAAAGACAAATAAAGATACATCAAGACCTAACAAGCAACCTAAGAGCTCGGCAGCTTCAGGAACCGTAGAGGCCTTGGACAGCTCACTACACGAAAACTTTTGTGGCACAATGGACAAGCCACCGACGATCTTCCTCAGCATGCCCAAAGTCCTCTGCTCAGGATCAGATAACTCAGATGGGAGGATGCGATAAGACCGAGAGGTACGGTCAGCATCAACATTACACCACCCAAGGCGAAACTTATCCCTAACCAGACGCCCTTGTTCATCAAAGAAGCCCATGCTGTCGACGGCCTTCTCACTAGAAGGAACGAGGTAAAAATACTTGAACTTCCAATCATGTTGGTTATCTGAGTACACTTGAAAGAAAGCATAGTTTGTCCGACACTTCAAGTGCACAAACTCGTAACGAATGATGCCATCTGAAGTATCTCGACGACGCTGCACCTCAAAGATAACCATAAAAACCCTCAAGCTGCAGCTTCTTCGAAGGACTCTCATCACCAGCTCGAAACACTTCACAAAACACCACGAATTTGGGTGGAGCTGAGAGGGAGCTATCTTAAGGTGATTCATAACCTCCAGTTGGAAGGGTGTAAAGAATGGGGAAACCCGCACCTTGTAAACCACACTGTGAAACATCATGAATTTTCTACCGTCAGGGACTCTACACACCCTGTCTTGGGGGTCAACCACCTCAACCCGCCAGTCGCCTCCCAACGCATCTTGCAGACAGCGGGGAGGCTCTTTTCCTGGAAGGTAGACGCTCCTGGCAGATCAAACCATACGAGCAACCCAGTCATAACTACAACCACCAATCTCCACCACTTCATGCTCAAGCGGCAGATCATCGTCAGAAGAAGTCTCAACAAAGCCAAGGGCGCCAGCCCCTTCCGAAGGCACGGTATCACCAGCCCCCTCTTCGAAGTCGTCAGCTTGACTCTTAGCCAGGTGAGCGGTAGGGTGCATCCGAGTCGTCTTCTTTGTCCTTGCCATCTCTCAACCTACGGGACAGGGGGCAAAACAAGCAGTCACGAAACAGACAGGAAAACTTAGAGACAACCCCCTCCCCCGAGATTGGAGACTTTGCAAGACAAGACATGTTCAAAAGAACAGAGAAACTAGAAAGATAAACTGAAAGTTTGCACGGAAGTTACCTCAGTAAGTCAGAAGCCGCAAAGACTAGCGGGAACGTCAATGGAGGATGATAAGAGCAACTCCCCTCAGCACCAAGCAATCCCTGAAAATTCATAGGTGAGAAGGCAGGCTAAAAGTCAGGAGAAAGTGGCAAAAATAAAACAGAGTGCTAAGCACACGCCCACACAAAACCAGCGCCCATAGGGGCGCCCATAGGAGCAGCCAGCGCCCAGGAGGGTGCCTGGAAGGGCGCCAATCAAGGCAGTCAGCGCCCCTGAGGGCGCTTGGCAAGGCGCCAATAAGGCAGCCAGCGCCCATGAGGGCGCCTGGCAGGGCGCCAATCAAGGCAGCCAGCGCCCATGAGGGCGCCTGGCAGGGCGCCAGTCAGGAGCAACCAGCGCCCATGAGGGCGCCTGGCAGGGCGCCAGTCAGGAGCAGCCAGCGCCCATGAGGGCGCCTGGCATGAGCAAGCAGCGCCCAGCAGAGGGGCGCCTGGCAGGGGGCAGTCTGAAAGCAAATCCTTCGCGGCAGAGTGGTCAGCACTATGTAGTAAGACACCCAAGAGAGCGCCAACCTCAGAGCATTTGACACAAGACGACGCCAACATCAGGATACGTCACCCTAGCTTGGTGCCGAGCACAAGGATTACTGGTGTGGTTTATTATATGCAAGTATACATAGTCACACAAGTAATAAAGTGATAAGAAAGGTCGAACCCACAGGGATTATGTATTGTAAATTTTTGTAGTTCAAAGTGTACACTTAGTGTGTCTACACTATTCAGTATTTTTAGTTTGGAGTTTTCAAAGTAAGTAAAATAATAATAAGCAATAAAATGTGTGAGAAATCAGTTGGAAAAAGTAGTTGAGATGTTTTCACCAAGTACTTTACTTCTAAGTGTTTTAATGGAGTATGTAGTGTGGGAACACTGGATGTAGGTGCATCAGTTTGTGCCTTTCAGCACTTCTCTTCAGAGTTTCATTACAAGCTCTTATGATCTTTGTTTTTTACAGTAAAGAAAGGTTTGTCAATTCCTCCCTTGCCTCCTAACAATGATCCAAGTTGCTAAATAGGTTCACTCTTGTAATTTTATTATCCTAAGGACTATGCTATCCTATGTCTAGGTTTTAGCATGTGTTTAACAAAGTTTCCTTTATTAAATACTCGTCCCTATTAACTCTTGAGTTCATAAATGTAGCCCATGTCTGCTGCTACAAGTTTTACCTATTCTAAAGTGATCAATTCCAGAATAAGTTGAAAGAAGTGTTATGCAAGAGTTTAAAGTGTTTACACTACATAAACCATAATAACATATTTAGAAGTTCATTACAAGGTTAGAACATCTCAACTTAAGGGAATTTAGCTCATGTTACTCATGTTATAAAGCAAAGAATATGCAAGGAACATAAGTAAATGAATAATAAAGCAAAAGAACTTAAGAGAGTAGAGATTACTTGAATAGAAGATCTTTTGCATTAAGTTCCCAAGTTGAAGTACAATAAAGATTTCTTACACGAATTTCTTCAAAGTAGAAGTGAAGGGAATGGTTGTCAAGCACTTCCTCACCTTCCTCTCCTTAGAAACTTGAAATGAAAATAAACTAAACCTAAACTAAACTAAAAGATGAAAGATTTAAAGATATGAAAGATGATATATGATAGGATTCTTTTCTTGTGAAGATATGATATTTATTTATAGGCTTGAAAGCTTTCCTCTTGCAAGGGGTTTCCTTTGGCGTGAAAGATCAGCTGAGGGAACCGAACATGGTTAGTTTGTTGACAACCAATCAAGCAAGCTGCACAGGTTTGGTTGCTTGCATGCATAACAAAAGATGAGGTCCATTGGAGAAGTGCCACATGTCTTTTAGATAAGTTTGAGTCTTGCAACTTGATTTTTATGTGTATCGCCGACTTCAGCAAGTGGCTCAGCTCCAGGTGACTAGGCATGACGTCACTAATCAAGTGTGGAAGCATTGAAATGGTCTTTGAATGTTTTGGTATAAACTGCAGAATTTTAGCAGGTGTTGACAGTGTTTCCACTCCTAGTGTTTCCACTCCTGGTGTTGGCAGTGTTTCCACTCCTGCAGTAGCTGCACTGAACAAAAACATCAAACCTAACAAGATTTGTGCATTTTGCCTAGATCATTGCCATTTATCTAATTGAATACTTAGAATGTTGTTCCTTGATAAATAAGCTATAAATATATATAAATGTTCTTGAAAATAAGCAATAACTCAAGCTTGATTGTATGAATAACTCTATATAAAATAGAGTTATCACACCCCCAAACTTAAATTGTTGCTTGTCCTCAAGCAACGATAAGAAACAAAACACAAGACTTATATAATTATGAAGACATCTCAACTCATGTTTTTCAAGAAGTGTTTGAAGTGTATTGATGAGCCTTTCTCTTTTGGTGCTTTTTCTTCCATGCCCTTGCTTTCTTTAAAACATTCAGAGTTATAAAAACTCATTTGTGTGAGTGTGTGGCCCATTGAGTTTCTAATTGGTTCCATAACTGAACAAAGAATTTTTCCTTAGCTTTTTGAAAAAGATGGAACTCTTTTGGTCACTCTTAGAGATTTTTCAAAATATGGCCGAGACTAACAATTTCTTCAAGTATTTAGGGGACTCTTAAGCACAACAAAGGGCTTTTGGTGTTCCAATTTGTAGAGCCAATACCTTATTTCTATTCTTGGTGTTTGATTTTTGATGATGTAATGCAGTGAGTGCAAAAACATCATTTTTGGATTGTAGGTTCACCTTATTTTGAGTGTAGGTGCCTTTTGATGTAGATGGTGTTGGCACACTAAGTGTTGCCACACTTGAAACTCTTTGAGTATTTTTGGTAGCGTACACTGCCCTCCTCACTGACCTCCACATGCATTTTCTTCTTTTTTTTGGTTTGTTTTTCTTTTTTTCTCCTTGAACTTTGTTCATATTTTTCAAACCAAATTGCACTTAAGGGACAGGTTCAGTTTATATGACTCAGGCAAGTGTAGCTCATTTTTGGGATATTTTTGGTATTTTTGAGTGGTTTTGACACTTGTGGCTTGCACTCTTCAAGTTGTCACTCTTTGGCCTTTGTATTCATGGAATTTCCCCCAAACTTAAGTCTTTATGCTCTTCTAAATTTTTAATAAAAATCTAATTTTGACCTCAAATTTCCAAAATTTCCTTGGCTTTAGATAGCTCTTGATCTAGCATGGTTCTTTTCAAAACTCAATTTTGTTGTGTCAAAGTATTTATAAAACTGAGCATTTTTAGAAAACAAGGCTTTTCCATCATTTAAAATTTGACTCATTGACACACTTCTTCAATTTTTGAGAAAAATATGAATTGATCATGTTTCATAATCATTTAAGTCTAAAAACAAATTGATGCACTTAATTCACCATGTTAACACAAATTATCATGCTTTGTTAAGTACATCTAAAACTTAAAACATACTAACACTACATACTCACATGCTATAAATACTTATTCAAACATATTTCTATAATCATACATATATATTAGTACTAGGTTCAAAACATGCTGCAAATATAGTGCATACACAAAAATACATACTATTCTCCACTCTCCCCCCCAACTTAAATATGAGCAGTGTCCCCACTGCTCTAAGTTGAGTAAACAAGGGATCCAAAAGTTTGGGAGATATAATCAAAAGTAATTAACACATAGCAGCAAGTTAACACATAGTATTTAGCACATAGAGTATACTACTAAAGCATATTATAAATACTGGAAACAACATTAAAATGTATCTTTTTACTCTTTCTTCTGGAATCTGGGGCTGACTCTCACAGCAGGGCTATGCTTGACTTTTGTCTTCTTTGGCTTCTTAGCAGTGGCCACATCAGAGGTAGGCACACCAGGATCATCTACAGTAGCCTCAGGCATTTCTGCCTCTTCAGGTGTAGCTTCTGCAGGAACATCTGGTGTAGCCAGTGTTTGGACTTCAGGTGCAGGTACACCACTCTGCACTGGAGTTTGCTCAGATTGCTGCTCATTTCCCTCTGGTTATTTCTCTGCTACCTTCTCAGCTTCTTTCTCTCCTTCTTTGGGTGTAGCTTCCTTAGATACCTCCTTCTCACCAGCTTGTACCCATGTACCCTGTGCACCATAAAGTGAGCTCATTGTCCACATCTTCTTTGTTGGAGCAGGCTTCATTGTTCTCCTTGTGTATCCCAGCATCTGTTTCTTCTCTGCTAAGGCTTTCAGAACTGCAGAGATTGTTGCTGCAGGACTAGTTGCCATGACTGTTGATTTTGAAGCTTCAGCAGTTGGTGTGGGAACACTAACAGACTCTTTGATAGTTTTTACCTGCATCTTCAACTCTGAACCTGTTTTGCTTTTTTCTTTTTCAGGCTCTTCAATGAGTACCTGCATTTGAACTTTCTCAGAAACAATGTTAGTTGGCTCAATAGGTTCTGTGCTTGGGGTGGGAGTTGTTTCTTTTGGAGTGTGGGATGGGAAGGTTGTATCTGCTTCTGCATCTTGTTTTGGATTTTCAGTTTGGGGAGTATTATCTGGTGGAGGTGTGGGTGATTTTGGTGTTGAAGTGTGACTGGGGGAATGGTGGGTGGTGGGGGATGGAATGTTGGTTTGGTAGTTGAGGTTTATAGCCGTTAAGTTGTGTGGCCTAACATGCAAGCCAACACGTGGAAGTTTAGACTTAACACGCCACTTTCTAACCCTTGATCAGAGATGATTCCACTAAGTTGATGATTTATCAAGTGACAGTTTTCTTATAAATTATTCTAACACCAGAGTAGGCAGTGTGGCTGCATTAAGTGTGGAAACACCTAGTGTGGGAACACTGGCTACTCTGTTGTCCTGTTTTTCCTGCAAAATAACAAAACATGAAATTGCACAAAATAATAATTTAACTATATAGTGATGGGTTGCCTCCCTCAAGCGCTTGTTTTAAGAGTCTTACAGCCTGACTTGTACCTTGGTCTAAGGTTTTGCAAAGTGAGTGGTGATCTTGTCTCTCTCTACATGCTCTCCATAGTACATTTTCACTCTTTGTCCATTTACTTTGAAAGTGGTATCAGTGGTTGCATCATATAGATCAACTGCACCATGGGGGTAGATTTTAACTAATTTGAATGGTCCTGACCATCTTGATCTCAGTTTTCCAGGGAAGAGTTTCAACCTAGAATTGTACAACAGAACCATTCCTCCTTCTTTAAGTTCTCTCCTTTGGATTTTCTTGTCATGCCATACTTTGGTTTTAGCTTTATAAATTTCTGCATTCTCATAGGAGAAATGCCTAAATTCTTCTAATTCATTTAGCTCAAGAAACCTTTTCTCTCCTGCCTTTTT